>LPNX010225203.1:6887-45344 GCA_001517045.1 Pseudotsuga menziesii
AGGTCATAATACTCATCACTAACATACCTTTTTGTCTCCAATTCTGGACTCCACGAAGATGCCCAGTTCACTCCACTTTTTAAGATGCCACTGTGTATGTCACCCTTCAAGCTTGGACTGTATATGAGCTTGAACTGTGTATGTCCAAGACCCTGAACAAGTCTGTGTATACTTGCAGACTTAACTCCAAAAAAATGTCAATTTCAGACTGCGTATATGCTTAGGAAGAGCCCCCAAACACTTGGATCAGTCTTGACACCCAGAGATTATATCCTTGAAGAATTCGGGTCTGTAGCTATTGACCAGTAGTGAACTTGGATTCCCAGAACAAAGATTTGATTGTCAAACAAAGTTTGTGCAAGAATTTGGATGGTCTGTAGCCTTCAAACTCTGGACTGTCCATTAAACTTGGTTCTGCTGCTACTAGATGCTCCTCACAAAAAAAAATACAGTCTGCTGCTCTAAACCCAAAATTCCTCAGTGAGACTAGCGAAGGTAAATCTCAGTCACACTTTTAAACCAGCAAGACTCTAGTCCAACACACCAAAAGAAATATTATGACTGTTAAAAGAATCCCTTGCCGCTGTTATAAAACTTCCTCAGCTGCCCACCGAGACAAAAATAGTCTGCTGCTATTGCTACTCACAAAAACTCAGTCCATAAAAATTGCAATTCTAGAAAGAATTCAGGTCTGATGTTCTACCTTTTGCTGTTATAACCCTCAGTCTTCCTGTACCCGAGATTCCTCAGTCATTGCTCCTGCTGCATTGCAAGATCGCGAGTAGGAAGCACAACTAGAGCACGCACATACTGCAAAGAGTGCCTTGAAAGCATTTGTACGATAGGCAATGCATATGCTAGGGTCTTCCCACTGCCTGTTGGTGAACATACACATAGATCACGTTCGGCAGCACCAGGTCCAATTGTCTCTTGCCAAACTGCTACTTGTACAAGAAACAACGCTTTCACGCCAATACTCTTTAAAGCACTTTCTAACCAAGGGTCCAGGCAAGGGACAAGCTCCAAAGGCAATTCCTGAAATGAATCAACCTCAACTGGGTGTCGCATCCATGGTAACATGGGCTCATTCCTCTGTTTTGGCTCATCTATTTTAGTTCCCTTTTTGGCAGTGGAGGGTTCCCATAGAGCTGCCTGCGCTTCTGAAGGCTCTTTCCATGTATTTTCTCGCTCTAACTTCTGCTTGGTACTAGTGCTGCCGTCCCGAAATTCACAGACACCCAAAAAAGAAATCAGAGCACTCCTCAGAAATTTTCATTGCCAAAATGAAGACTTTGAGAGGGTATTTATACTAATTTTCCTCATAATTTTGCTGGGCCAACCTTCCATAAAGAATATTGATTTATTTATTTTTTATTTATTTATTTTTTGTTTATATCTGGACGGAGCTGACTTGTCTTTATTGACCTTTTAAAAAAATTTGGAGAATATTAAGGAGTTGACTTTGCATTTGGTTATGACTTTGATTTAACTCTTCTTTTATCATATAGATATCTTCTTGTTTCATTGACCTAGTTTCACGTCACCTTTAACAGAATAATTCTTCTTTGTCGCATTACCCATCTTGTGGGTTTGAGGATCTCTTCTCACAATCAAAGACAGGGGCTCCACGGCCTTCATGGGCATCATCTACAGCATACCAAGGGTTCCACACACATGAGCCACACCATCTTTAACAAATGACCATAGAATGGTTCACTTGTACCACTTCATCAAGCTTGTGCACTACAAGGGACAATAGTGACATCAATGATAACTGAAAGAGCCACTGCAAGTCCATGTTGTCATCAATGACAATTTCATCAACATAAGTTCCATCGGTAGTTGAAACAATAGGTAAGTGTCTTAACATAAGAGTGTGTTCTGAGGTACCTTTCCCCTTTGATCCCAACAATAACATTTCCCTTTATTATTTTTCTTTTCCTTGCTCTTTTGGTGGATTGAAAGGTACTGGCCCTGGTTTTACACCTTTTGGGATACCAATGATGACACAGCCTTAGCTCCATTGCCAGCAAGCATCCATAGCCTAGACAGAGTTGCCCTAGTAAAGGACATAGTGCAAATAGACCTTACCCTATTGCTAGTGAAGCATCCATAGCCTCGAGAAGGGTTGCCTATCCTTCCAACCACATCATTTTTTTACTAGGGAATTCTTTTGGATCTCAGTAGAGGGCATTGCACAATTCTAGAGTTTCCTTGCTATGGTAGCCAACCATGAGTATCTACCCAAAAATGTCTTGCATAGGATTCTCTATGTGTAGTTCTTCCTTGCTATTGATAGTTAGCCATAGGGATATACTTGAAAGCATCCTATATTGAGGATTAAACACTACAACACAACGAACCCAAAATAGGGAAAACATGGAGGTACACATGGTGAAAGAGTTACAAAGGGGGAAAGCAAGAATCAATCTATCAATTTCAAACCCTTAAGATGCAGACTAAAATATGAAGTGATGTGGATGAAATGGAGTGGCCATAGATGGAATCTGATGAAGAGGGTAAAATCCTTGTAAAGACCAAGAGTCATCTAGGTTCATGGTATGTAAGTAAATCAGAACCCCTTCACCCTCGTTAACCTATGATTGCTACTACTAGCTATACTCATGAAACAACCAATATATCATGTAGCAGTAAAAATATTAAGTACACCATCGAGTAACATATCATCATTATACATCATTTGTTAAACTATAGTTGTAGAAATGGCATATATATATGATGATCACATCATCACATCCTTGGAATCATATAGAAGGCCCTGGAAACAACAGAAATGGGCCACAGTAGTCTGGGATATATCATTTGCAAAAGCAAAAATAAGTTGAAAAGGTATGCCCAATAAATTTGGCATAACAAGCCCTATTATCAATCTTAAATTTGAATTTTACAAAAGCTATAAAAAATGAAACGAGTGTAAATCCATTTTAAATATGGATCTACCAAGCATTTGTTGAATTTTAGCATTAGCATAAACTCTAAAAAATTTTGCAGATCTACTTAAACAAATCAGTAGTGCAGTAAAAATCACATTCATCACATTAGCACACATGGACACAATATTTTTCACTGGGGAAATCTTCAAAGGACAAAAACCCCAAAAGCATTAATAGCTCGTCTCGTAAATGAGATGGCTTAAGAAATTCTTCAAAAAGTTCCTCAAACCCAAATCTGGGTTTTACCACAGTCACAAAAATTATCAGAAAAATATCAGACTGATAATTCCAACCACACTTTCTAGAAATACAAAATTTCCCACATTTGGGCTTTTTCAGAAAAATAGGGTTTATACTCTTTTTCTCTCTCCTGCCCCAATAACTTACAGGCTGCCCGAAAAACCTGACTGTCTGCCCGGTTGTACTGTTTGCTGCCCGATTTGCTGCTTGGCCTGCCCAATCTGCTGCGTGACCTACCCGATCTGCTGCCCGATCCTCTTTCTCTTGTGCCCGACTGACTTGCCAGCTGCTCAGCAGCCCTGCTGTTCTGCCCGAAAGGCAGTGTACACAGGCCGAAGCCTGTGGGTTCAGCCTGTAGGCTTCCGAGTCTATTGCTGAGCAGCCCGTGGTCACGACTGCCTTGCTAGGGCCTGACTTAGGCTAAACCCTCACGGGTATGCCTGAGAGAGGCTGCTCGGGGTGCCTAGGGTAAGCTCGCAGGTTGAAAAAAGGAAAGGGGCCAAGCCCTAGTATGCTGCCCGGGTGGAGAATGGGGTTAGCCTGAGAGAGAAGGGGTTGCCCAGAACTTGGCTCCCGAAAAATAGAAGAAGGATGCCCACACAAAAATCTCAGCTGCCCGAAAAATGAAGAGGGCTGCCCAAAAACGGAATGCTGAAGATGACAGTCCCAAAAATGCTGAAGATGAAAAAAGCCCTAGCTGAGGGTTTTAACATAAACTATCTTCTTCACTTGTGAGAGCAAAACTTATATATATAATGAGAAGACTTGATCTTTTTCTATAGCCTTCGTTCCCCTGTAAGTGGACAAGATTAGCAAAGATAAAAAATAATAATATTTTTAATCTTTTCCTAATTTCACGTTCACTTTTACCAAAAGGGTCCTTTTATTTTTCCTTTGACTTTTATAAGAAGTCCTTATTTATTTTGACTTTTGACTTTGGCCTTTTTCCAAGTGCCCATGTGGTCATTACTTGTGGTCCTTTTTGATTTGAAAAGTACATCATCATAAACCAAGAGAGTTATTAATGCTTTTATCTCACACACCGTGTAACTTAACCAAGGGTAGCTAATCCTTGGAGAAGCACACCAAGCCCATAGATCAAGGGTCAAAGTGCCACACACATGCCCAGACCTAGTCTAGGGCTTACAGTGTCTTCATTCTCCAAGAGAATGGCTACTCAGAACTAAGCCGAGTCTACCAGTCCCAGACTAGTCTACATCGTGGTTCCAGACCAGATGTCTACTCAACACAAGGTTGACTCTATCCAGGGCAGAGCTGGGTCTATATCATGGTCCCAGACCAGATATCTACCATTCAACAGAATGGTCACTCAACACTAGGTTGAGTCTTCACCATGGTCCTAGACCAGGTGGTCCCATTCTCCTCGGAGAAGGGCTCTCGATGTTGCTCAGAAAAATCAACACTCCCTCTCAGCGAGGGAGGCATTCTCTGCCATACCAAGCTTGTCACGAAAGTACACGAACTTTGATGCTGTCAGAGGCTTGGTCAAGATATCTGCAATCTGTTCATCTGTACGAATGTACTGCTACTTCAGAGCACCTCTCTGCACTAGGTCTCTGATGAAATGATACCTCATTTCAATGTGTTTCGATCTGTTGTGAAACACTGGATTCTTTGAAAGCTTTATGCAACTCTGATTATCGCAATGGATGATCGTTGAGTCAAGCTTTCCCTCGAACATATTAGATAACAACTTTCTGAGCCAAACTGCTTCCTTGCAGGCATCGCTTGCAGCAATATACTCTGCCTTAGCTGTACTCTGAGCTATGGAACCCTGCTTCCTGCTAGACCAAGAGATCATTGCTGATCCCATGCTGAAGCAATAACCAGAGGTACTTTTCTGGTCAATTGCACTGCCAACCCAATCTGAATCTGAATATCCAGATAACAATACTCCACTGCTGGAAGTATACCTGAACCCAGATGTGATAGTACCTCGCACATACCTGAGTACATGTTTAGCAGCTACCAAGTGTATGTGCTTCGGATCTGACATGAACTGACTCAGTGCATTCACTGTGTAGCAGATGTCTGGTCTCGTATGCACGCGATACATCAGGGAACCAATGAGCTGTCTGTATAGAGTAGAGTCCACACTTTGTGAACTAGAGGGTGAACCCCGCAACTTTGTCAAGTTGGTAGTCATTGGTACGCTCATGGACTTGCAGTCCTGCATCCCAAATCTTTGCAAGATATCTACTGCATACTTTCTTTGTGTTAGGAAGATCTCACCTAGCTTTTGCCAGATTTCTAAGCCAAGGAAGTAATGCATCAATACAAGATCTTTCATCTCGAATTCAGAGGTAAGCTCCCTCTTACATTGGTCTATCAACTGTTCACCACCTGTAAGAAACAAGTCATCTACATATAGAACAAGTATCAAGACATGATTATGAACAACTTTAAAGTACAAGTTAGAATCAACTGTACTTTTGGAAAACCCCAAACTATGGAGAAATCCATCCATCCTAGCATACCAGACTCTCGGAGCCTATTTTAACCCATACAAGGCTTTCTTAAGTTTACATACATGGGTCTTCTTCCCATGAGTAGCAAAGCCTTCAGGTTGTTCTTCCTCAATCTTACCATTGAGAAAGGTTGTCTTTACATCTATCTGATGTAATTTCCATCCGAAAACTGCAGCAAGTGAAATGATGGTTCTGATGGTAGTGTACCTGGCAACAGGTGCAAATGTCTTGTCATAGTCAATGCCTTCTTTCTGAGTGAAGCCACGAGCTATGAATCTGGCTTTATACTTCTCCACACTGCCATTTGCAACATGCTTGATCTTATAAAGCCATCTGGAAGTCACTACCGACTTTCTTGCAGGTTTGGGAACAACTTCCCAAACATCATTCTTCATGATTGACTTATACTCTTCAATCATGGCATCAACCCATACCTGTTTACTTGATGCATCTTCGTATGATGAAGGTTTTGAACTGATGAGCTGACTCATAAGACCGGAGTACTTCTGTGGTCTTATGCTTTCTCTAAAAGTCCCTGGAGGAGCTTTGTGCTTCTCAGCTTCTTGTACTGTCTCTCGGTACCAAGCAGGTCTCCTTTTGGAAGGAGGAACTTCAAGTATTTCTTCTAGTGGACTTTCAATGTTCTCAGGAGCATCTGGAATTTGATCATCAAATTCCTCTTCCTCCCTCTGAATTTCTGAATCTGGAAACTCAAGTGGAGCAACTGTATCTTCCGATGAAAGCTCTAGTGTCTTACGAAACACGGCTTCCTCATGGAAGATCACATCTTTGCTGACCTCAATGTGCCTTTGTCCAGATATATATACTCGATAAGCCTTCGAGCAATCACTGTACCCAACAAAGATACCTTTCTCACCGGAGGGTTCTAGCTTAGCCCTCTTTTCCTTTGGCACATGAACATACACAAGAGTACCGAATATCCTCATGTGTTCAACTGTAGGCTTCTTCTTGGTGAAGACTTCTTCAGTGTTCTTCTCACCCAAGATACCATGTGGGCTTCTGTTCTGAATGTATACTGCAGTTCCGGTAGCTTCAGCCCATAAGGACAAAGGAAGGTCTAGATCAGTGATCATGGCTTTAGCAACCTCACAGATCGTTCTATTCTTCCTTTCTGCAAACCCATTTTGCTGGGGGGTGTAAGGCACTGTTAGCTCTTTCTTGATTCCTGCTTCTCAACAAAAATCATCAAACTCATTAGATTCATACTCACCTCCTTTATTTGATCTGAAGATACGGATGTGCCTACTAGTCTGATTTTCAATCAGTGTCTTGAACTCTTTGAACCTGTCAAAGGTTTCACTCTTGGCCTTGAGGAAGTAAATCCAAGACTTTTGAGAGTAGTCATCAATAAACAAGACATAATATAAACACCCACTCAAGGAGGGTGAAGACATGGGCCCACAAATTTCAGGATGAATAAAATCCAAAACAACTATTCTAGGAGTTAATTATTTTTTCCAACCACCATAGCAATTATATAAGACTGTAATAGCTCATCAACATATAATATCCATCATCCTCATTTTTTTCATGAAATGAAAGTACATGAGCAAGATAATAAGCAAAAAGACTAGTGCCCAATATAAGTTGCCAATTGTAAACGATGTTGAATGTTAATGCTTTGTGGAATGCAAATGTTTTGTCGTGAAAATATTGAAATTGTCTTGGTTGGTAAATTTCAGAATTATTAGTGAGTATTAAGGGATTGGGTTAGTTTTTGGTTTTGCCCACTAAAACTCACCTTCTTGAATTGAGCGCTAGAGTAGCTTTACCAAGTGTCCAATGGGGCGAGGCGTAACTTGCTTGGAGTAGCCCCCTGACTCTATGGTAGTCACTCTCTTGCGACCTCCCGAGTTCTCAAAAGTAAGCTCTAAATGGATTGTCCTATTAGACTAGTCACTCTTATCCCTTTCTACTATGACCCACTAATTGGACAAGCTGCAGAGGTTCGGAGCATATGGGGACAATAATCTTGGTTTATTTTAAAAGATTTTTCAAAATGTTTTCTTGTTTAAATTAATGCCTCAATAGTCTCTTTTCTGGTTCAGTACTCGGGCAAGCCCTTGTCCATGAACCATAATTCGGGAAAGCAAGGGGGTTTATTTTACTTGATACAAACAAAACAAATTATTAAAAAAAGCTAAAAACACTAAGTGATATTTGTGTGTGGAAAGTGATCTAATCTAATGTTAATATGTACAGTGAAACTAAGCAAAATAAACGAAATGCACACCATACAAGAGACAAAACGGATTCTCCCAAGGGGATGGGGTGTAGGCAATGGGGCAGCCCACTTGCTCTTTTTATTATGAGTTTATTACAATCTCCTTTTTCTTTTTGGGAACGCCTTTGGTCCTTTATAAAGAGGATCCAAAAGGCTTACAAGTTTTTTGGATTTTGTGTTTTTAGTCAGAAGGTGAGGTGATCTTGGGGTTCTGGATGGTTCAAATCCGCCAAATTTTGCCAACACTTCCGCTTACCTGTCACAAAAATATAAAATCAGCAAGCAAACTTATTCAAAAGATGCCCCAAAACACTTTAGAAGTATCTTTGGACCACACCAAAAAGTCTAAAAGAATCCAAGTTAAATTATGTTAAAACTTGCACAAATTAACTAAGCAAGACAATTTAGAGAGCTTGCCTTCTTATGCCTTTGCTTGCCCTTTTGGGGCAACAAATGAAAGGCACTAGATTGCCAAATCTAACTTCTAAGATCGAAAGAAAAGAACTTTCATTCAAGCCTTTAAGATCTAACAATATAATGACTTATAAAATGAAATAACTTTATATTAGATCTAGCTTCTATTGTTAAAATCTTTATAAAATAAACTCTGATCTAGTTTGAGCAAATGTACATCAGATCTACTTAGGATTGGAATTTGAACAAAGATCCAAAATTACACTTGCTAGTAATTGAAACCGATAGCAAAGTAAATGAAGAGACAGAGAAAAAGAAGAAGCTTGAGATAAATATGATAAGACTCTAAAGGTTTGCTTGTGAGACACCGAGGGACTAAATCTGCAACAAAGAAAGTCAAGAAATGATGAAGATACAAGCTAGCTCTTCACCAATCCAACCAACGGGAACTTGCAATTCACATCATCTTACACACAACACATTAAATCTAGAAGCATATATGTGAGAAATCAAAGAAAATGCACATAAACTAATGAAACATTTTAGCTAGATCTCTAAACATACATAACTTAAAAGATTAAAAAAGCAAACAAACTAGTTAATCCTTCTTACAAAATTGTTAACAATCCTTATAGTAAGCCGGTTCCAATGAAGAAAATGTGCAAGTAGATAGTCATAGTTTTTCTTCATTCATACACATAGATCTTTCATCCACACAAAAAAAGCATCACACAAACTTGACCTCCAAAGCCTTCTTTATTCTCAATATAAAAGTTGCATAAACATTACAATTGCAAGCCTCAACTCCACAAACTCCAACCCAGAGCAAAATGGGAGTGAGAGTTTGGCTTTATAGCAAGAGGGGGTGCATTACCTCATGGGAGAAGGTGAGGGAGTTGAGTAGTAACATGAGACATGGAAAGTGCCCCTACTAACATAGGAGATCAACTACCTACTAAAATTAGCCACCGCCAAAAGAGGAATGCGCCCCCTTCATGAGGAGTGCGTCCCCCTTTCATGGGATTTATCATTGCCTTACATCATGCCTCAAAAGAAGGGATTTGACTCCCTTTTGTCTTGCCAAACTCTTGCTAAATAAGTGCCACCACTTCCTTTTGATTAGGAGATGTTGCAGGCAACATTACATAAATCATGGGAAGCTGATTTTTTTTATTTTTTATGTAATTTTTTGCTTTTTTGAGAGAAAGTCACTTTAGATGATGAATAATCTTGAATTTTTCCCCCAAACGTGGGTGCTCTGAGTTTGAAAACGAGCACCCACATGACAAAATCCCCTTCTGAATACCCACTTTTGTAATTTTTTTTTACTTTTACATTAAAAACATTAAAAAAAGGCCCTGTTTTACGAGAAAAATTATTTTTTGTGGAAATTGAAAAAACCTAGGGGGGACCTAGCACATGTTCATATGACTCAAAAACAATGCCTAGCATGGTAATATACATTGACACATGAACTTTAATAACCTCCTAAGGCTTAAGCACCGAGACGACCATTACAGCTTTGGAGGAGCAAGTGAAAAACTCGAAAATTATACATCGCTTGTTCAACGGTGCATAATTAACATGGGAAAAAATGTTGATTTTTTTGAGCAGCATCAAGAGCCCTTCTCTTCGGAGAATGGGACCACTTGGTCTGGGACCACGGTGAAGACTCCACCCAGTGTTGAGTGACCATTCTGTTGAATGGTAGATATTTGGTCTGGGACCATGATATAGACCCAGATCTGCCTTGGGTAAACTCAACCTTGTGTTGAGTAGACATCTTGTCTGGGACCATGATGTAGACCAGTTTGGGATCGGTAGACTCAACTTAGTTCTGAGTAGCCATTCTCTTGGAAAATAAAGACACTGTAAGCCCTAGACTGGGTCTGGGCATGTGTGTGGCACTTTGACCCTTGATCCATGGGCTTGGTGTGCTTCTCCAAGGATTAGCTACCGTTGGTTAAGTTACCCTAGTACTAGATCTAGGTGTCACACAGTGTGTGAGGTAAAAGCATTAATAACTCTCTTGGTTTATGATGATGTACTTTTGAAATAAAAAAAGGTACCACAGGGGCACTTGGAAAAAAGGTCAATTGGAAAAAGGTCAAAGTCAAAAGTCAATTTAAATAAAGACTTTTGTACCACAGGAAAAATACCACAGGTGGAATCAGAATCAAATAAGGACTTTTGGTAAAAGTCAAAGGAAAAATAAAAGTAACTTTTTTGGCAAAAGTGAAAGTGAAATTGGAAAAGAATAAAAATATTATTATTTTTATTTTTCCTAATCTTGTCCACTTACAGATGAACAAAGGCTATAAAAGAAGATCAAGTCTTCACATTTACAGCACATAAGTTTTCTCTCATAGGTGATGCTGCTATTTTACCGAAGTCTTCTTGAAGATTGTTTTTGCCTCAGCTAGGGCATTCATTTCCAACAAACCCTCAACTAGGGTTTTTATCAGAAAATCAATCTTCAGCACTTTGTGGATAGCCACTTTCAGCACTTCGTTTTTGGGGTAGTTTTCCTCTTTTTTCGGGCAGCCATCTTTTCCCTTTCTCTCTCCTCACAGGGTGTCCATCTTTCTCTCTCCGGGCAGAAAGAAAAGACAAGCCGGGCAGATCGGGCAGCAGAACAGTCAACGGGCAGCCGTACAACCAGATCCGTACAGATCTGTACGACTGTATAGCTGTACAACAGCAAGGTACAACCAGTCAAGTATTTTTAGATCTGACATGGACAGTATGATTTTTGTAGACAGGAGAGTGAAAATTTCTGTTTTTGAAACAGCCCTAATTTGGGAAATTTTTGTAATTCTGGAAATTGTGGGTAAAATTATCAGTCTGATTTTTACTGATAAATTTTACAGTACTGTGGGTAAACTCCAGATCTAGAATTGAGGAACTTTTTGAAGAATTTTCTGAGTCATCTCATTCACGAGATGAGCTATTAATGCTTTTGAGGTTTTTGTCCTTTGAAGGTTTCCCAGTGAAAAATATTGTGTCCATGTGTGCTGATGTGATGAATGTGTTTTTACTACACTGTTGATTTGTTTAAGTTCATCTGCAAATTTTTAAAGTTTATGCTAATGCTAAAAATTCAACATGGTATCAGAGCCTGGCATGTGAAAAACACAGTAAAGGGACACTGCTGTTGTTTTTCACTAGATCTTGGAATAAGATTTGCAGATCTAACATTTTGATAAGTGACAGAGATGGCTACCGTTGGTTTCAAACCGGAAGAGAAACTCCATGGTTCAACAAACTTCAATTCCTGGAAGGCCAGGTTGACAGCCATTCTGGATGAGAATGACTTGGATGACATTGTTCTTAATGTCACAGAAGAGCCAACTACAAATGCTGGTAGGCTTGCTTACAAGAGGAAGCAAGGTAAGGCTAGAAGAGTCATTTATGATTCTATCAGAGAAGAATTGATGCCTAACATCACAACCTTGAAGATTGCTAAAGAATGCTATGATACGTTGGTAAACCTATATGAAGAGAAGGCTCCCAGTCAAAAGAGAGTCTTGAAGAAGAGGCTACGAACTTTGAAGTTGAGGAAAGATGAAAGTGTTGGTTCCTTCTTCACCAAGATCAAACAGGTAAGAGATCAATTCCTTGCTATTGGTGTTACTGTTGATGATGATGATCTTGTGCGAACAGTGGTTGATGGTCTCCCAAGCTCTTGGGAAACCTTCATGGCAGCCGTCTGTGGACGAGAAAATCAGCCAACCATTGAAAGGCTTTGGCATGATTGCATACAAGAAGAAGCAAGGAACACTGACAAGGTAATCAAGCAGGATAACCTTGCACTTGCAGCAAAGACCAAAAGGTTCAAGAAACGTTCTTCTCAGCAAAAGAAAGGGAAGAAACCTCAGGGTAAGTTTTCTGACATGTCTAAGACTGAATGTTATACTTGCCACAAGTTTGGACATTATGCTAGAGACTGCAGGCAAAACAAGAAGAAACCCAAGAGAAAGTTTCAGGCATCTGCTGTAGAAGCAGAGGAAGAAGAAGATGAAGAACCAAAGAAGAAGAAGAAAACCAAGGCTAATAAAAGTGATGAGCCTAGAAGAGAGTACTATTTGATTTCTGCTCTAACTGGTTCTTTCTCAGCTTGCTCTACTTCTTGGTTGGTTAACAGTGGTGCCTCTAGGCACATGACAGGTAATCGTAGTACCCTCACCAGTTACAGAAAGAAGAAGTTCACCACTCAGGTAGAACTTGGGGATGATTCTACTTACAAGATTGAAAGAGTTGGCTCAACTTCACTTCAACTTGACTCAGGTACGGTTCTTCATGTTAATGATATTCCTTATGTTCCTAGTTTAAAGAAGAATCTTTTATTTGTTGTTGGTTTAGAAGACAAGGGCCACAGAGTCCTCTTTATGGACATGAAGGTCTTTTTATGGGCAAAAGACACAGATCTAGACTCAGTAGTATAGATTGGGGTTCAAGAGGGAGATCTCTACAAGGCTTCAAAAGTTTCCACTCATGCTTTGGTACATTACTCAGTTGATCATTGTGAACTTTGGCATAGAAGGTTTGGACACCTTCAGTACACAGCTCTCCTAGGATTGCAGAAGATGGTTACAGGTATGTCAGAAGTTTCTTTAAAGCATGAAGGAATTTGCAAAGGATGTGCTCTAGGTAAGAACACTAAGAAATCCTTTCCCAGAAGCAAGAGTAGATCTAAAGGCATTTTGGATTTGATTCATTCTGACATTTGTGGGCCCATGTCTTCACTCTCCTTGAGTGGGTGTTTATGTTATGTCTTGTTTATTGATGACTACTCTTGGAAGTCTTGGATTTACTTCCTCAAGGCCAAGAGTGAAACCTTTGACAGGTTCAAAGAGTTCAAGACACTGATTGAAAATCAGACTGGCAGGCACATCCGTATCTTGAGATCAGATAACAGAGGTGAGTATGAATCTAATGAGTTTAATGATTTTTGTCGAGAAGTAGGAATCAAGAAAGAGCTGACAGTGCCTTACAACCCCCAACATAATGGGGTTGCAGAAAGGAAGAATAGAACAATCTGTGAGGCTGCTAAAGCCATGATCACTGATCTAGATCTTCCTTTGTCTTTATGGGCTGAAGCTACCAGAACTGCAGTATACATTCAGAATAGAAGCCTACATGATATCTTGGGTGAGAAGACTCTTGAAGAAGTCTTCACCAAGAAGAGACCTGCAGTTTATCACATGAGGATATTCGGTACTCCTGTGTATGTTCATGTGCCAAAAGAAAAGAGGGCTAAGCTAGAGCCCTCTGGTAAGAAACGTATTTTTGTTGGGTACAGTGATTGCTCAATGGCTTATCGAGTATATATACCTGGACAAAGGTACGTTGAGGTCAGCAGAGATGTGATCTTCCATGAGGAAGCGGTGTTTCGTAAAACATTAGAGCTTTCACCGGAAGATGTAGTTGCTCCACTTGAGTTTCCAGATTCAGAAATTTAGACGGAGGAAGAGTTTGATGATCAAACTCCAGATGTTTCTGAGAACATTGAAAGTCCACTAGAAGAACTACTTGAAGTTCCTCCTTCTAAAAAGAGACCTGCTTGGTATCGAGAAACGGTACAAGAAGCCGAGAAGCATAAAGCTCCTCCAGGGACTTTCAGAGAAAGCATAAGACCACAGAAGTGCTCCGGTCTTATGAGTCAGCTCATCAGTTCAGAACCTTCATCGTACGAAGAAGTAGCAAGTAAATAGGTATGGGTGTATGCCATGATTGAAGAGTATAAGTCAATCATGAAGAATGATGTTAGGGAAGTTGTTCCCAGACCTACAGGAAAGTCAGTAGTGACTTCCAGATGGCTTTATATGATCAAGCATGCTGTAGATGGCACTATGGAGAAGTATAAAGCCATATTTGTAGCTCGTGGCTTCACTCAGAAAGAAGGCATTGACAACGACGAGACATTTGCACCTGTTGCCAGGTACACTACCATCAGAACCATCATTTCACTTGTTGCAGTATTCAGATGGAAGTTACATCAGATGGATGTAAAGACATCCTTTCTGAATGGTAAGATTGATGAATAGGTTTATATTGAACAACCTGAAGGCTTTGTTACTCATGGGAAGAAGACCCATGTATGTAAACTGAAGAAAGCCTTGTATGGAGTGAAGCAGGCTCCGAGAGTCTGGTATGCCAGGATGGATGGATTTCTCCATAGCTTGGGGTTCTCCAAAAGTACAGCTGATTCTAACTTGTACTTTAAAGTTGTTCATAATCATGTCTTGATACTTGTTCTATATGTAGATGACTTGTTTCTTACAGGTGATGAACAGTTGATAGACCAGTGTAAGAGGGAGCTTACCTTTGAATTCGAGATGAAAGATCTCGGATTGATGCATTACTTCCTTGGCTTAGAAGTCTGGCAAAAGCCAGGTGAGATCTTCCCGACAGTAGGAAAGTATGCAGTGGATATCTTGCAGAGATTTGGGATGCAGGACTGCAAGTCCATGAGCGTACCAATGACTACCAACTTGACAAAGTTGCGGGACTCAGCCTCTAGTTCACACAATGTGGACTCTACTCTATACAGACAACTCTTTGGTTCCTTGATGTATCTCGTGCATACGAGACCAGACATCTGCTACACAGTGAATGCACTGAGTCAGTTCATGTCAGATCTGAAGCACATACACTTGGTAGTCGCCAAACATGTACTCAGATATGTGCGAGGGACTATCACTTATGGGCTCAGGTATACTTCTAGTAGTGGAGTATTGTTATTTGGATATTCAGATTCAGATTGGGCTGGCAATGCAGTCGACCGGAAAAGTACCTCTGGTTATTGCTTCAGTATGGGATCAACTATGATCTCTTGGTCCAGCAGGAAGCAGGGTTCCAAAGCTCAGAGTACAGCTGAGGCAGAGTATTTTGCTGCAAGCGATGCCTGCAAGGAAGTAGTTTGGCTCAGAAAGTTGTTATCTGATCTGTTCGAGGGAAAGCTTTTCTTAGCGATCATCCATTGCGATAATCAGAGATGCATAAAGCTTTAAGAGAATTCAGTGTTTCATGATAGATTGAAACACATTGAAATGAGGTATTATTTCATCAGAGACCTAGTGCAGAGAGGTGCTCTGAAGTTGTAGTACATTGGTACAGATGAACAGATTGCAGATATCTTGACCAAGCCCCTCACAACATCAAAGTTCGTGTACTTTCGTGACAAGCTTGGTATGGCAGAGAATGCCTCTCTTGCTGAGAGGGAGTGTTGATTTTTCTGAGCAACATCGAGAGCCCTTCTCTTCGGAGAATGGGACCACCTCGTCCGAGACCACGGTGAAGACTCAACCCAGTGTTGAGTGACCATTCTGTTGAATGGTAGATATCTTGTCTGGGACCATGATATAGACCCAGATCTACCCTGGGTAGACTCAACCTTATGTTGAGTAGACATCTGGTCCGAGACCACGATGTAGACCAGTTTGGCACTGGTAGACTTGGCTTAGTTCTGAGTAGCCATTCTCTTGGAGAATGAAGACACTGTAAGCCCTAGACTGGGTTTGGGCATGTGTGTGGCACTTTGACCCTTGATCTATGGGCTTGGTGTGCTTCTCCAAGGATTAGCTACCGTTGGTTAAGTTACTCTTGTACCAGATCTAGGTGTCACACAGTGTGTGAAGTAAAAGCATTAATAATTCTCTTGCTTTACGATGATGTACTTTTGAAATAAAAAAAGGTACCACAGGTAATGACCACAGGGGCACTTAGAAAAAAAGGTCAAAGTCAAAAGTCAATTTAAATAAAGAGTTTTGTACCACAGGAAAAGGACCACAGGTGGAATCATAATTAAATAAGGACTTTTGGTAAAAGTCAAAGGAAAAATAAAAATACCTTTTTTGGTAAAAGTGAGTGAAATTAGGAAAAGAATAAAAATATTATTATTTTTATTTTTCCTAATCTTGTCCACTTACAGGTGAACAAAGGCTATAAAAGAAGATCAAGTCTTCACATTTACAACACACAAGTTTTCTCTCACAGGTGATGCTGCTATTTTATTGAAGTCTTCTTGAAGATTGTTTTTGCCTCAGCTAGGGCATTCATTTCCAACAAACCCTCAACTAGGGTTTTATCAGAAAATCAATCTTCAGCACTTTGTGGAAAGCCACCTTCAACACTTCGTTTTTGAGGCAGTTTTCCTCTTTTTTCGGGGCAGCCATCTTTTCCCTTTCTCTTAGTGTAGTCAGACTCGGACTCGGCAAATACTCGGTTGGCTTGGGACTCAGCAAATTCGGTGACTCGGATAAGACTTGGATAAGACTCGGCAAAGACTCGGCACATATGAAAAAAATTAAAAATGTAGTAACTTAAAAAATAATATATAAACATATATATTAAAAATTAAAATTTAATATTCAAGCATATAACAATTCAAAAAATTGATAAAAAGACATAGCAATGCATTTTAACGAGAAGTGTTTTCTCACTTGAAATCACAAACTATAATTATTAATTACAAATTATAAAAACCATAAAATTATTAAAAATAAAGATAATAAGAAAATTTGATTAATTAACAATTATTAAAAATATTAAAAAAATGAAAAAACAAATAGTAAAAAATACACTATCATCATCCTATCATAACCACGAGCAATCGCATTCTTCAACCAAACTACCGATGGTAGCGTCATCGCCTTACATTTATAAAATCCAAAGTATAGAAGTTCAATGAAAACAATAAAAAAATTGAAAATGCTCAGACCAATCACATCCTCAGTGCTCAGACTAGTGTTAGCGACCTTCCTCAGTGCACGCACACTCCCAAAATTCCAAGCACACAAACAACTGATAAATTGATAATAGCTAGGGGGCATATGAGAACAACTCGGGGGAAGCCAAACTATTCAATGAGATGACAGTGGAGAACGGTGTAGTTTCGGGGATTTATTCCCTCCCCGCGTTCCCTCCAAAAAACAAAAGCGACGGTCAAACAGTCAACGGACTCGCGAGTAAGTGACGAATGCTGCGAGTAAATGACGAGTTCGGCCAGTGGCGAGTTTACCTTGCGAGTATGTCAAGAGTACTCGTCTTGGTGGTCGCTCTGCAAGACTCGGCAAGACTCGCGAGTATTCAAAGAGTCTGACTACACTGCTTTCTCTCTCCTCACGGGCTGTCCATCTTTCTCTCTCCGGGCAGAAAGAAAACACAAGTCGGGCAGATCGGGCAACAGAGCAGTCAATGGGCAGCCTAAAACAGTCAACGGGCAACCGTACAATCAGATCCGTACGGCCGTACAGCTGTACGGCAGCAAGGTACAACCAGTCAGGTATTTTTAGATCTGACATGGACAATCTGATTTTTGCAGACAGGAGAGAGAAAATTTCTGTTTTTGAAAAAGCCCTAATTTGAGAAATTTTTGTAATTCTGGAAATTGTGGGTAAAATTATCAGTCTGATTTTTATTGATAAATTTTACAGTACTGTGGGTAAATTCCAGATCTGGAATTGAGGAACTTTTTGAAGAATTTTCTGAGTCATCTCATTCACGAGATGAGCTATTAATGCTTTTGGGGTTTTTGTCCTTTGAAGGTTTCCCCAGTGAAAAATATTGTGTCCATGTGTGCTGATGTGATGAATGTGTTTTTACTACACTGTTGATTTGTTTAAGTTCATCTGCAAATTTTTAAAGTTTATGTTAATGCTAAAAATTCAACAAAAAACACCTTGGAACAATCAGATTGATGTCTAAGTCCTAGGAAAGCCAAGTCCTTTACAAAAAGTCATCATGCTAGTACATTTTATTACAATGACCCCATGGGGTATATGTGAAAAAAAGAAGGGCCAATAAAGGCCTGAAGGACTTCAGAATATCGATGATGAACATGTGACATGTTCAACTTTGCCCGCTCGCTTGAAGTCCAACTAATTACAACTTAGGTGGAAACGGGGTCTCATGTCCTTTTTATAATTTCTCTTTCCTTTTTTGGACCACTTTTACCATTTCCCCGTTCAATTAATTAAATAAAATGACTTTATAAAGTCATCGTCACTTTATTATTTATTAGGCATTTTTACTCCCAAAAGTGATCTATTTCATTTTAAATGTTTTCGTGCACTGGAAATCACTTTTCATCTTCCCCACATTTAAAATTCTCTGTCCCGGTTCCAATGAGCTATTTCACTAAGGTGTTCTTTCAATAAATATGATCAAGATGGCACCTTTAGTGAATTTAATTAAATTATGCCAAATAATTCTCCCAATTTACGGAAATTGCCGGAATGCAACGGAACCCTGAACGGATTGTGCGGAACTGATCCTGATGATGAATAATGGTAACGGACCTCTGAAAGCATCATAATATCATATAACTCCCCCAAATAGCCCAAGCCAATGTTATCCTCATTTTACTTCTTGTAAAGCCACCTCTAACAGCATAATAGGGGGATTAAAAAACTAATGCTGCTTGTTAACCCAACAGTCCTTCACCACCAAAATCTTGACCACTATTCTCACTGCATGCTCGGAGCCTTGACATTGAACATGTACCTACCACATATAGAATCTGCTAATTATAGACGTGCCTGGAAAAACAGCCTTTTCCGAAAAAGTAAAAAAAAACAGGAAACACTGATTCTAAATGGAAATGAGCACTTGTTTAGCAAACAACAAAAAGTAGAAAGCAAAAAACAGTCTCACTGGATTTCTTTATTCACAATAACCCCAAATGTATGGGCATCAATTTCTTGTGGGACTGCTGATCCAAGGTTCCCCTTAAAAAAGCAACTGCTAAAAATAGCAGTCTTGGTCCCTGCTGCTCTGGCAAGAACCCTAATCAATATGTATGCCTGGAATGATGAAAATGTAACCAGTCTGATGGAATCTTGCTGGATCTTAACTTTCCAGCAGTGCAAGCTTTACATTTTTATTCTCTGACCCCAGCCAAATTTCAAGTCTCAATAAATCATAAGTTTAATGCCCAAACCCAATTTTGCTGCCAGTGAAAATATATAAGCATACACAGATATTTATAACTGGAAACACAAGAAATCTTTTACTCTTTTAGATCACAATAATCACACACACACACACACACAAAGAATTGTCACACAGATTTTTGGTCAATATGACCTTGGAAAAAGTTAAAACCCTTGCAGAAAAACCAGTGAGAGTAGAAGTTCTTTATTATCTCAAGCTGATATAGAATGAAGTACAACAGAATTTCTTTCAGCAAACACATACGTATCTTTGAACCTCTTGCCTCGAAGTTTGTGCCTGATTTCAGTTGGACGTTTTCTTGGGAATCACACCCTCCCCTTCTGCTAGACGTCTTGGGATTGGTGCCCCTCTATCTGCCTTCTGCGGTTGGTTTTGCACTCCTCTTCTACTGCTGAAGAATTGCCCTCTCAGCAATTCGCTTACTCTCAATAGTTGGTGAATTCACTCTTTGAATTTGCACACTCGTTCCTCTAGTGAATTCACCCTCTTCCAGCTGCAAAACGCCCTATTCACTGCTCTCTCCAACTGCTCATGAAGAATGATATGCATGCCTTTTTGCCTCAAGTCACCTTTTATATTATTTCATTATGAATTTGACTCAAACCCTCGGATATGACGCCAGAGATTAGATCTTGGACCATTTAGATCAACAGCTGTGTTTTAATTCTCTGTTGACACAACTTAAAACACCTTAAGTCACTTTATTCATAAATATTAAATTGAAAAGTTACTTTAACTTTATATCTCATAAAGTCAAATAACATGAGGTCCTCCTTGGACACGTTTCCTAGGTTAGGCACCAAGCCCAAGAAACCACTTGTCTGAGTTAATTTTTCAATACAAGCCCAATTGGGGTAACAAGTATAGAATGGTTCCTTCATCTCCTGCATTCTCAGGGTTGCTTTTAGTGGCTTCGTAATATCCGAGAAGGAAGAGGGAGGGGGCAAGGAGTAGTGAGTCGTTTCATATATTTACTTTTATCCTCTGTTGACTTTGAATTCTGTCCTCCAGTGGGATCAATTTGACCAAATCTTACTTTAATGCATGCTTCATAATTTGGTTAAATAATGTTAGGGGTATGGCTGGAAAAGTTCTATGAGGTGTTTGGTTCAGTGGGAGGGGGGTTGTTTCATGTTTTCACTTTTAGCTTCTGTTGATTCTGAATTCTGTCTTCTAGTAGGATCAATTTGACCAGGTGTTACTCAAAATGTGCATTAGAATTTGGTTGAATAATGTTTGGGGTATTGCATCATAAGTTCTATGAGGTGTCATGTGGTGAATCAGATAAATTAGAAACTTTTAATTGTATTAAATTATATGGAATCAATTTGTTTTATTTGTTTTGACTCTTGAGGAGTCAGTGTCACATGCACCTATTTAATTTTGCTTGGAGTTTGAATGAAATGATTCATATTCTTTTTTGTCTGCATACTCAAAAGACTCTTAAAACGTCAAAGTGCATAGCATTGACATTCATTGATTCATATGGAATTGCAAGAATTTAATTTTTGAACTCCTAACCAATGAATGTCATATTTGCATTCAGGCTACAATGGCGATGCCTGATTTAGTTGTTCAAGCACTGGCCCTAGCCTTACGTTATCTCAAACAGTTCAAATTAGAAAGAATATTGAGTCTTGGTGCTTCATTTCGCCCACTTGCAAGCAAAAATGAAATGGCTCTTTCGGCTAACACATTGCAGCAATTAGAGGTAACTTCTATTAATAATTCATACATCTTGATTTGTTGTATGTCATAACCCTTTTCAAGTACAAACTACAATCATCATTGGAATGATTGTGGCTTTCATTTTAGCTATAATGGAATTGAATTTCATGGAGAAGTCTACTGAGTGGGAAACAGTTTTTTATTTTTATTTTTAAATGTCTATAACGACCAAATTGGTCCCTGCATATATGCAAAGACTGCAGAAGTGCAGTAGTTATCCAGTGAGATGCCAAATGTGATTACAAAATATAAACCTGGTCCCAAGGCTGTATGGTTTTTGTTAATTCACTGAAGGTAACCTACATTGGAAATGACTTACTAAACATAAATTCCAAAATAGTTTATCGCATTTGATGCAGACTTTTTTTCTGAGGAAAAAAAATTTGAATTTTTTTATATAAAAACAAAATCACATTATGTAGGGCTTTTCAGCCTTCCTTACATTGTCAATACTGTAGACTTATAGTGCTGCTACATCAACCAGAACCAGAGCTTTCATCATCAAACAACTTTATCCTTGTCCTTTTGTTTTAGCATAATCCCTATGTACTATATTTGAAAGCAAAATCACAATAGTCCTTTAAGAGTCTGTTTACAAAATTTTAATCTTCACACGTTTTATAGGGCTTTTCAGCCTTCCTTACATTGGCAATACTGTAGCCTCATAGTGTTGCTACATCAACCAAAACCAGAGCTTTCATCATCAAAAACATTATCCTTGTCCTATTGTTTTAGCATTAATCCCTATGTACTATATCTGAAAGAAAATCACAATAGTCCTTTAAGAGTCTGTTTACAAAATTTTAATTTTCTATTATTCCTCAGAATATTATCAACACTGATCTCAAAGAAAATAAAACAAGTAGACGTCCCAGATGTCTTTGAACAGTTTTCAATTGTTCCATTGTACATGAATCCACTTTTGTTTCAAGTAAAATTATATGAAGGGACCTGGATCACATTAAGTTTGTGTATCTCCTTGTTGTTCCCACCTGTGCCATAATCCTGGACCCACCTGCAAACCTTATGTTGTTGCAAAATTTAGCAGCTTATATAATGCAAGGAAAATCAATTGTATAAACTAGCAAAACCTCAGAGATCTACCCCTAAGTGTCACACAGGTAGGTCTCTCTCTCTTTAGGTCTTTTAGATTCCTAAAAGAAATCAAGAGTAACCACGGGAGGTGTCCCCAACTAAGCATTTCAAGGTGTTAGAAAGTGGCAACAAGGAAGGTCTTCTATCATTTGCATGTGTCCTTGCTTAATAGAAGACATAAAACAGGAAGCCAGATTGATCATTGCCTTTATCCAAAGTTTAGACTTAGGAAAAGTGCATTATGTAATCTAATTTTAATTTGACTTAATGGAGGCGCTTTTATAAAGTTCAAGTGAAATATAATTTAGGTGATGGCTAATCTAATCTTGGCCATTGATCTCACCGGAGGATCTCATCCATTGATCCATAGTGAGAGTTAGGGTTTTCTCTTGGCCATTGAGTTAAAAGGAGATTGATTTGGTGGAGAGGATACACACACATAGTTACTTTGGCACACACATTGCCAGAGGGAGATTTTTTGCTCATAGCTTTTCAACTGGAGAGTGAGAGAAAAGTTTGCAGAAGAATTTTCAGAGAGTGAGAAAGAACTTTTGCCGGAGATCGACAGAGCTGCATAGGAAAATCACTGGAGGCCGTATAGCTAACGCAGGGAGGCTGTACAATGATGTAGGCCGTGACCCAGAGTAGCCAACGTGACATCAGTAGACTGTACGGGTGACGTAGGCAACCGTACAGGTGACGTTAGCGTTCGTACGACTGACGCAATAGCCATACAATTGACGCAGAGGCATGGGGGTGACGCAGGCAGTGACGCAAGGGCCGTGTGATCTCTGTGGGGTTTTTCCTTAGCGAGTTTTGGTTGTACGATTTTGCCAGTTTGGCTAAAATCGATTTCTGGATTGTATTGTTCTATATATTGCTAATAAAATATCTTCTTAGATTGCTGCATCGGTTTTCCCATCTTGGGTTTTTCTGAGGGTTTCCATACCCAAAAATATTGGTGTCTCTATTGGTGTAATTGCTATTATATGTTTTCTCAGTATTTATTTTCTGCTGCATTATTTGTGAAGAAACTTATTTGTGGTTAACAATAATATATATATATATATATATATATATACTGTGTAGCTCAAGATTGAATTTTAAGGAAATTTACACGAGGTACTAATTAGAGATTGCACATGCAAACCTAAAGAGGGTACAATGCTAGGTGGGTTAGCTTTCTCAAATACCAACCTAATTGATTTGTATGAGGACTAAGTATATTTGTAGAAGATTAATGGATTTGAAATGAAGTACACCTAGCTTGATGATTAGGAGGACTTAAAAAAATGTGATGGACAAAATCCAAGTCTCCTAGATGGCTAAGAGAAAGTGAGGTAAGTGATTCCTAGCCAAAACAAATTCAAAGTGATTTTAATGATGAAGAATTATTGCTTGGTGCACCATGAATTTATTCATTCACAACATAAGATAAAGTGGATCAACTCAATGATAATAAAAGCATCAACATATATGTCACTTGAGCAAGTGCTACTTGGTAGTCTGATTGCTAAGATGATAAAGATCCAATCATAGCATATAAAACATAAAACTTTGAGGTATTGCACTTACAAATAGCCCATTCAAGTATAAAGTAAAAGTGATGTTGATAGCTGAAATTAGAGTAAAATTCTGAAAGGGCTTGTTTGATTTATAATAACTTCACTGTTAGGAACATGAGACTCCTTATCTTGCAAAAAGGCAAGTGTTGGCGTTGAGCAGAAAGGATCTTTGCTAATGGTCAAGACCTAGAATCCTTTTTGACTAGAATATGAAGTGATTTGTGTTGAATTATCTAGTTTACTTTCCAACAATAGTAAATATGTAATAATAAAAAGATAAGTTGAGACAACAATGAAATAAAGCTACAAGTTACTCAACTTAGCATTACAAAATGCTAGAGATATGTTAAAGGCATTCAACACATAGTAAAGTGACTTGCTGTAATAAAGTAAAAAGATCAACAAACCAGCAAGCTAAAAGGGAACATTCACCATGATAACCATCAAAAGAGACAAGACCCAACCATTCAGATTTTTAGTTGTAGTTTTTGTTGTCTTCATAGGTTCTTGTGTGTGTTTTTGTTTCCCTTACTCTGAAGCAGGAAACTCAACGCAGAAACATTGTGATGAAAGAATAAATATTTGTATAAACTTGGATAATGATAATTTACATTAGAATCCCCGAATCTTTTTGTTTCATGGGGTAGGAACATGACTTTTCTTAAAGTCATGTTAATTACAAACTAATTATTAATTTATTAACACATTAATTAATTAATTTATTTTTTCATATAGTATATATTTAATATATTACATTGGCTTCTTCTTTTAAGATGCTTTGTCCTCAAAGCAAGGTAATGATGGATATTGCTGAATGAACTTCTCTGTTTCCCAGGAAGCATCTTTTTTTGGACAATTCTTCCACTTAATAAGGTATTCTGTGATAATGCGAGAACGTAGTCTTCCTTCTTTGGCGTTGATGACGACTTCTGGTTCTAGTACAAGTTTTCCTTCTTCATCCAACGTAGGAAGTGTCGTCTGGGCAGTTTGATGTTGACCCAATTGTTTTTTGAGATTTGAAACGTGGAAAACATTATGAATTCGACTCTTGTCTGGTAACTTCAATTCATATGCTACCGGGTTAATTTTTTTGGTAATTCAGTATGGCCCATAAAACTTGGGAGCGAATTTATTCTTTCCTTGTTGCTTAAGTGACAATTGCTTGTATGACTGAAGTCTTACAAATACCCAATCTGCTACTTCAAACTCTCTTTCTGTCTTATGTTGATCTGCTTGTTGTTTAATACGATTTTGTGTTGTAGTTAATTCATCCTTGAGTACTTGCATTACCTTATGATTTTCTTCAAGTTGACTTTTTACTGCAGGTACTTTTGCCTCTCCTTGAACAAATTCCTTCCATCGAGGAGGTGCATACCCATACATTGCTTGAAAAGGTGTCATTTTGGCCGATGTATGAATGGTGGAGTTATACCACCACTCTACAAGATGCAACCATTGTAACCATCTATTCTGCTTGTCTGTGATGAAACTACGGAGATAGGCTTCCACACATTTGTTAACAACTTTTGTTTGTCCATCTGTTTGGGGGTGATATGCTGAGTTCATGTTAAGAGTGATCCCAACTTGTTTGTATAATTACTTCCAAAAATTGCTTGTGAATTTGGCATCTCTGTCACTAATGATGATTTTGGGAAATCCATGTAATTTATAAATATTTTTACAAAATACTTCAGCAATTTGTTTGGTAGAGTCAATTCTCTTAATCCCCATAAAATGTGCATATTTTGTTAAGCGATCCACTACCACGAAGATTTTGTCCTTGCCTTCGGATATTGGTAACCCTTCAATAAAATCCATTGAAATTTCCTCCCACTTTTGGGTTGGTATGTGAAGCGGGTGGAGTAGCCCTGGAGTCATGACATTTTCGCTTTTGTTTCTTTGGCAGGTATCACACTTGGCTACATAATTTTGAATGTCTTTATTCATTCCCTTCCAATAGAAGGATTGCTTGGCATTGTAGTAAGTTTTGAAAAAACCTACATGGCCCGCAACTGGGGAGTCATGAGATTCTATCATCACCTTGGTTTTAAATCGAGATGTAGGGCTTAGGTAGATTCTTTCCTTATACCAGAGGATGTCATTCCTCCATTGAAGCCTTGAACCTTGATTAGGGTCATTGATTAGTGCACAAGTGTTTGGGTCCATGGCATATTCTCCTCGGATTTCGTCTAACCACTCTAGAACTGCAATTGAGATTGCGTAAGCCTTGACTCCCTCATCTTTTCAGGAAAGGGCATCGACAACTACATTGTCCTTTCCTTGCTTATGTAGTATCTCCATGTCAAATGTAGCAATTTTTTCTATCCATTTTTGTTGTTCAGTCCACTGTGTTTGTTGTTGAAGGAGATATTGAAGACTATTATGGTTTGTCCTTATCAAGATTTTGCTCCCTAGGAGGTATTGTTGCCATTTTGTTAGAGCATGTATAATGGCAAGCATTTCCTTATCATATGTGGATTTCAAACTCTCTCTCTTATTGAGCTTCTTGCTTTCAAAAGCTATCGGATGCCCTTATTGCATCAGGACTGCTCCTATCCCGAACCCTAATGCATCGCATTCAACGATAAAAGGTTTTGTGAAATCTGGGGTTGCTAATACCGGTGTTGATGACATGATGTTCTTTAATGCTTCAAAGCATTTTTCTACCTCATCATTCCAGCGGAATGAATTTTTCTTCAATAAGTTTGTTAAGGGGGGCGTTTTGTGGGCATAATTTTTCACATACCTTCGATAGTACCTTGTTAAGTCTAGAAGCCCTCGTAATTTCGAGATAGTATTTGGTTGGGGCCACTCAGTAATTGCCTTGATCTTACTGGGATTGGCTTTGACTCCTTCTTTTGATATTATATGGCCAAGATAGTCCACCTCCTCTTTCCCAAAAGTGCATTTTGACATTTTTGCAAAAAATTGATGCTCTTCCAAGATGGCTAATACTTGATCTAAGTGTCGAACATGCTCTCCCTGTGTTTTGCTATATACGAGGATATCAACAAAAAATACTAATACGAACTTTCGTAAATATGGTTGGAACAATTTGTTCATTGCGGCTTGAAAGGTGGCTGGAGCATTAGTTAGCCCAAAGGGCATTACCTTGAACTCATAATGACCCTCATGAATACGAAAAGCGGTCTATGCTATGTCTTCTTATCTAACCTAGATTTGGGTAATATCCTGATCTCAGGTCTAATTTTGAGAAGTACTTGGCACCATGAAGTTCATC
Source organism: Pseudotsuga menziesii (assembly GCA_001517045.1). NCBI lineage: Eukaryota > Viridiplantae > Streptophyta > Pinopsida > Pinales > Pinaceae > Pseudotsuga > Pseudotsuga menziesii. Next base: position 33,815 of record LPNX010225203.1, read on the forward strand.
CATCATCTCATCGATGAACGGAATAGGGAATTTATTCTTAATTGTGACCTTGTTGAGTCCTCTATAATCTATGCACAACCTGAAGGACCCATCCTTCTTTCGGACTAGCACTACTGGAGCAGTGTAAGGGCTTTTGCTTTTTGAAATGACCCCACATTTTAACAAATCTTGGGTCAACTTCTCAATCTTTGTTTTGTGATGATGAGGATATCTATAAGGTTTGATGTTTACAGGCTTTGCCCCTGGCTCTAGCTCGATTAAGTGCTTTGTCTTCCTGCTTGGTGGGAGCTCCATCGGAAGCTCTTGGAACACTTTGTGATGTTTTTGGATTAGGTCTTGTATCTCTGGAGGGTTGCAGTCATCTCCTTCAGATGTTAGCAACTCCATCTCTTGACATTGAATTACATAAGCAGGTGCTCCTTTTCGAATTAGCCTTTCCATATGATGTGATGTAACCAATTGTGTTTGGGGTTGTTGGAAACCGTACAACTTGTACTCTTTCCCTAGCCAATTGAATTGGATGAAGTGCTCTTGATGGTTAGCGAAATAAGTACCCAATGTTTGCAACCATTGGATTCCCAGCACAACGTCTACACCTCCAAAAGGTACAACAAAGAAGTCGGATTCTAGATTATACTCCTGCATTTGTAATTTAACCTTGTGACATTTTCCCACATTTTCAATCTTCTTGCTGTTTGCTACCATCACTTTCATGTTAGGCATCGAATAAACGAATAAGTTGAATACCTTAGCAAGATTAAGATTAATAAAGTTATGCATCCTGCCACTATCTTTGAGAATCGAAACATTGTTATTTTTGATATGTCCTTTTAGCTTTAGTGTTTGTGGTTGGGATATCCATGTAATGGCGGCTAATGAGATCTTTGGTGTATCATCTTCTAGTTCTGAGAGGCAATCATGTTGGTTTCTTGTATCTTCCTCACTTGGCTCTTCACATTCTGAGATTTTTTCCTCTTCTTCAGCTTCGCATGCATACAACTTTTGGGGGTTGCTTCTTTGCACACATCTGTGCTTAGGATCCCATTTTTCCCCACAATATTTGCACTTTCTTTCTCTCATCCTCTGGGCTTCTAAACTGGGTTGTGCTCCTTCCCTTAGATGCGGTGGTGTATATCTTGAAGTTCCCGTATTCGTTGAGTGGGTAGGATTCTTTTTGGAGTAGTTTTTGTCGAAACTACATTGATGGGATCGTTTAAACTTGTTCTCGATAATCTTGGCCTTACGTCTTGCCTCCCCCATGGTAGAAGTGTTATGTAATTCTAACTCTTCCCGAATGTGCGGTTTTAAACCATGTATGTATGATTGCAAACATTGGTCATCGATTAGTTCTGGAACTCGAGTTGCCAAGGCTTCCCATTCGCATGTGTACTCATCTATACTGCCTTTTTGCTGTAACCTAGTGTTCTTGGAAAATAAGTCTTTCTTGGTTACGCCTTGAAACCTATTAAAAAAATCATTTTTAAAGGTGTTCCAACTAAGGGAACAGACTCGAGTTGTCGTCTTTCACCACATGTACCAATTGTACGCATTTCCCTCTAACTGCATGGCAGCGTAACTTAATCTTTTCGCTGTCGTAGGGTATGTTTTGAATATTAAAGTATTCCTTGGTCTTATTGATCCATGCGATGCATTGTTTCTCATTTCCATCGAATTTGGGTATCTCTAATATTACCCTTATCTGGTATCCGTGTGCTTGGGGGATTGAAATCGACGGAATGTTAAAGAAAGGACCTTCGGGTGGTTGCGTCGGGTCGGGTTGGCCCAATGATCTAGGCGTATTTGGAGGAGGTGTATTGAAAGGGTCTAGGTTATAGCTAGGTGGGGGATTCGAGGTGGGTGACGATGGTTTGGCCAAGATCACGTGGAGAGTTTCTTGTGTCTTCTTTTGTTCTGTTTGTAATGTAGTGATGCCTTGATCTAGTCTTGCTTTAAGCCCTGTTAGATCATTACTGTTTTTGTCGATGTCTGCCTTTAGTTCCACATACTTCTTGTCAAATTGGTCCAATCTGGCATTGATATCTCCCATTCTGGTGACTATTGGAATATTTTCTGTGGTAAACCTTGATTTATTTTTATTGGTTGTTTGAAGCCAACTTGCCACGATTTTTTTTATTTTATAATATAATAATATAATAATGTATTTTTATAATATAATAATAATAATAATACTTTTTTATTCTTTTATTCTTTTTTATATGATTATAATAATAAATATAGTATTATTATTATATAACTTTTTTTAACACTATATATATATATATTTTTGTTTGTATATAGGTCAACGTTTGTGGAATGGAGGTGGGTGGCGGCGGCGGAAGAGAGTGGCAAGGAATGGGAAGATGGCGACTGTTGAAGGTAGGGGAGAAAGGGAGTATAGGAGGCACAGGCGCGGGGAAGAAAGTGGAGACAGGCGTAGGAGAAAACAGGAGGGCGGGATTTGGGGTGTGACTAATGTGGAAGTTGCGCGGGCGGGAAGCTTGGATTGCAAAAGACGAGAGAGAGGAGCGTGATGAAGGTGGAATGAGGGACCTGAAGTGGGGAGAAGTCGCGGGCAAAGGGAAGAACGACGTGCAAGAGGGACAACTGCCGTGAAGGAGTGAGGAGGAAGGCGGGGATGGAAGAAGGGGCGTGCAGATGAAGCAGGGATGCAATGGAAGGGAGAGAAAATGGGCACGGGGATGATGGGAAGAGAACTAAGATAGGCGGCGATTGGCGGATCCGGAAGGCGGCGGAGGAGCAATGGCCTCATGCTAGCTCTGAAACCAATGAAGCAGGAAACTCAACGCAAAAACATTGTGATGAAAGAATAAATATTTGTATAACCTTGGATGATGATAATTTACCTTAGAATCCTCGAATTTATATGTTTCACGGGGTATGAACATGATTTTTCATAAAATCATGTTAATTACAAACTAATTGTTAATTTATTAAAACATTATTTTATATATTTATTATTTCATATAGTTATATATGTAATATATAACATACTCTTATATCTTGTGCTTAAGTACAACAAGGAAAGGCATGTGTAGCACTTTCCCAAGAAGATGAATCTAGCTCTTGTAACTAGTTACTGAAACGAGGAAAACTCGTTTACAAAGAAAACTTCCAGTGCAGATAAAATAAATAATCCATGTATGGATGTAATGAAAAATATATTTGATAAAATAAGTGATGATTTACAATTACATTGCCGCAGGTTTTATAAACCATTTTACATCCTTTCAATATAAGTCATGTCTTTTGACTTTTCATAATTATTTATTTCTTATTTTACTTTTATTAATTATTAATATTAATATTAATTAATATTAATATTAATATTAATAATTAATGCTGATTTATATCATTTTTTTATATAACATTGCCTTCCCCCTGGAGAAGCTTTGTCCTCAAAGCTTAGAGAAGACAAGGCTTATGTTTGATTTCTTGTTTGTAATGATATCTTCTCGATCTTTGTGTTAGTAGCTGCGACACTTTATGAAACGAAACGATATGAGTTACGGATTCCTACGAAAAATTGTCGCATCGTTTGTGAAGTTGTCCATCCGAGATCTATCTTTATTGGAGTTGTTTGTTGACCGCTTTAGAGGATGGAACTTCTCATTTGATGCTAGTATGTTGATTTGATGTTCTTGCTTGTCTGACAACATAACTCTTTTGTGTATGTTCATTTTGACCTTGTCGTTGGTCAAAATGACGTTTATAATTGGGGTGTCGATAAGGAGTTTTTGTTGTTTGTTTTTCTGCTGGATTGACTTACTTTTGAACTGTGATGAAGACTGAATTTATATTTATTTCTTCTTCCTCAACTTGAATTTGTTTTCCAGAAAGTTTGGATGCTTCCTTCTGGATTTGTGCTACTTTGTTCTCCATCAGATTGTTATTACTTTGAATCTTCTCGAACCTGTCGTCTTGCGACTTTTTGTCCTCTTTTAACTTCTTGTTTTGTTCCTCTAGTTCTTGATTAAGATTTCTTAGGCGTTGGTTTTCTTCCTCCTTTTCTAATATTCTTCCTTCGAGGTCTTCATTGGAAAGTTCTGTATTTTGACTATGTTTCAGCTTCTTGATTTTTGTAAGTAATGTCTTGTTATGAATTCTTAGTCGAAATAGTCTTCGGTATTGCTTGCTAAATTGTCGTTGATTTTCTTAATTTCCAGCTTGTGTGTTTTCTTAATATCGTCATTCTTCTGCTAGAGTTTTCCTTGTTGTTGCTGATGTTGACATATCTTTGAGTCTTGATCTTCTAGATTCTTCTGGGCTTGCGTCAATTCACTATCTTTGTCCTTGATGAGCTTGTTTAAGCACTTTATGTCTTCTTCGAAGTTGTTATCGCTTCTTAACGGTGTCTTTTCGTCATTCTTTGACTTTTTGATCTAGTCTTCTAAGTTTTGATTGTGACTTTTCAAATGTGATATTTGCTCATCCTTATTTGATAACATTTTTTTGAAACCTTCATTATGTTTTTCCAATATTTGATTTTGGATTTCTAAGGTATTGTTCCTTTGCTCTTGAAGTATTTTAACCAATTGTTGTTTATCAATCTCGCATTGTAGATAATTATTGGTCACTTTGTAATGTTTTAATTGAGCCAATACTGCTTGTAACTGTGATTGTAATTCTGATTTTGTAATCGTCATAATTTAATGTCTGGATGATAACTTGGTTTTCCTTTGACTACTTCTTTTCTTTGATAATAGGGAAGCACAAAAGAGGTACTAACCCTCATTGTTGTTTTTCTTAGGGGAAAAAAAATCTCCTTTTGACCTTTTCTATATCTTCTTTTTGTGAGGCCCTTTCTTCCCCCAAAATAACTAGTAAGTATAATAATAATAATTATTATTATGAAATAATAAATTATTATTATATAGTTTTTTTTGAAAGGCTATATATTATAATAATAATTAATAATAATATTATTATAATATTTCTTTTTAAATTTAAAAACGAGGAGTGGACTGAGAGTGAATGATGTGTGGGGAGCGTTGTGGCAAAGGTGACGAGAAGCGGGAACGATGTAGACTGGAAGGTGTAGTGTAGTTTGATGAGAGCGTTGGAGTTGTAGTGGGGTTAGAGCGTGTAAATTTTCCTTTAATATTCAACTAGGGCTAAACAGTGCATTCAAAATATCTATTGATAACCAAACATGAATATCTTTTACAGTGTGCAGCGGAATATAAAACTGAGAAATAAGTCACAACATCACAACACAATAATGACATAGTTATTTTGGGTATGGAAACCTCTGGAAAAACCCAAGATGGGAAAACCGGTGCAACAGCCAGATATAGATTTTATTATGAGAAAATATGGAACGTTACAATCACTGCAAATTCACCCAAACCTGGCAAATGCAGCGACACGGCAGAAACACTAGATGAATCCCCAGCTAAACCTTAACACCCACCTGCGAGAGTGTACTACCCTAAACCTTTCAACCTGTGTGGGTTCTGTCTTCTCAGTGAACTTGCTCCTCGATCCTCTGTCTTCCTAGCTAAATCCTCTGTCTGACTTTTCTCCTCTTGTCTGTATCCACATAATGTGGGTTGATAACCCTTAAAGCTCGACATATGGGCACATGATGTATGGTGGCTTGGAGCCCCTTGGATGTTTTGACAGCCCTTGTACCCTTTAAGAATTCAATGAACCCCTTTTGATGATGAACTTCTTGGTCCTTAGAGCCCACAAGTTTGGATTTTCATATGCTCACAATGATGACCTTAAAAGTAAACAAAGGATGAGGTGGCATAAAAGACTGCCCACATAAGGTAACAATTGTATTAAATAAAAAAATTCAAAAAATAAAATAAATGTGTTATTTACAAGTTGGCTCCAAATTAAATTAAAAATACAATTATTTTTTTCATGATACGTCAGCTAATAAAAATTATGAAAATTTGTGTATAAATACCAGTCAAACAACCTCATTTTGATGGGTGGTATGTGGAGACTTGCTCTGAATTTCGGACCAAGGAATTTCGGGTGACAGAGGTAGACGTAGGAGCAGCCTAATTTTTGACAGCCACAGTCAAGGGCATCCGAATTTTACAGTGGCAGCAGCAGAAGTAAACAGTCCGAATTTTGCGGAGTTTGAAGTGGACTAAGGCACTTTGTCTGAGATTTTTCGGTGGATATACATAACAGGAACAGTTTGTGGACTGAGGTAAATTCGTGGGAGATGACCTTAACCGAGCCATCACAAGTCATTATCCACAGTCCCGAAATTGAACCTCTCCTTAGCATGCAAACACTCACTTACTTCAGCATGTAAACAGGCCGAATTTTCAAGGAAAAGGTGTATCTTTTTGGGTTTAATCTTTATGTTTTGGTGCTAGTTTGATTATGGACACAAACAGTTCAAGTGATCCAAAATAGTGACATCATCCACAACGCATTTACACAGTCATCCTCGGTCCCAAAATTTTGCAGCAGTGTACAGTCGCGGTGGTGAGGTAGGGCTTCCTCTCAACACTCATCAGTGAATTATTTGGGGTTTAAACAGCGGCAGCAGAGGTCAAAGCAGTCTGAACTTGAACCCTTTCCACAGTCCCGAGTTTGACTGAAGGTTGTTCTATGCTTAACAGTCTGGTTTTATTGCTCGAACAGTCTGAGATGTGGAGTGTGTACAATTTGGTGGACTTGTCAGGGCAGTGGTAGCAGTTTTGTTGGGCATGAGAAGACTTCGCTTATTTTGAAGGTTTTAAGGCAGCAACAGTAAGAGGATACAAAACAAGTCTTACAACAGAGAGTTAAAGGTCTTATACAGTGATCTATGAAGATTTATGTTGACACATACTCCATTCATTACAAACTATATGATGATGCTTTGACCAAAATTCATGTTGCTTCCCGTCTTTCCTCCTGCCACCTCTTCTCTGATAACGATGCCATGGAGGCCATCCGGGCGATGAGCAGCAACAAATCAGCAGATGAGGAAGGCTACCAAGCAGATTTCTTCAAGCATGGTCTTCGCGCTCTGGTTAGCTATTTGGCTGATCTCTTCAACCATGTGGTGCGTGAAGGGTTTCCTCCGGTATGGTCACATCATATTATATATCCGATTCACAAGTCGGGTTCCACTTCTGATCCCAACAACTATAGAACGATCATGGTAGGCCACATGCTCTCAAAGTTATATGCCATCGTCCTCCATAAGAAGCTATCCAGTGATCTCGAGCAGAGAAATCTTAGAGGCCGGGGCCAGGCAGGGTTAGGCCAGCACATCAGGCTATTGACCATATTTTTACTCTTCGGGCCGTGATTGAGGAGGCACACCATCGTTTCTCAAAAGTCTACTGCTGCTTCGTAGACTTCCGGAAAGCCTTCGACTCGGTTTTGAGAGAAGATTTATTGCAGCTGCTCAGAGACATCGTCTTCTCGACGACCCTATTGACAACTATTATGCGCCTTTATGAGTTTGTCTGTGGCCGCCTTCGCACAACTCGAGGATTGTCTGAGTTCATCCAAAGTACCATTGGGGTGTAACAGGGTTGCCCACTATCTCCCACCCTGTTTGGAATCTACATTGATGAGTTGGAAGCCTTTCTACACGAGCATATCCAAGACACAGATGGGTGCCTCCTCCACCAAGTTTTGATCTCTATTCTACTCTTTGCTGATGATGTAGTACTCTTATCTTCCTCCCCGGAAGGTTTGTAGAGACAGCTTGATGCCTTAGCGCTGTTTTTTGATCTTCGGAAACTGACGGTGAATTTGAGCAAAACAAAGGTTATGATCTTCAATGGGGTGAAGAAAACTGCGGACTTCTGTTTCTTATTCAAGGGGGAGGAAATCGAGATCACTAGTACTTATACTTACTTGGGAGTGCAGTTCTCAGGTCCTCGCTTTAGTTTACGACCAACTCTCCATCCTCGAATTAACAAGGGGTACGGGTCCTTAGCCCTTCTTGAGAGACAGTGCTTTTGCCATCACTTCCAAGATATCTCATCCAAGATGAACCTGTTGGACACCTTGATCTGTCCCACTGTTTTATACAGATCATAAATTTGGGGACCCTCTCTACTCGAGTCGGATTAGGCTTTAGTTGAGAGAGTCCGGATCCTTCTTCTTCGGTGTATCATCAGATGTAAGTAGACAGTGCTGCGGCACATCATCTTAACTGAGTTTGGGGCCCAACCCTTTCGCCTTGAGACGGTCTTTAGATTGGTTTCTTTCTTGCATCGGATCCGAGGGTTTACCGACTCGTCAAAAGGTCGGGACAGGTATCCTTATTTAGCCTATTGCTCTTTTGGTTCACAGGGGTTTCAGACCTTCTTACATCAGCAGGGATCCGGTTAGATTGTCTCTCCCTGTTTCGGTACTCTCTGGATACCCCCAGCCACCTTCTACCTATTTGATAGGAGTTAAATAAGATCATCAGGGAGGATATTTACAAGCAATTCGCTCAGATTACATGGGTCAATCCTCCGGGAGGGTTGCGCCCAACAATGGCCTTTTATGCTGAACACTTCCATGAGATCAGAAACAGGCTCATTGTCCGACCCTAGTACACGTTCCGCCATTGGATGCATGCTCTTCGGACCCCTCTCAGACAACTCAGAATAGGATCCCATAGACTCCGGGTAGAGACAGACCACCGGATTGATAGATCAGACATGATTTGCCAGCTATGTCATCTACAGGAAGTGGAAATCGAGTTGCAATTTATCTTCAAATGTTCTATATACTACGAGATCAGAGAACGCTTCCACTGCTTGTTTAGAGGGCCTCAAACTCTAACTGCCTTCTTCAGATACACCGATCAGAGATGTTTAGCACTTTATATTCATGAGGCTCTCAGGTTTCGAGCGTAGGTCCTTCAGCCCCCCATTAGACTCGATACCACACAGAGGATCGCGACATTCTTTAGCGTGCTGCCACCTTCCAAGGGCACCAAGAGATCGACCGACTTAGATATCGATCCAGTTTCCAGATCAGTAAAGATTTGTGGATCTCGAGCCATGAGATCCTAGCAGCAACTTCGTACCAGACCTCCCTTCGAGAGGCATACAAGATCCTCTAGACCTCACCAACAACACTTCAGAGGACGCTTTGCGTCGACTAGCTCCTGTTCGGGCAAGCAGATTCTATTGCACTTCCCTCAGTTTTCCTCTTTCAGCCTCGGATGTTAAGAGTACTAGACCTTCCTCGATCGATTTGGCTCCGGGATCCTGTCCACCTGAGCTTCTCCATCCCAGTGCAGGATTATGGTGAGAGCTCTACCATACTTCAGCCCAGCTCACAATGTACACTTTTACTTCTATTATACTTCTTGCATTGTATTTCTTTTAAAGGGGGATTGTTTGGTCCTCCCGCATGCACAAACATCATTGTGACCGACAGTCCCGTTGACCTACTTTGTGGTCATTAGTGTACATAAATAAAGTTATCTTATCTTATCCTATACTTGATGTATTCTATGTTGATATACATACTGTATGATGCATGCACACTATGATGAACATGTATGCTATGATGATGCTCTCCTATGCACAATGACATCCACTGTAAGGTATGATCCTCTAGCATACTATTGAAGAAGTTAAGATCTGTATACCCTAGTTTGATATTTTCTTCAAAGAGGATGCACCACCTCTCACAAGGGAGATGCGCCCTCATCCTTCAGCTCAACCAATTCACCACATGGTGCCACACATCCAACATGTGAGGCAAGTGAAGGGTGGCGCATTCATAGTCTCATGATGACTACGAGTGAGGGTGAGGGAATCATGGGGATTCACCTTAATTTAAAGTGGAGTGTATTAGAGGTGGGCGCCACTTATCTACTAGTACCCCACCAAACCAAACATGTCACGCCACATCATGAGTTGCCAAGCCGTATGAAGGGGGGCACTCAACTTTAGATACATACGATACCTCCCATGTAAATTTTTCTCAAAGGTCTCCACTCGCTCTGAGAAGTCAGGATAATCAAACTGGCAACGATATTCACTAAATCAATATGAACACTACATCAAACTATTTAGAACTTGTAGCATAAGAAAATCCTTACTCAATCAGGCAATCACATGAGACACCGAATTTTACCCTGGAAACCCTAATGGGGAAAACCAACAAACTGTGGGGCTTTCTACTTTCTTGAGCCCAGAGAAAATAAATAAATATAGAAGAGGTATATAATGAGTTTAGATCCAAGTGGATGAACCTGAAGGGCCAAAGCCCTAGATCTGCATGCAGTCGCAACTGCTGCCCTTGGAAAATGCCTCCCCCAGCAGCACACCCTCATGCTAGATTTTCTCAACTCAATCTCTGTCAGTCACTGTACACTGTACTCTCTATCTAGCTTGTTGCCCACCTATTTCGACTAGGTGGCAACTCCATGTACACGAGGATGTACATATTTGTACCTTAGAAAAATCTGAGGATTTTTCACTTATGCAGGGCTATTGCCCCTTTGTAAAACGAAATGTCCGCTCCCCTGCGCGGGAAAATTAATGTAATGTAATGTGCTAGTGTGGGTCATGTGATATGGATGCCACACCATGGAACGGGTTGTTAGGGAAGTCCCCTCATCGAGTGTTTTTCCCTTTCCAATTGACCTTGTTGAACAAACGAGTTTAATCGGTTTGGTTTTCACTCAAAATCCTCCAAAGTGGTGACGGGCGTTCTACCAGTCAATTCCATGAGGTGGCTAAGGCTTCAAAGTGTGATTCATGAACATGCTATGTGTTTGTCTAGAGTCTTGCGGAGTTTCGTAATGTTGTTGTATTTTTATTAATTTTTTCCTAGTTAATTAATTTCACCCCATGGTGATTAATTAACTCAGTCGTGATGTAATAATGTAATCGCTCGAGCATGGCATCTTGTAATAGGGGTTATGAATGCAAAGTTAATTGCTATGAAACCCCCTAAGCCACTGCTTCGAGTTCCGTGTCGTTCTGATGAGTGGTTGAGGAGATAGACCATTTTTGTCTAAGCAAGGTCTATTTTCCTAGGGAATTAATTAATTTCCCTAGATCAAAATTCACATTTCTTGATTTTGAAGTAAAAATTCAAGAAATGCCATGGTAAGTTGGAATGGGTGTTCTTAAGCCTAGGAGAACTTACTCCAAAGTTTTTTGACCCCCCCATGGCCTAGATATTAATTTCTCAAGTTTTTTTTAATTTTTCCTAAGTCAATTCTAGGAAAATTTAAAAATTTTATTGAAAATTTTTATCTAAGGTGAAATTTAATTTTATCCTAAGTTAAAAGGATAAAAGTTTATTTTATATTATTGGCTAAAGTCAAGCTAAGTTTAAAAATGTTAAAACCCTCCACCATAAGTTAATGGAGGCGCTCATGTTAAGGATGGAGGCGTCATTGTATAAAGGAGCCATCATATAATAGTGGGGCGGCCATATTAACATGGAGAGACCAAAATAATTGAGGCGCTATCAAAGTTTGAATGGGGGCGTCAACCTAAGGTTATGGCATATGCATAATATGGAGGGCGGCCATTTTAATGGGCCCACGCTACCATCAAAGGGAAGGAGCTACCATAAAGTT
>LPNX010225203.1:48186-75584 GCA_001517045.1 Pseudotsuga menziesii
AGCTCTTCGAGGAATGCTCTCTCAGTTATCTGCTCTACTCTGCTCAGATCTGAAAGTAGGAAAATGTCTTTCAGCATTGAAAATGTGCCCCAGCTGTATAGCTACGTCCTCACTCCTCAGAAGCACAACTCAGCTGATCTGCTTAAAGTCTGACTCTGACTGATAAAAAAAAGTCTTTCCTCAGTCACTGAGGAAAACCCAAAAGACTCTGGGGCCTCTTTGCCCCCTCAACAACTGTGCAGTAGCTCCCTCACGTCCCACACGTGTGATGTGTTGCTGCTCATGTCCTCCACGATCTGGTCACTTTGTTGTTGCTGCTGCTGCTCTTCAGTCTCTGAAGATGCTCAGTGGAGACACTCTCTCTCATTGCCCTGATGATGGATCTCCTCACTCTCTGAGAATCTGATCCCTCACTGCTCTCTGGAATACGTCCCCAGCTATCTTAGATGGTACGTCCTCCTTTGGTCAACTCCTACTCACAGCTGCTCTGATCTCCTGATGCACACAAACGATAATGACTTAAGCACCCCCAGTGCCCTTTTATAAGTCAACTTGAAATTAGGTTACCAAAACCCTAATTAGGGTTCCAAAACCCTAATTCACTTTTGGTGCCAAAAATCAAATTGCATGCATGCACTTTTGCATGTAACTGACAAAAGTGACTAGAAACATTGCATGTCTCCACTGCAGGATCCATGAAATATGGCAGAGTACATCTCACACTCTACCCTCCTGCCTGAGCTGATAAGTGCCTCCATGCCAGGCAGTGTGCATGGAGGACATCCTGAGTTACACCATAACTCAACAGTCCCTCTTAACGAGGGATTTCCGACCACAACTGATGTCCGGATCCAATGAGTCCTCTGCTGCAATAAATGTATCATAAGTCCTGACTACCTCTGTTGCCCTCTGACCTGTAGTACTCTAATCCTCCTCCATCCTAGTTGTTTCGGGAGGAGCCTCCTGCTCTCTCTCAGACCACATCACTGATCCTGGGCTGACTCCCTATGAGTCTCTACTGTAGCCAACCTCTTAAGCTATCATCAAGCGGGTCAACAGATCGGTACTTGACCTCCCTGTCTTGAGATTATTCAACTCGCTCCAGAGCTAAGTCCATCTCAGTCATCTCATACCAACTCAATCTCTGTCTGGTACTGTAATGAGTATCTCGCTCATATCTCTGCTTAGTGGACTGATTGTCCATAGGATCATCCAAAACTGGGAGCTTCTTGCTCCAACTCCATCTTTAGGGTCTGACGAGGACTCTGACAACCACCCTGCTATACCTGAAGTACGTCTTCCCCGCACCACATACTCTCCATCAATCCTGTAGCCCATCAGCACTGGGTCAACTCTCACAGGGTAAGTGAATATCAACTGTCTCTAAAATACTGTAGAGAATCCTGCATCATCCAAAGATGGGACTGAGAGTATGCTCACTCTTAGTCTTGGAATGTAAAGAACTCTGGCTACCTCTAAGAGTTCTCCACAATCTAGTAAGAACCTGAATCTTCCTACTCCTCGAATCACATGCTCTGTGTCATCATAATCTTTGAAGGTCTGCTCAGGAGTATTCTGAAAGAATATGAATGCTTCTCGCATTCTAGTCATATGACTGCAGTGCTTGCAGTCCACAAGCCATCTCTCATCACTCTTCACCTCAAGCTGATCACTCTCATGTTTCGGAACAAAAGAGGCAAGTGAGAACTGCCTCTCAAATATGTTGGTGAACTCATCCACCTCTTCAGCTGTTGCTACCTGCGCATCCCTCTTCCCCTTGTTCTTCTTTTTATGAGGGCATTGACCTGCATAATGCCCGTACTCATTGCATGCAAAAATCTGACTTTAGTCAGGTCTTTCTTCTGCTCACCTCTCTTGAACTTCTACTTTCCCTTCACAGCAACTGCCCCATCTTCCTCTTTCGGTGCTGTAGAGGAAGACCCCTGAATGTATCCTCTTTGGGTCTCCTCTTGTGTGAAATCATCCTACAGGCGATCCCACTTGGGGAGGTTTTCTCTGGCAACAATAGATTCGACAAATATTGCCCATGATTTAGTCACACCATTTAGAGCTTGTCGAACTAACTCTCCATCCTCCACTTTCTCCCCCACAGCTGCCAACTTGTCTCTAACCCGAGTTATACGAGTCAGATAGGTGACCATCTCCTCATCCTTGACCACCTTGATGCTCTTCTTTTTCACGAAGCACCATCTTTCTATTCTCATTAGAGCTTTGGTATAGTTTCGTCAGAGCATCCCACATCTCATAAGCTTTGCTTTTTCCTGAGATGTGTGGGATGACGTGGTCTTTAATAACATCTAGAAGAATCCTCTGAGCCTTAATGTTCTTCATTTCATAAGCTTCCTTTTTTGTAGCATCTGAAGGAATAGTTACGTGATTTGCAACCGTGCTCTCTACAATGTCCCACAACTCACTTTCTTTCAGAAATAACACAACTTCGACCTTCCATGCAATGAAGTTTGAGGCCCCATCCAACCGATCCTCCACACGCAAACTATTGGCCATCACCCCGGTCAACCTAGATCAAGAAATAAACTGTCAAAAAAATGAGTAACACTCAGATCTGGCCCTTACACGCCAAGATCTAAAAGATCTATTTCATATCTATTTCCCAGCTGAAAGATATGATCTCCACAAACTCGGATCTGATACCTGCACTGCAGATCTGGGTAGATCTGATCTCTATCCTGCTGAAACACTCTAGATCTGTCTTAGATCTAAAACCCCATTAATCAAATCTGATAGATCTGACCTCTACCAGCTCAGATTTGATATCTGCACTATGGATCTGGGTAGATCTAATCTCTATCTGCTGATACTGGCTAGATCTGTCTCATATCTAGACTCCAACACTCCAGATCTGATAGATCTGACCTCTACAGTCATAGATCTGAACCCTACTCTTTAGATCTGGTCACCCTCTCTGCAGATCTGAAAGTGATTGCCCTCTTCTAACCTCTAACGAGGCTCTAATACCATGTAAATTTTTCTCAGAGGTCTCCACTCGCTCTGAGAAGTCAGGATAATCAAACTGACATCAATATTCACTGAATCAATATGAGCACTACTTCAAACTATTTAGAACTTGCAGAACAAGAAAATCCTTACTTAATAAGGCAATCACATGAGACACGAAATTTTACCCTGGAAACCCCAATGGGGAAAACCACCAAACTGTGGGGCTTTCTACTTTCTCGAGCCCAGAGCAAATAAATAAATATAGAAGAGGTACATAATGAGTTTAGATCCAAGTGTATGAACCTAAAGGGCCAAAGCGCTAGATCTCCATGCAGCTGCAACTGCTGCCCTTGGAAAATGCCCCCCCTAGCAGCACACCCTCACGCTGGATTTTCTCAACTCAATCTCTGTCAGTTACTGAACACTGTGCTCTCTATCTAGCTCTCCGAGGAATGCTCTCTCAATTATCTGCTCTGCTATGCTCGGATCTGAAAGTAGGAAAACGTCCTCCAGCACTGAAAACGTGCCCCAACTGTGCAACTGGGTTCTCACTCCCCAGAGGCACAACTCAACTAATTTGCTATCATTCTGACTCTGACTGATCACAGAAAGTCTTTCCTCAGTCACTGAGGAAAACCCACAAGACTCTGGGCCCTCTCCGCCCCTTCATCAGCTGTGCAACAACTCCCTCACGTCCCACACGTGTGACGTGTTGCTGCTCACGTTCTTTACAATCTGGTTAGTCTTCTGCTCTTCAGTCTCTGAAGATGCTCAGTGGAGACTCTCTCTCTCACTTCCCTGATGATGGATCTCCTCACTCTCTAAGAATCTGATCCCTCATTGCTTTTTGGAATACATCCCCAACTATCTCAGATGGTACGTCCTCCTTTTGTCAACTGCTACTCACAGCTGCTATGATCTTTTGATGCACACAAAAGATAATGACTTAAGCATCCCTAGTGCCCTTCATAAGTCAACTTGAAATTAGGTCACCAAAACCCTAATTAGGGTTCCAAAACCCTAATTTTACTTTTGGTGCCAAAAATCAAATTGCATGCATGCACTTTTGCATGTAACTGACAAAAGTGTCTAGAAACACTGCATGTTTCCACTATTGGATCCATGAAATATGGCAAAGTGCATCTCACACTCTATGCTCCTGCCTGAGCTGATAAGTGCCTCCATGCCAGGCAGTCTGCATGGAGGACATCTTGAGTTACACCATAACTCAACATCCCAAACTATTAAAAAATCACGCCTTGATTTTGGTTTTTAATGCTAACTCCACGCCAATATAACAATACCACATCACCATCCTCCTTGCGTGGGCCACATGACGTGAGTTGGAGTGGGCGAATACTTGGTTTATTTGTTTGGTACCCAAATCCACTCAAATGTGATGTCTTTAGACTTAAGCTTGATTGCCTTTCATAAATGACAAAATGCCACCTCATCCACAAGCCTTCGAATTGTTTAATTCTTGATTTTTGACTTGTGTTTTATGTGTCAATTTGTCACTTTTTAGCCTTTTTCCGACATTTTGACGCATCAGTAAAGAAATAATGCCATATGGGACAACTTAGTCACCCAGAGCATGAGAAAAGTGGGTCCCGGGGTGAAGGAGGTGCCCCAAGCTTGCAAACGAGCCCAAACACGCCAAAAACGGACTCCGGATCACACATTTTTTAGTATTTACATTTTTGAAATTTTCCTTTTAAACCATTTAGAAATGGCCTAAAAAACGGAAAAATTTATTTTTTCTCGGAATCAAACAAAACTCTAGGGGGACCTAGTACATGTCCATACGACTCAATACCAATGCCTAGCACGCTTATATACATCGACACATGAACTTTAATAACCTCCTAAGGCCTAACCACCAAGACGAAAATTCCAGCTTTGGAGGAGCGGTGAAAAACTCGAAAATTATACATCGCCTATTCAACATTCCATACTTTATAAGAGAAAAAACACCTTGGAATAATCGGATTGATAGCCAAGTCCTTTACAAAAAGTTTGCCGTGTTAAAGCATTTATTACAACACCCCCAAGGGGTATGAACGTGCATTTTATTAAAAAAAAGGGACCACAACTGGTCCTGATGTAACAACAAAACTTTTGAGCACTAACAATGAACAATTGACTTGTTCAATACTCTGGCAGCTCATTGGAAATCCCCTAAGTGCAACTTAGGTGATAACACAAATAACATAGATACTCCATGAAAAGAAAAATAATATATTATATGATTGATAAGATAATGATGGTTTACAATGAGAAATGATGCTTGTATAAATACCCATGTAAGGGTTTCCTTGGTGATGAGATGCCACCTTTCATAAAGTGCCTCTTCATTTAGCTTTTCATTTAATTATTTAATTAATTTATCAATATTATAAATATTTATTAATGCTTATTTATTATATATTTTAAAGCCTTGTCATTTCAGTCAAGGCAAGCTTTGTCCTCAAATCTTTATTGAAGACAAGGATTACGTTTGATTTCTTGCTTGTAATGTCATCCCTTGATCTTTTGTGTTTGTAACTCTGACACTTGACGAAATGCAACGATTTGAGTTATGAATTCCAAATAAAAAATGTCTCATCGAGTGTGATGTGGTTCATCCGAGATCTATCTTCATTGGAACTATTTGTTGATCGCTTTGTTGTATAGAACTTCTTGTTTTCCGCTTAGTTTGATGATTTTTTGTTGTTTCTTTTTTGAAATCAAAACTCCTCTGTTTATGTTCATTTTGACCTCGTCGTTGGTTAAAATTATTTTTATAATTTGGGTGTCAATAAGGAGTTTTTATTGTTTGATTTTTTACTGAGTCTAGATGCTTTTTTCAGGATTTGCTCTAATATATTTTCTAATAGCTTGTTATCCTATTCAATCTTTTTGAACTTTTCTTCTTGTGACTTTTCGTCCTCTCTTAACTTCTTAATCTGTTCTAGCAATTCTTGATTAACTCTTTTTAAAGAAGACTTTTCTTCATCATTTCTTGATAATTTTATCTGAAGATTTTGATTGTGATTTTTTAAATGGTAATTCTCTTCGATCTTTTCTAATAACTTCTCAATATCTTCATGAGCTTCTTTTGGATTTCGATTACTTAATTTCTTGATTTTTGTGACTACGGTTTTGTTATGATTTTTCGACTTGATGATTTCATCCTTGTTGTTTGAGAATGCTTCATTGATCTTTGCAGTCTCTAATTTGTGAGTGTTTTGAATGTCGTCCTTTTGTTGCTGAAGCTCTTTAATTTGTTGTTGATGTCGACTGACCTCTAATTCTTGGGATTTTGACTTCTCGTGGATCTACGCAATTTCCTCGTTTTTGTTGATGATGATTTTATTTAAACACTTTACTTCTTCTAAGTCTTCATAGTTTCCATAAGTTGATTCTGTGTCTGTATTTTGTGATTGGGGAACTCCCGTTGATGTGATTGACAATGAACATTCCCAATGTTTCTAGCTAGTTGGAACCCAATATTATGTCAACAAGATTGTCGTCTGTAGTTGCAACAATGAATTGAGATGCAAAATTATAATCATCGATCTGTAATGGTAATTCATTTATTTGATCTTCGTTCGACTTGCTCTTCACTGTACTCGATTCTGGAACCTGTAGCTGATTAGCAAGATCAACATTAATAAAATTTTCTTTAATGGCTGGACAAATAACGATAGCAATTGGACTTTCATCAAAGATTTCACAAACTTTTAACATCAGCATAGGCGTTTTCGATGGAACGTGCGAGAACCTTCTTTTTCCATCATTCAGATTTGTCTTTTCCATTTTGACCTTCACTTGGATTATCCTTTTGACTTTATTATAATATAACCCTTTTCACTCTCTTGATAGTCTCAATATATATATATATATATATATTTTGACTTGAAAATCTATATATTTTTATATACTTTCCACTTTTCACTTTAATTAATCTTCTGTAATGTCCTCTTCCGATTAGGCCTTGAGGCCCAAAACCGCTAACCTATGTGATTCCTGTGGGTTCGAGTGGTTACTGACAGTTAGGGAATCAACTAAGGACTGATGCCATCCATAGAAAATCTAGGGCATCATCATTAGGTCAAGAAGGGCCACCGGGGTCAAAGGCCACCTTCGTGCATGCCATCCAAGCATTATTTAATGATGCATGCACTCATTAAGTCTCCATCCGCATGCATGCAAGTCAACTGCAAATTAGAAGATAAAGTGACCTAATTAGGTCAAAGATTAGGGTTTTCGCAGTTGAAAGTTATAAAAGGAGGATAAAGCAAAAGGAGACTTCACTTTCGATGATTATTATTTTGGGAGCTCTTGGATAGCAGCATAGCGTGCCGCACAGCAGTTGGGGTTGGAGACGGAGTCTTCAGCTAGTGGGGTTTCGGCAGCGAAACATCTGCCCGAGTCTCATTCAGGGTAAGCCATACAGGTTCACTATTTGCTCTTACATTCATTCATAGTTATCCAGTATACGGTATAGATTGTTGCAGGAACACGTGTGCAGTCGTAAGGGGGGTTTTCAGCCAGAAAGCCCTAATCAGTTGCTGGGCCTTCAGATCTCAGTTTTACTTCGAAACTCAGGCACCATTCTCATCATCAACATCTTACTCCGGCATCTGGTAATTATCAGATCTGACCGTGCTCATCTGGAGCAGTTATTAGCGATTTCGGGATCAAGGGGGCGTGAGTAGCTGCCTCTTTGGAACAATTCGCTAGCCTGCCTAGATACCTCAGAAACTCCGCATGTACCAGGCATTCTCTCCGGCATGGGAAGACTATCAGTCCTGCAAGTCAGTAGCTTCATCGGACACCTCCTTCACTGAAAACGTCACCCTTATCTGATCTGGGTTCTTGCTGCTGGGGTTTCGCCAGATGTAGAAGATATCTGTCCATCTCCGATTCAGTTCTTGATGCTTGCATACTCTCTCAGGAGCAGTCCAGCTAGCTTATTAGTCGTAAGTGTTCATTCTATCTCACAGACCCTAACCCTAATTTTTGCTATAAAATAGGGATTTTTGCATGGCAGTTTGCATGCCCGGTTGTATCAGCATATTTGCTTACAAATAGAAAATATCGGGATTTGGGATATTACAGTGGTATCAGAGCTATCTTCTTGGCCAGCTGTGGGCTTAAGAAATGAAACTTAGATGAATACAGAAGGAGACCCTTTTGTAACCTATAGGAGGAGGAAGAGTAGATACACAGGGGAGTTTGAGGATATCCAACTAGAAGATACCAATTCAGATATGGAACAAATAGGTATACACTCGGATAGGGGAAAAGGAACGGGAGAAGAAGAGAATAGGATGGAGTTTTGCAGCTTAGTCTCTGCATTGCAAGACTTAGCCAAAGGGCAAAAAGAGGTACTCAATGCAATCAACAGATTATCGGCGAAACCGGAAATAGGTATCAACAGTACACCTCCCTCACCGGTAGATTGGGGATCTACAAGCAGCAGTGGAAAGATTGCGTACACTAATATTCAAAATACTCCGCACATATATAACAGACCTTCCAACAGGCCTACTATGCCTCACTTCTTGGCAGATATAGTAGGTGGTCCGGTCATGCAGGTAGAACCGAGCGAGCCTTTTGGGGTTTATTTACAGGAGTATAGAGACTTAGGGGATGAGTTTCATGCTGCGATGTCTTTTTCAGATTTATGCAACATGAAGAGTAGGAACAGGCCCAGGAATTTCAACAAGGGTTTCAATCACAACTATGAGTTGCAAAAGACCTTGGGTAGGTTGACCATCCCGAACTTTGACAGGACTCGCGGAGGATCAACGAGGATATGGGTTCAAAAGTTGGATACCTATTTCCAACTCATTCCCATGATAGAGACAAATGCCATTAAATTGGCTACACTTCACCTGGACGGAGAAGCTCACGAGTGGTGGTACCACAGATTGGTGACATTGGGTCACAACACCATACACTCCTACGGAGAGTTCACTCAGAAGCTCATAGAGAGTTTTGACAGGAAGGATCCAAAGATACATTTCAGTGAGTTGGCTCAACTCAAACAGACCGGTAGTGTAGAAGCCTTCATCTCAGAATTTCAGAGGATAGCAGTCATGGTAACAGATGTGTCAGAGAGCAGGTTGACTATGTTATTCACGGAGGCCCTCACAGACCCACTACGGGGATGGGTGAAAGCCTACAAACCCCTCACTCTGCAGGATGCCATTAGCAGAGCCAGAGATCTTCAGGATTCTGTCCCCAAAAACAAGTTCCCGCTGAAAACCAATTTTCCTGTGAGGGACAAGGACAAGAAACCTTTCCAACAGGATGTTCCCAAGAAAACATGGTTAGACGAGGACACTAGGAAAGATTTGAGAAGGAAGAAACTATGCTTCACTTGTCAGGAACCATGGGTACTAGGACACAGGTGTGCAGGGAAGGCGAAGGCTCACTACATTGAGGTATATTCGGACAGTGATGAGGATGACTATGAGCAGGAAGCCACCGAAGAACTACGGGTAGCTGAGGAGGAATCACACCAGGGTGATACACCAGAGGGAGTCATTGCTACATTATTTGGAGTACCAAGATTCCATACTCTCAGGGTCAAGGGAGTAGTACAGGGTCACAGAGTCGGAGTATTGATTGATGGGGGAGCCACCCACAATTTCATTGACTCCGCTTGGGTAGCCAAGAGGGGTATTCAGACCGAGAAGTTCGAAGGATTCACTGTAGCAGTAGCCGGGAACTCCAGCATGGAGTGCAACTACTGGGTTCCAAAACTGAATGTCACCTTAGGTAACTATCAGATGACAGATTCTTTCTATGTAGTGGATGTATCGGATACTTATGTAGTATTGGGTGTTCAGTGGCTTTATTCTATAGGGAAATACACTACAGACTACAGGGCAATGGAAATGGAATTCCAGGGGCCAGACGACAAACGAGTAGTTTTGAGGGGCATGAACACTTATCCCCCAAAACCGGTCTCATCTCAGAGAATGGAAGCAGTACTCCGACAGGATGATATAGAATGGGTTGCAGAATGTTTGGTCACCTTTAGGAAACCCCCAGAGACCAGCACACAACACCCAAGTGACATTCAAACCTTGCTACAGAAACATGAAAAGGTTTTTAGTGACCTTCCATCACGTAGACTGCCAGACCGAGGTTTTGAACACATCATCGAGCTAGAGGAGGGGACACAAGCAGTCATTACCACTCCTTACAGGCATCCCAAAAGATATAAGGATGAGATTGAGAAAACAATCAAAGAATTATTGGAGCTTGGATATATTCGGCCCAGTTCTAGCCCCTTCGCTTCCTCAGTAGTATTGGTAATAAAGAAGGATGGTACACTGTGAATGTGCATCGATTATCGAGGACTCAACAAAAAGACCATTAAGAACAGGTATCGCATTCCCAGAATTGACGAACTCATGGATGAGCTTCGGGGAGCTAAATACTTCTCCAAGATTGATCTTCGCTCGGGATACCATCAGATCAGGGTAATGGACCAAGACATCTCCAAAACAACGTTTCGCTGTCACTATGGTCACTATGAGTTTTTGGTCATGCCCTTTGGTCTTACCAATGCTCCAGCCACTTTCCAGTCATGCATGAACCACACCTTCAGAGCACAGTTACGTAAGTTTTTGCTAGTATTCTTTGATGACATCCTGATTTACAACAAAACATGGGAAGAGCATCTGAAACACCTGGACGAAGTACTGAGTATTTTAGAAGAACATTCGCTTTATGCGAAAATGTCCAAGTGTGAGTTTGGCATGAAGGAAATGTCGTACTTAGGACACATAATCAATGCAAAATGAGTACAGGTTTATATGGAGAAAATCTGAGCTATCAAAGATTGGCCCGCACCAAAAACAGTTACAGAATTGAGAGGATTCTTGGGTCTGTGCACTTATTATCGATGGTACGTTAAGGGATTCTCCCAATTTGCAGCACCCCTCACGGATCTCACAAAGAAGGGAGCGTTCACTTGGACAGACTTAGCACAAAAAACTTTCGAGGAGATGAAGGTTATTATGAGTTCCTGTCCAGTTTTAGCATTACCAGACTTCTCACAACCCTTTGTAGTAGAATGTGATGCCTCAAGGGAAGGGTTAGGAGCAGTGTTGATGCAAAACCATCACCCTATTGCATTCGAGAGCCGTAAACTGAAGAGCTACGAGCGCCATTACTCCATATATGACAAAGAGATGCTAGCCATCTTACATGCTCTCACAAAATTCAGACAATACCTGATGGGCAGTAAGTTCAAAATCAAAACCGATCATAACAGCCTCAAGTATTTCCTGGAGCAGAAGGAACTGAATGAGCGACAACAGAAATGGGTCAGCAAAGTACAAGCCTATGATTTTGAGATCGAGTATGTAAAAGGTAAGAATAATGTAGTAGCTGATGCATTATCCAGGCATCCCGCCCCATTATCTCTCAGTAGTATATCCACAGATTGGACGGCACTTCTCTTAGTAGAACACTCCAAAAACAAATTCGCTTGCGAATTATTGGACGGGCAAATTCAGGATGAAAGGTACAAGATTGTTGATGACATCATCTATTACAAAAACAGGATATACGTCGTTCTAGAATCCACCTTGAGGAAAAAGACCATTCAGGCAGCCCATGATTCTCCTTTATCAGGGCATCAAGGTTTCTTAAAGAACTACAGGCAGATCCGAGAGAGGTTCTCATGGAAGG
This sequence comes from Pseudotsuga menziesii, assembly GCA_001517045.1. Lineage (NCBI taxonomy): Eukaryota > Viridiplantae > Streptophyta > Pinopsida > Pinales > Pinaceae > Pseudotsuga > Pseudotsuga menziesii. The sequence goes on from LPNX010225203.1 coordinate 59,863, forward strand.
GCCTCAAGGGGGGAATTATGCAGCATGTCCGGGAATGTAGCATCTGTCAGCAGAACAAGGTTGAGAACACCCATCCAGCAGGGTTACTCCAGCCACTACCGATTCCAGAACAGAAGTGGGAAAGCATCTCCATGGACTTTATCTCAGGATTGCCCAAAGTCCAAGGGCGAGATTGTTTATATGTAGTAGTTGATAGACTGACCAAATTTGCACATTTCTTTTCGATATCATCAGACTACTCGGGAGCTCAAGTAGCTTAGTTATTCTTCAGGGAGGTCTTCAGGTTACACGGGTTACCTAAGACCATTGTCAGTGATCGGGATAGCAGATTCATGGGTGCCTTCTGGCAGGAACTGTTCAGATTGGTGGGGACCGAACTGGCTACTAGTACGAGTTATCATCCCCAGAGTGATGGACAAACGAAAATAGTCAACAAGTGGATCGAAGGATATTTAAGGAACTATGTAGTAGGCAGCAGCAAACCTGGATCAAATGGATACACCTAGAGGAGTATTGCTACAATACTACCTATCACATGTCTATTAGGATGACTCCTTTTAAGGCATTATATGGTTACAAGGCCCTGGACTATGCAGATTTGGCATTTGGAGATAGTAGGGCTCCTAAGGCTAAGGATTCGATACAGGACAGTCAAGACATTCTGAAAATATTGAAGGAGAATTTACAAACAGCCTAGAATCAACAGAAGTTGTATGCCGACAAACACAGGATTGAGCGGAGCTTTGAGGTAGGGGATTTGGTATACTTAAGGCTCCAACCTTACAGACAGTCCTTAGTTAAGAAGAAAGGAGCAGAGAAGTTGAACCCCGCTTCTATGGACCATACAGAAAAATTAGGAAGGTGGGAGAGGTGGCATATGAACTAGAACTTCCACAGGAAAACAAAATTCACAATGTGTTCCATGTATCTAATCTGAAGAAGACCCTTGGGCAACACATTGCTCCATCTACAGAATTGCCTCCTTTAGATGATGAAGGACTGCTGATACTGATTTCCGAACGGATCATACAGAGTAGAGAAAGGAAGCTCAGGAACAGGGTAATCAGAGAGTACTTGGTTCAATGGAAAGAACTATCGCCGGAGGATGCCACCTGGGAAGGTGAACAGGTATTGCAGCATCCCAGTTTGAAGTTGCTTGAGGACAAGCAATCTCAAGCGGGGAGGACTGTAATGTCCTCTTCCGATTAGGCCTGGAGGCCCAAAACCGCTCACCTATGTGATTCCTGTGGGTTCGAGCGGTTACTGACAGTTAGGGAATCAGCTAAGGACTGATGCCATCCATAGAAAATCTAGGGCATCATCATTAGGTCAAGAAGGGCCACCGGGGTCAAAGGCCACCTTCGTGCATGCCATCCAAGCATTATTTAATGATGCATGCACTCATTAAGTCTCCATCCACATGCATGCAAGTCAACTGCAAATTAGAAGATAAAGTGACCTAATTAGGTCAAAGATTAGGGTTTTCGCAGTTGAAAGTTATAAAAGGAGGATAAAGCGAAAGGAGACTTCACTTTTGATGATTATTATTTTGGGAGCTCTTGGATAGCAGCACAGCGTTCCGCACAGCAGTTAGGGTTGGAGACGGAGTCTTCAGCTAGCGGGGTTTCGGCAGTGAAACATCTGTCCTAGTCTCATTCGGGGTAAGCCATACAGGTTCACCATTTGCTCTTACATTCATTCATAGTTATCCAATATACGGTATAGATTGTTGCAGGAACACGTGTGCAGCCGTAAGGGGGGTTTTCAGCCAGAAAGCCCTAATCAGTTGCTGGGCCTTCAGATCTCAGTTTTACTTCGAAACTCAGGCACCATTCTCATCATCAGCATCTTACTCTGGCATCCGGTAATTATCAGATCCGACTGTGCTCATCCGGAGCAGTTATCAGCGATTTCGGGATCAAGGGGGCATGAGCAGTTGCCTCTCTGGAACAATTTGCTAGCCTGCCTAGAGACCTCAGAAACTCCGCATGTACCAGGCATTCTCTCCGGCACGGGAAGACTATCAGTCCTGCAAGTCGGTAGCTTCATCAGACACCTCCACTGAAAACGTCACCCTTGTCTGATCTGGGTTCTTGCTGCTGGGGTTTCGCCGGATGTAGAAGATATCTGTCCATCTCCGATTTAGTTCTTGATGCTTGCATACTCTCTCAGGAGCAGTCCAGTCGGCTTATCAGTGGTAAGTGTTCATTCTATCTCACAAACCCAAACCCTAATTTTTGCTATAAAATAGGGATTTTTGCATGGCAGTTTGCATGCCCGGTTGTATCAGCATATTTGCTTAGAAATAGAAAATATCGGGATTTGGGATATTACATCTTCCACCCGATTCACTTTTTTTTTTGACTTTATTTAAAAAGTGTTTTTAACTTTTTTCACCCTTTATAGAATGTGTGGGGGGTCGAATAATGAAATAAAAAAGAATTTAATTTTTTCCCTTAATTCACAATGTTTTCCTTTGATAATTAATCTGGTATAATTTATTATGGATGGATGGATGTAATTTTCAAAGGGTCATGATCTTTGCTTGATCGCTTTGATTGCTAAACAAACTTTGATGCAACCCACTATAATTCAGACCACACATCGATTATAATGCAAACCACGCTAACAGGGCATTGAAAAGTAAAAGTGGTGTTACAATAGCACACAGTGGTCCCACTGATCGATCTTCGAGGTGTCATGTTCAGCTCGATATCACACGGCAGCTGGTATTTTTTTTATAGATTATGGTGGCAGCAATGGCGATGGGAGGTAGTTTCTTCTCGTGTTGTATTCCGACGGTGGTATCTTCTGCCGCAAATTCTGTGACGTAACGTAATTTTCATAAACCACAATTGGTAGCAGAGTAATTTTTCTTTGATAAACTTTTGAATTTTAAATGGCCAAGGGCCTATGATGGTTAAAGACCCAAAAGCAGAGAACCTCTGATAGAATGAGTGTGGCCAATAGTCGATTCAGACAAGGTCTGGATTTTTTTTGCCAAAGGCAAGATTAGAGTAAATGCCCAAGAAGGGGCTCTGATATCAATGAACAACAATCAAACACAAGAGACAATGAACACAGTGTTTTTCCTCGGGGAAACCATAAATGAAGAAAACCCCGCAACTTCCTCAGAGATAGAATCAACACCAAAGTGAAACGCAAAAACAGTAAGACAATCTCCCGACAGCAGTAAGCTCTTTCCTCTAGCCCCAGTGTCTTTCTCTTCCTCAACTATGCGCTACACTTGAGTGTGTATGAGTTGTGTGCTAAATAGAGAGTCCAACTCTCTATTTATACTAATCTCGACATGACTAAAACCCTACTAGGGCCGACTTCACTAGGCGAGTCTAATAACCCTAGTGCCTCGGAACTGCGGGGACTTTAACCTTTAGACAATAGGAGGGTTACCCACAATGACTTGACATGACTTGTTTACATTATAGATTCTCTCGATAGGAACATCGGGGCATGACATGACACAAGAATATCCTGGAATAAACATCGGGTTACAATAGATAAGAAATACAAGTGAATACATTCCGAAGTTACAATTACATCAACACTCCCTCTTAACTAGGAAGGTATTCTCTCGACACAATTTTCATCACTGGTCTTCTTCTCTGGATCTTCTTGTCATCTGCATTCTTCAAGTCTTCTTCCTCTTCAAGTTATCTTCGTCTCTGGATCTGGATTGTCACTCGATCTGGATCATCATCACTGGATCTGGATCATCACTCGATTTGGATCGTCATCACTCGATTTGGATCATCACTGGATTTGGATCATCATCACTGGATCTGGATCATCACTCGATCTGGATCATCTCTGGATCTAGATCATCTCTGGATCTGGATCATCTCTGTTGGATCATCAATACTGAATCTTCACAGGTGCTATCTCATGATTGTTCTCGTCACAGGAAGTTCTACAGAGCCAACCCTTTTTCATGCTGGATGTAGGCCTAGCCAACATGTAGGTCTTCGCCCAACACTTACATCTGATCATGTAGGAACTAATCCTATAATCATTTTAGAAAGGCAACGCCCAGCACTCACATTTGACCATGTGGTAACATTGCCCACAACCCTGTCAGAAAGGCCCAGCACTTACATCTGATCAACCAATGAGCGAAGAAAGGCCCAACACTTACATCTGATCAACCAATGAGCGAAGAAAGGCCCAGCACTTACACTTGGCCATGCGAGGAACCAATCCTCTATGCCAAAAGGCTCCTACACTTACATCTGATCAACCAATGATCGAAGAAAGGCACTGCACTTACATTTGATCAACCAATGATCGAAGAAAGGCACAACACTTATATCTGATCAACACATGATCGAAGAAAGGCTCAACACTTATATCTGATCAACACATGATCGAAGAAAGGCTCTGCACTTACATTCGACACATACAAGGAACCAATCCATTTGCATGTTCAAAAAGGCGTGCACTCACATCTGATCCTGTAAGAACCAATCCTACTGTCATATCAAATTGGCCCCCAGTCCTAGACTGAGCTACCTGGTAACTGACCAGGCGCCTCCATTCTCCAGGAGAATGGCAGTTGCCCTTACATCTATCCTACTCGACAGAATGGCCAACACTCACATCTGACATGGAAGGAACCAATCCTCTCACCATGACAGAATGGCTCAGCCCTTATATCTGACCTACTCGTCAGAATGGCTATGGATCTCAACACTCATATCTGGCATGGAAGGAACCAATCCTTTCACCATGACAGAATGGATCAGCCCTTACATTTGACCATGGAAGGAACCAATCCTCTCACCATGTCAGAATGGCTATGGGACTCATCACTTTCCCTTGGAGGAAACCTTTATCTAGAGAACACCAAGCTTCTCCCTGAAGTACTCGAACTTCACCCTAGCCAATGGCTTCATTAATACATCATCTATCTGTTCCTTTGTTGCAACATACTGGAGCTTCGCTGCTCCCTTCTGCACCATATCCCTGATATAATGATATTTGATCTCGATATGCTTCGACTTGTCATGGAACACTGGATTCTCTGACAACTTTACGCAACTCTGGTTGTCACAATGTATACAAGTAGCATCCATCTAGAGGTCAAATAAATCAGACTGTAGCTTCCGCAGCCATATTGCCTCATAACTAGCTGAACAAGCTGCGACATACTCTGCTTCAGTTGTACTCAGTGCCACACAGGATTGCTTCTTGCTAAACCAAGAGATCACACTTGATCCCATACTAAAGCAACAACCTGAAGTGCTTTTCCTATCGATGGCAGTGCCTGCCCAATCTGAATCAACATAACCCTCCAGGTTAATCTTCTGATTCGCCTCGTACTTGAGCCCATAATCAATTGTACCCCTCAGGTACCTTAGAATGTGCTTTGCAGTAGTCAAGTGAACATGTCTCGGATCTGTCAAGAACTGGCTCAAGGTGTTCACAGCAAAGCAAATGTCTGGTCTCGTGTTCGTCAGGTACATCAAGGACCCAATCATTTGACAATACATTGTGGCATCAACCGTCTCTGATGAAGCATTACTCAATAGCTTCAGGTTCGATGCCATAGGTGTGGCCATAGCCTTGCAGTCCATCATCCCAAACCTCTTCAGGATCTCTACTGCATACTTCCCTTGTCTGAGGGAGATTCCATCTGCATTCTGCCACACCTCCATACCTAGAAAATAATGCATCAAACCCAAGTCCTTCATTTCAAACTCGGTAGCAAGCTTTCTCTTCGTATAAGCTATCAACCCATCCATACCTGTTACAAACAGATCATCTACATATAGTAGAAGCATCACTGGTTGCCATCTTCAACCTCGTAGTAAAGGTTGGAATCTGCTTTACTCTTGGTAAAGCCCAAACTGGATAGAAAGCTGTCAATTCTGCCGTACCATGTCCTGGGTGCCTGTTTCAAACCGTACAGGGCTTTCTTCAATCTGCACACATGAGACTCTCTGTCATGTGTCTCAAAACTGAGTGGCTATTCTACATACACTTCCTCTTCCACTACACCATTCAAGAAAGTAGTCTTGATATCCATTTGGTGCATCTTCCATTTCATTACTGCAGCCAATGCAAGTACTGTTCTGATGGAAGTGTATCTGGCCATAGGAGCAAAGGTTTCTTCATAATCTATTTCTTCCTTCTGTGAGAAGCCACGAGCCACAAATCTTGCCTTGTATTTTTCAACGCTACTGTCTGCAGCATGCTTGATCTTGTAGATCCATTTGGAAGTTACAACTGACTTCTCCTCTGGTCTTGGGACAACATTCCAAACATCATTCTTCATGATCGATTGATACTCTTTGATCATAGCATCCTTCCATTCTTTCCGTTTTGCCGCTTCTTTATAGTTGGAAGGTTCTTTATTGATAACATCACATAGTAAAGCTATATATCCGGAACAAGATCTGGTTCTCTTTCTTTCTTTGTGATTCTCTTTTGGAGCCCCATATCTTTCCGCACCTTGGATAATTACTCGTACCCAAGGATTTTTCGTCTTGTGAGGATTCTTCTCCTGAGGTGGATCTACAGGTCTTTGTGGTTCTTCAAATTCTCGATCTTCTTCTTGAATTTCTTCATTCATGGTTGTATCATGAATTCTAGGTGCTTCTGCTTCTTCAGTTTCTTCAGCATGTCTCTTTCTGGATTTGTTGTAAGCTGTGTCTTCATCAAATATTACATCCCTGCTGATGTTGATCTTTTTGTATCCTGGGAAGTATATTCTGTAATCCTTCGAGCTTTCAGAGTATCCCACAAATATACCCTTCTTTCCTGAAGGATCTAGTTTTGTTCTCTTTTCTTTTGGTATGTGTATGTACACTGGACAGCCGAATATTCTGAGATGGCTGACTTCTGGTTTCTTGCCGAAGAAGATTTCTTCAGGAGTCTTGTTCTCGAGTACTCTGTGTGGAGTACGGTTCTGTACATACACCGTTGTTTTGGTTGCTTCTGCCCATAGATGCATAGGAAGATCTTGATCATGAAGCATTGTTCTTGCAGCTTCCATGATGGTTCTATTCTTCCTTTCTGCAACCCCATTCTGTTGTGGATTGTAAGGAGTGGACAACTTCCTCTTAATCCCTGATTCTTTGCATAAGTCTTTGAATTCATTTGATGTGAATTCTTCGCCATTATCTGATCGAAAGGTCTTGATCTTCTTTTCTATGTGATTCTCGATCAAGGCTTTGAATTCCTTGAACTTGCTGAGAACTTCATCTTTGTTCTTCATGAAGTAAATCCATGTCTTCCTAGAAAAATCATCAATGAAAGAAACATAGTATACATACCCGCTTAGTGAGCTTGATGACATTGGTCCGCATACATCGGAGTGGATGATTTCCATGATTCCTTTTCCCTTGCTCTCGCTACTTGGAAATGTCTTCTTTGTATTCTTTCCTTTCACACATCCTTTGCAGACCCCTTCATGTTTTGCTTGAATTTCTGGAAGACCTTCAACAACGTTGCTTGCAAGTGGTAGTGCTCTGTAATGCACATGTGCAAGCCTTCTTTGCCAAAGTTCATTTGGCTCTACTGTGTCATGGACCATAGCTTGTTCTGGATGGCCCTTCAGCTTGTATAAGCCTCCTTCTTGTTCTCCAATCACTATTGCATCATCAATAGTCTTTCCTCTTGGCCACATGATGACTTGGCCATCTACAAATGCAACCCTCTTACCTTTTGCATCCAATGCTGATATGGATAGAAGATTCTTCTTCAATCCTGGTACAAACAAGACATCTTTCATTTTTATAGATTTTCTGGAGTCTAGCTTGTAGGAGGATTCACTACTACCTTTTATGGGATATTGGTAGTCATCCCCAAGCTTCACCTTATGGGGTGAGTTATGTTCGGATAGTTTCGCAAAGGATTCCTTGAAACCTGTCATGTGCTTGGAAGCCCCACTGTCAATAAGCCAATCTTTGCTTCCATGTGTGACAGTTCCCGTGAGAGCGGAGATCAGAACATATTCATCTTCACTTGAAGAGTCTTCACTTTCTTGTTTTACTCTCTTCCTGGGAGGATCATCATTCTCTGCAGTGTGAGCATGATGTCTTCTTTTGGAGTTCCATTTTTTCTTGGATCCATTCTTATTCTTGGGACAGTTTTTAGCAAAGTGTCCTATTTTATCGCATGTATAACATCTGAGTCTGGATGGATCCCTTCTCATAAAGTTATTTTTCTGATTAGAATGCTTACCTTGGTGATGATGACTTTCTCTTCTTTCTTTCTTGGAGTGTATTGTGAGAGCTTGATCTTCACTTCCCATCTTTTCTTCTCGAGCAGCTATCCGAGCTTCTTCTTGAGAGCATTCTTCCCACAGTCTACTGAACTTGACCAACTTCTTTCTAGCACAGAGTCCTTGGATGAAAGAATCCCATGACCTAGGGAGGCCATTCAATGTTGTCATCACAATTTCTGCATTCTCCACTTCTTCATCTACAGCTTCTAGTTGTTCTTTGATCTGGGAGACCCTTGTGAAGTATGACTGGATGGTCTCCTCATTCTAGATCTTGACATTCTTCAACTGGTTCCTTAGAGTCATCTTTCGATTGATGTTCTTCCCTTCAAACAATTTGGTTAGGGCATCAAACATGGCTTTAGGTGTCTTGAGAGAGGACACATGTGCAATGAGGTGATCCTTGATAGAATCAACAATGATCCTCTTTGCCATAACCAACTTCTTCTTATGTAAGGCCTTATCTCCCTCTAAAACTGGAACCTCCTCCTGGATATAGGAGTCCAACTCATTTTCTTCCAGGACCAAGGAGATCCTATACTTCCAAGCTTGGAAGTTATCGGCTCCCTCAAGCTTTTCATCAAGCTTGGTATGATGAGACATCTTAATTGAGAACCTCAAATGAAAATACAAAAGATTTAGATCTTACCAGGTCAAGATGTCGGATTTGGATTTGAAGCTGAAATCTTATAGTACTGGTTCAGGAGCAGATTAGGGTTTTTCTTTTCCGGAGTTCTGTCCAACCAAATGCTTTGAAATTGATCCCTAACTTCGCGTTTGGGGAGGAGATCAATTCAGGCCTGGGCTCACTGAAAAATTCCACTTCTGTGAAAAGCCCTAATTTCCGGCAGTAGTGTCGGGTCCAAAACTGAAAAACCTCAGAATTGGATTCTGCTTCAACAGAAAGATGCGCCCTAGGGAGGAGAGTTATTCCACCTTACTTTTGCTGAAAATCTGTGGAGAGAGATCCACAAAATAGGAAGCCCTAGTTCCCGCAGCTGCACAGTGTCTTCTTCTCAGGTTAGCTTTGATACCATGTTAGTTTTTCAACATTAAGCTAGCATATCATTAGGATATTTAATTGAGAGAACAACAAGCACAACAATCAAACACAAGAGACAATGAACACAGTGTTTTTTCTCGGGGAAACCATAAATGGAGAAAACCCCGCAACTTCCTCAGAGTTAGAATCAGCACCAAAGTGAAACCCAAAAACAGTAAGACAATCTCCCGACAGCAGTAAGCTCTTTCCTCTAGCCCCAGTGTCTTTCTCTTCCTCAACTATGCGCTACACTTGAGTGTGTATGAGTTGTGTGCTAAATAGAGAGTCCAACTCTCTATTTATACTAATTCCGACATGTTTAAAACCCTACTAGGGCCGACTTCACTAGGTGAGTCTAATAACCCTAGTGCCTCGGAACTGCGGGGACTAGGGTTACCCACAATGACTTGACATGACTTGTTTACATTATAGATTCTCCCGATAGGAACATCGGGGCATGATACGACACAAGAACATCCTGAAATAAACATTGGGTTACAATATATAAGAAATACAAGTGAATACATTCCGAAGTTACAATTACATCAACACTTCTGCCGCAAATTCTGTGACTTGACGTAATTTTCATAAACCACTATTGGTAGCAGAGTAATTTTTCTTTGATAAACTTCTGAATTTTAAATGGCCAAGGGCTTATGATGGTCAAAGACCCAAAAGCAGAGAACCTCTGATAGAATGAGTGTGGCCAATAGCCGATTCAGACAAGGTCTGGATTTTTTTTGCCAAAGGAAAGATTAGAGTAAATGTCCAAGAAGGGGCTCTGATACCAATGAAACGACAAAATCAATTCTTACACAAATACCCAGTGCAAATAACACAGATACTCCATGAAAGGAAAAATAATATATTATATGATTGATAAGATAATAATGATTTACAATGAGAAACGATGCTTGTATAAATACTTATGCAAGGGTTGCCTTGGTGATGGGACACCACCTTTCACAAGGTGCCTCTTCATTTACCTTTTCATTTAATTATTTAATTAATTTATCAATATTATCAATATTTATTAATGCTTATTTATTATATATTTTGTTCATTGCATAGCGAAATTCCATCGTTTAGTACTACAATGTTGCACTAACAAACACATATACACTTTATTTTGCATGAAACTTAACATACTAATGTTGGGAAAACACAAATTTTGCCTAGTTATACACAATTTCTATAAATAAAAATCTTGTATTTGGAAAGCTAATTCATTCCTATATTTCATCTTTTTACACCATATTCAAATTCATTGTGGAAGTATCTCGAATCATCCCTCCAAGTTAACAGAGTGCTGTTTTTCCAAGTTTGCATTGCCACTAACGTGTCATGAGACTAACATTAGCTTGCACCAACGCTCTACTCCATCATTACTTCAATCCAGTGCATTTCTAGACGATTAGAGCGGATGGTCTCTTCACAACAGTTCATCAGCAGTTAAGCCACAAGTGTCTTCACTTGACTCCAGTCTCCAACACATCCTCTCCTAGGTCATTCAATGTGCATTGAATTTCTCTTTAAAAGGAAGATGTCGCTATTGGTTTTAGGGGGGGATTTTAGCATACTCTTTCATGTTCTTTCTTTTATCTTTTAGCTTCTATTTTCTTATGCAGAAACATCATTGTACTAGTTCTGTATCCGTCTCTTTTGCTCATTCAACTTTTGGCTTATGAAGAATAAAGCTTTTTTATGCTCGTATTTGGCTCTCAGAGTTTGATGGTATCTTAATGGGTTTTTGTGCAATGATTTAGAAGTTTTCAGCCTTTTATTTGGGTAGAATCGACCATTTATAAACACTTTCAATCTCTTTTGAAGCTAATGTTGAGGAGAAATCCACCAACATTTATAAGATCAATTATAGTAACCCCTTTGGCTGTTCAATCTATTATATAAAAATTATATAACATACCATAATTAATAATATTAAATATTAATGTTAATTATTAATATTAATATTTAATTAATATTAATAATTAATAATTAATAATATTAATATTTAATTAATATTAATAATTATAAATATTAATATTAATAATTAATAATTATTAAATAAGAAGTAATTAATTAACTAATTATAAAAAGTCAAAAGACATGACTTATATTCAAAACGACGCTAAATGGCTTATAAAGACCAAAGGCAGTGTAATTGTAAATCATCATTTTATCTTATCAAATATATTTTATTACTCATGGAGTATTGTACTCTGGCTTATTTGTGCTGGTTATTTCTTTCGGAAACGATTATGTCATTTCATTGGTATCATAGCCAACTCTGGTTCGGCTGGTAGCCATCACTTCAGAGTTTATGAAGATTCTTTTTTTTGACCAAAAAAAGCCCTTGGCCACAACACTCCTCTCCTCTCCATCTCCCTACGCTCATTGACCTCACTGCTCCATGCAAACGACCCTCACCTCCATGCTGCGCGCGCTACGTTGCTGCAAACGTCTGCGCCTCCCCAAACTTTCACGCACATTCTTGCCTTCACCAACTCTTTCTTCCACCTCTCACTCCTCATCATCCTGCGCCCTACGTCTTCTGCTCCCGTTTCTTCTCGTCCAACCCCCTCTAACCATCCTAGTTTCTCGTCACCTTGCGTGCACCACCTCTCCCACCTGTTCGCTGCCACCCCCTCCAGCCTTTCCGTCCATTCTCCATTTCCACCGCGTTGCTCCCCCGTCGCTTCTTGCAGTCGCCACCTAGCTCCATGCACAACCACCGCTTCTTCTTCCTCCCACACTGCGTTCCCTCTGCCTCTGCTCCTTCGCGTTCCCCCTTTGCGTTCCCTCTACCTCCACTCCTTTGCGTTCCCTTTGCTTCCCCCATGTCTGTTCATTCTCACGAATCTCTGCTGCCCTCCCATCTCCGCCCCCCTCCATCCACTACCTCTCTGCTGCTTAACCCTGCGTTCCCTTTGCTTCCCCCACGCCGGTTCATTCTCACGAATCTTCGCCGCCTTCCCTGCTGTGCTCCTCCCATCCTCGACCCAGTCCTTTCACTACCTACCGCCACTACCGTCGTCGCTCCTCAGTCCTTCCATCCCCCCGTCAGCTCCACGTCTTCCCCGTCTCTCCATCTCCCCCGTCAGCTCCACGTCCCTCCATCTTCCAATATCCACTCCCCTACAGCCTCCACGTAAACCTAAACAAAAAATAATTTAATTCTAAAAACTATATATATATATATATATATAATATATATGTATATAATATATATGTATATAATTTATATGTATATAATATAAAAATTTATATTATTAAATTTTTTTATTATTATTATAATAATAATTAAAAAAAGAGAGCGAAGGACTCGAATTTGGAAGGTGAAAAATTTAAAGCATGTAAAGAAGTAAAGGTCCAAAAAAAAACTATTAAAACTATATAATAGTAATTTATTAGTTTATAATAATAATTATTATTGGAGTTACTATTCTGAAAGGAAAATATTTTGGAAAAAGGGAAGAGAAAAAATACCAAAAGGTCAAAGAATATATTAAAAAAAGGGGAAATCACGTCTCGGAAGATATTGAAAATTCATTGAAGCCAATTGCGGAATTGTTGAAGAAATTATGGATTCCATATATAAATCCAAAATTTGGGCTATGTGTCCTTATTGCGAAATGGAATTCCAATATCCGACATTTTTTAAGAACGACAATTGCCCATGTCCAATATGTGGTAAATATTTTATTATGAAAGACGAACAAAGTAACACAGTTGCAATCACAGAAATTGGAAAACGAATTAGGATACTACAAGGAAAGCAATAAAAAAGTACAATTTGAAAATGACAGAGAGAAGTATTTTAATGACTTAATAAATACCAAATTGAAAGATCGTATTCGGGAATCCACCAAACAAACTAAGGAATTTGAAATTGCGAGAAACAAATCCGACAAGGAAATACAAGAATGAGATGAAGAGATCTCTCGTTTAAGAGATCATAATCAGAATTTGCTGCTCAAATCAAGAAGAATAAGGATAAAACACAGTGCAATCAAAAGTTAGAAGAGAAGATTCAAGATCTCCAACAAAAATTACTGGGAAAAGACGAAGAAAATTCCTTCTTGAAGAAGATTAATCAAGAATTAGAGGAGCAAATCGAGAAGATAAAAGATGAAAAAAAGTCGCAAGACAACAAGTTCGAGAAGATTCAGAGTAATAACAATCTACTGGAGAACAAAGTAGCACAAATCTAGAAGGAAGCATCCAGACTTTCAAGCTGAGGAAGAAGAAATAAATACATATTCAGTTATCGACACAGATAAAAAAACAGTCAATCTAGCAGAAAACCAAACAACAAGAACTCCTTATCGACATCCCAATTATAAACGTCATTTTGACCATCAACAGGGTCAAAATGAACATACAGAGAAGAGTTATGATGTCAGACAATCAAGAACATCAAATCAACATATTAAGCAACAAACGAAAAGAACCACCCCACAAAGCCATCAAATAGCCCTGATGAAGATAGATCTCGGATAAACCACATCAACGACGATGCGACATTTCTTCTTTGGAATTCGTAACTCGTATCGCCTCATTTCATCCAGTGTTGCAAATACTAAAATAAAGAGTCTACAGATGATGGTTCAAGAAAATCAGACGTAAGCCTTGTCTTCTCTAAGCTTTGAGGACAAAGCTTCTCTAAGGGGAAGGCAATGTTATATAAAAATGATATAACATACCATAATTAATAATATTAAATATTAATGTTAATTATTAGTATTAATATTTAATTAATAATAATAATTATTAATTATTAAATAACAAGTAATTAATTAACTAATTATGAAAAGTCAAAAGACGTGACTTATATTAAAAAATGCGCCAAATGGCTTATAATGCCCAAAGGCAATGTAATTATAAATCATCATTTTATCTTATGAAATATATTTTATTACTCATGGAGTATTGTAATCTGGCTTATTTGTGCTGGTTATTTCTTTAAGAAACGATTATGTCAAAATGAACATAAACAAAGGGGTTATAAACTCAGAAGTGAAAGAACACAAAATCTACAACCTCAGCAGAAAACGGGAAGATTTATCCAACAAGACGATCAACAATCACCTTCGATGAAAATAGAATCTAGATCTCGGATGGACCACATCGAAAGATGATGCGGCATTTTTTCCTTGGAATTCGCAATTCGTATCGTCTCATTTCGTCAAGTGTCGCAAGTACTAAAATAAAGGATCGAGAGATGACATTACAACCAAGACATCAGACGCCGGCCTTGTCTTCAATAAAGCTTTGAGGACAAAGCTTCCCTTAAGGGGAAGGCAATGTAATGAACAAAATATATATATAATAATTAAACATGAATAAACATAATAATTAAATGAACTAATAATTAATGAAGCGGCACCTTGATGAAAGGTTATGCCTCTTTACGAAAGGGCACCCAATATGGGTATTTATACAAACGTCATTCTCATTGTAATATCATCATTATCTTATCAATTATCTATTATTTGTCCATTAATGGAGTATATGTGTTATTTACGCTGGTTATTCCGGTAAAAACGATTTTTAATCAACATCCAACACATCCTCTCCTAGGTCATTCAATGTGCATTGTATTTCTCTTTGAAAGGAAGATGTCGCTATTGGTTTTAGGGGGGGATTTTCTTTAACAGGAGCATACTCTTTCACGTTCTTTCTTTTCTCTTCTAGCTTCTATTTTCTTATGCAGAAACATCATTGTACTAGTTCTGTATCTGTCTCTTTCGCTCATTCAGCTTTTGGTTTATGCAGAATAAAGCCTTTTTACGCTCGTATTTGGCTCTCAGAGTTTGATGGTATCTTAATGGGTTTTTGTGCAGTGATATAGAAGTTTTCAGCCGTTTATCTGGGTAGAATCGACTGTTTATAAGCACTTTCAATCTCTTTTGAAGCTAACGTTGAGGAGAATTCCACCAACATTTATAAGATCAATTATAGGAACCCCTTTGGCTGTTCAATCACAGACCAAGGATCTTTTCTTGCTGCTGTTTTATTGTGTTTTATTGCAGATTTACAGGTTGAAGGAAGTGTAGGAAGAGTTAGGGACGCTCCCCTAAGGTTGGCATGCTCCAACCCAAACAGAGGATTTCTGCTAGTGACACTGGGCAGCTTTGTCCTAAAAGTTACACATATTTCTGAAGAATATTCAAAGTAAGTGCACCATAACACTGCAAACAATTTAATCAATGACAACCAATAGGTTCAAACTTCAAAGAGGTAGAACAGATCATAATCATACCAAATCACATATTACCGAAGAAATTGATTGCATCATAGTGAGTCTGAGTCATATGTGACAGGCTGACATGGATTTCCTGTTGATTTTTGTACCTAGGCAGATGTTCCCTAGGTGACTTTAATTTTGCCTAAAGTCACTTTAAGAGGGAAAAATGTGACCCTCATATTAAAGTCACT
>LPNX010225203.1:75846-91781 GCA_001517045.1 Pseudotsuga menziesii
AAAAATGTATGGCTGGAATTGCTGAGCATTTTTTCCAGACTTTGAGAAAAAGGCTGCTGGTGGAGATAAGTTGTATTTTCACCATTATTTTTCTGTCCTGTACCTTGCTGAAGAATTAATTAAAATCTCTCCTCTCTGACTGGTTTTCCCCGTGGGGGTTTTTCCAGGGCTGATTAGCCAAAAATCTCTGAGTAATTTTTATGGTGTGCATGCATGTGTTTTCAGCCTGTTAGTGTTTTTCTGAGTGTTTAAATTGTTCAGGAAAATTTTTATAAGTAGCTTCAAGCCTATGCAAAACCGGCTGAAGTGAAACTCATAAAATTGTTCATTAAACCAGCAATCAGTTAAACTCAGTTTCTCAACATGGTATCAGAGCGAAGGGGGCAGAAACAGTGATTTTTGCAGACACACAGAAAATTTGCAGCATTCAGAATTTTTTTGTGATTTTATTTCTGTTAGTGAACAGCACTTTGTTGGGTTGTTGTTGGGATGGCTACAGGACTTAGATTGGAGGATAGGTTGGATGGGGCAGGGAATTTTGTGCCGTGGAAGGCTAGNATTTCCTTGCCTGCAATGGAGGTAGTGGTTTGAGGTCTTGAAGATGGAAGACTGAAATGCTGTTCACTGTTACAAGCTGTCTAGAGAATAATATCCAATGCTTCTTCTTCTTTTTAAATATGTATATAGAGAACCTCAATTCGTTCTAGTTGCTTGAGAAAGAGGAAAGAAAGCTCATTAATGCAAAAGCTCAACATGCGCACTAGGCAAGATCTCCTTTTTCGCTTAAGGAATGTTTTTTCTGCTGTTTTATGATATGTTTTCTGCTTTCTTTTAACAACAACTTTATACCTTTGACCTTTTCTTTGCATGCAAGGATAATATTTCAAAGTCAAAATTAAGCTTTTAGGCTTTTAACAAAACATGAAAAAAGCCAAATATACCCAAGAGGTCAAACTAGGTTTTGGAGTGGTCAAATTTAGCATATGGGATTGAGGTTTGGAAAGTCAAGCCTGGTAAGAATGACCATTAAACCTAGCAATTCGAATTATTGTTTTTGCATAAGGCAGTTTTATAACCTCATGCAATGGAAACCTTCCAACAAGCTGCCATGTGTCACACTGGGATAAACATCCACCCGATCAAGACTGCTCTTGACTCATTGCGTTTTCATCACCAAGACTTTGAACCACAACATCACTACTTGCTTGGAACCATGATATTAACCTGTACGTGCCAGACATAGAAACTGCTAATTAGAGACATGCCTGAAGAAACAGTCTTTCCCATAAAAGCAAAAAGCAAAAAAGTGGGAAAGACTGATCTTGGAGGAAAAGCGCATCAGTCTAGCTTCTTGCAAAAAAACAAAAGAAATGGAAAAGCAAAAAACAAAGTGTGAAAAAGCAGTTTTATTGGACTAGCTTTTTTTCAAGAAGCATGAATGCCCTGATGTGGGGCTCATGGAAGGAGTCAACTACTAAAAATAGCAGTCTCAGATTTTGTTATCTCTGGAATGAACTTTGATCAATGAACAACGTAACCAGCCTTGTAGAATTTCACTGGACATTAACTCTCCAGTAGTGGAAGCATTACTGGCGGTTAACACTTCCCATGCCTTTTTTTTGTTTTAGTATTTTTTTTTAAATACATATCTGTTTGGATTCATCTGTCAGATGGATCTAATGCAGATCTGTTTGTATTCGTGTCTCAGATGGATCTAAGGCAGATCTGGGTCAAACTTTGTCTTCAACTGGGGGAGATTGGGTTGGATATGGAACCAGGCCACATTTGACCTATAGCTGACCTCTATCTATATCAGATCCATATCAGACGTGAGCTTTTTCCCTATTCACTTGGTTGGGTTGGTGGGGAGAGGGTAGGAATCTAGTAATGTGGTAAAGCTCAGTTCTCTGACATGGATTCCAGTATGACCTATATCACTTATTTATGGCAGCTCTCTCTATTAATCTTGTGTCAACTATATTTAAATACTGTACTTTATTTGTATTATACATTTCATCTATTTTCCTAATGATCCTGGAATCTGATTTTGTTATGATGGTAGGTACTGAGAAATAATGTCGATGCCTCTGGAAATGGATCATTACTATCGCTGATGGACCACACGCACACTTCTTTTGGTGCAAGATTACTTAAACACTGGGTATGCTTGGATGGATTAGGGTGAAGCAGCTAGCCTTTTTTTGGTTGTGAGAAATTAGAGGGGTGTTGATATTCGATATTGTTTTAGTTCTCTCTTAGCTTTGAACTATCATCTCTGCAATCTTTTCAGAATCAATGTATGTAGTTTCCATATTTCTAGCCTATCATGTCACACTTCTGGTTTGTCTTCTTTGTTCTCAAGAAAAATGCTTTATGGGTGACAGGTAACTCATCCACTATGTGATAGAAACATGATTGCAGCTCGTCTTGAGGCGGTTTCTGAAATTGCAGAGTCTCTAGGCAATTCAGATGGGCTACGACTTGTAGGTACATTTCCTGGAAGTGGTAAAGGAGGTGGATCTGCTGGGGCAGCTAGTCGTGGTCAGATAGTGGAATGTGGATCCCAAGGATTACTTGCTTCTGTTTTGACCTTTTTAGGAAAGATGGCTGATGTTGAGCGTGGAATAACTCGAATTTTTCATCGAACAGCTACAACAGCTGAGGTATTGTGTGGTCAAGTTTTGTTTATGGCATATAGGTACTTGGTATTTTGTATTGCTATGGAAATTTGTAGCTACAAGAATGATGCAGGCCACATTGGAATTGTATGTATAAGGTTTCATTTGGACCTTCAGAAATCAATATACAGTAAAAGCTACATTCCTGAATAATAAAAAATGGCTTGTTGTTTCAGTTTGTTTCTGTTATTCATTCCCTCATCATTGCTGCCAAACAACTTCAGCAACTTGATTGTGTTGATGAGAATAAAATTGAATCACATGGTCCCTCCCAAGGGCATCGGGAAAAAGTTCGATCACATTTATTAAGACGATTAATTACAGCAGCCTCATCTTCTGTTGTCAGTGAGCATGCCACCAGACTTTTATCAGCACTAAACAAGGAAGCGGCAGCCCAGGGAGATAAACATAATCTTTTTATTTGTGGTGACTGGTTTCCTGAGGTATGGATGTGTTCATCAGTTGCTGGTCTTTTGGCTTGTTTGGCTTCTGTTTTTGCAGCCATCAAATCTTATTCATGATAGTTTTTCTTACAGGTTGATAAGTGCCGTGGAGAAGTTAAGGCAACTGAGCAGAAATTACACTCACTTCTTCCTGCCTATCAAAAGCAGCTGAGGCTGCCAAACCTGGAGTATTTGTGTGTGTCTGGCATTACTCACTTGATAGAAGTAAGCATGAGTTAATGTATGAAGTATCTTGTTGTATATAAGTGTTTTTTAAAATTCTGTCTGAAACTTAGAAAAGGTTCACATAAGATTCAATTGATTTGAAAAGTTAAAGTGGACACTGGAAACTAATGTATTAGACCCCTGAAGAATGCCATCATCAGATTGAAAATAAGAATTATGGTGAGAAATCAATGGGACACGACTGAAGGTACACCAGAGACAGGCAAAGAGTAGGGAGGCTGTACAGCCACGATTGGATGCTATGATGCGCAGGATGATCATTGTGCGGATGCATAGTCTAGGTGCAGGAACGATTTTAGGGTTAGATTTGGCTGCGGGCAAGGGTTTGGACCCTGGTATGAATGCACAAAAGACAGGTAAAGTTGAAGGTACAAATAGAGGCTTAGGTACCATTGCTGGTACAAAGAAAAGGACAGGTTCAATTAGTGGTATAGCTTTGGGTGCAGAGAAGAGGGTCGATTTGGACGTTGGGGTTACAGGAGCAGTTGTGGGTAAGGCTGAAATGTTTCAAGGGTATGGTTACTGCAGCAGGTGAATAGAGTTGGTCAGCTGTTGGTTGGTTTTGATTTTCAGCAAATTCGATTGGCTCTGGTGGCCATTCCTTCACTAGGGGTGTTAAACTAGCAGCAACAAGGAAGGTCTTCCTGTATGCATGTGTTTTTGTATGCAAAAGACTTAAATTAGGAAACCAGTTGTATTTAATTTACTTTTCCTAAGTTTACTTTGGAAAATAAATTGAAGTGATGTAAATTAACTTTAGTGAAACACTAGTTAAAGTGAAAGTGAAATTAGGGTTTTCGCTTTACCTAAAGTTATAAAAGAGAGATCAATTTGTGGAGAGGACACACACACTTGTATTTCGACAGAGACAGGATACAGACAGGGAGAGAAAGTCAGACAAAGGATTTAGCTGGGAAGACGGAGGAGCGAGCAACAGGATCACCGAGCTTCGTACAGCTGGGCCGTACAGTTACAAAGGAGGGTGTTGAGGTTTAGCTGGTATTTGCCCAGTGATTATGCCATGTAGCTGCATTCGCCAGGTTTGGTGAATTTGCAGTGATTGTAACGTCCCATATTTTCTCATAATAAAATCTATATCTGGCTGTTGCACCGGTTTTCCCATCTTGGGTTTTTCCGGGGGTTTCCATACCCAAAATAATTGTGTCATTATTGTGACGTGATGTTATTTATTTCTCAGTTTTATATTCCGCTGCATACTGTAAAAGATATTCATGTGTGGTTGGTTATTAGTAGAGATCTTGCATGCCCTGTTAGCCCTAGTTTGAATAATAAAGGAAAATTTACATCGTATCAAAGCTTTGGTGAGCTTAAGCTGAAAGATTTGCAGCAGCAGTGATAGATCAGGGGCAGATCTATTGAAGACACAAACTTAGATTAGAGATCTAGGGTTTGATAGGTAACACTTCACAATGGCCATGCAGTTGAGAGTTGAGGATAGACTCCAGGGTGCTCAGAACTTTCCTACATGGAAAGATCACAAGGATCCTGGACGTTAGTGATGCAGAGGAGCACATTGACTCCACGAAGGTTGCACCCACAGATCCGACAGATCTAGCAGCTTGGAAGAAGATTGATTCCAGAGCAATGTTGATTATCATGGATGGAGTGAAGTACCATATAGTTCCTCACCTATCTGGTAAGAAGACCGCATTAGAGATGTGGAAGGCTTTGAAGAGTCTGTACCAAAGCAAGAACGAGAACCGGAAGATGGTGTTGCAAGAGAGGATGCGTAGCACCAAGATGGCCAAGGGAGAAGGAGTGGTGCCTTATCTCACGAGGCTCACATAGATCAGGGATGAGCTTGGAGTTGTTGGCTCTAAGATTGATGATGAGGAGCTAGTTTGGATAGCCCTCATTGGATTCTCTAAGCCATGGGACACCTTTGTCAAGGGTGTGGTGGTTAGGGAGAATCTCCCTGATTGGTAGAGACTTTGGGATGACTTTGTGCAGGAGGAGACCTGCATGGGTCAAGGATCAGGCTCATCTAGCATTGCCTGACAGATTGTGGATGAGGAGGCTCTAAGACTTATAGGGAAGAGCAAGGGGAAGGAAAAGAGGAAGAGGGATGGTAAGAAGAACCTTGATGTGTCAAAGGTCAAGTGTTTAACCTGCCATAAGCAGGGGAACTTTGCCTCCCAATGCCCAGACAGGAAGAAGAAGAGTAACACTCAGATGGCTGGATCATCAGAGGTGGATGAGTTCAGCAGGAACTTCGATGAGGAGTTTTACTTGATAGGTTGAGTGGCAAGCACCACAGGGAGCAGCATATGGTACATCGACAGTGGAGCATCTAGTCACATGACTGGACAAAAGAGATTCTTCAGAGAGTTGTAGGAGGGTGCAACAGGAATCCATGTTGAGCTAGGTGATGATGCGCGGTATCAAGCGCAGGGAGTTGGCACTGTTTCATTTCAGAGGGAGTCTGGCAAACTCCTCAGTTTTGCTGATGTGTTGTATGTTCCAGGACTGACCAAGAACCTTATATCAGTCTCCACTCTGGAGGACAAGGGATATCAGGTGACGTTCTGTGACCATAGAGTATATATCAGGCATAAGGGGTCAGATAGGAGCTTGGATCGAGTGATTGGCAGGAGCGGGAAAGTGTACAAACTACACTTTGAGCCTGCAAAGGTTTTAGTCAACAGCATCAGCAGCAGTCAGGGTGAGTTGTGGCATAAGAGGATGGCACACTTACACCATGGAGCACTGAAGGATTTGAGACAGGCAGTCATTGGAGTTCCTCAGGTATAGGAGGAAAAGCATAACCACTGCAAGGGTTGTGCTTTGGGGAAGAACATCAGGAAGCCTTTCCCACAGAGTGAGCACAAGTCTAAGGAGCCCTTGGACTTGGTGCATTCTAATGTATGCGGACCTATGAGTGTCCATTCATTCAGTGGTTATAGTTACTACGTAACCTTCATTGATGACTATTCTAGGAAGACATGGATCTATTTCCTGAAGGCCAAGTGAGAGGTCATTGAGAGGTTTCGAGAGTTCAAAGCTCTCGTGGAGAACCAAATAGGAAAGAAGATTCGGGTGTTGAGGATAGACAACAAGGGTGAGTACACTTCCAATGAGTTCATGGAGTATTGTTTGGCTGAGGGGATCAAGAAGGAGCACACTGTGCCCCATACCCCACAACAGAATGGAGTTGTAGAGCGAAAGAACAGGACTATGTCTGGAGCAGCCAAGGCCATGCTAATTGTTCAGAGATTACCACTATTCCTCTGGGCCGAGGCATACAAGACTGCAGTATACATTCAGAACAGGTGTCCCCACACAACTTTGGGGAGGAAGACACTAGAGGAGGTCTTCACAGGCACCAGGCTAGATGTGAGTCACATTCACATATTCGGCAGTGTCTGCTATTGTCATGTTCATGCTGACAATAGGAAGAAGCTGAACCCTTCTGGAGAGAAGGGGTTACTTGTTGGATACAGCGAGACTTTGAAGGCATATAGAGTTTACATTCCTGCTTGCAAGAGGATCATTGTGAGCAGGGATGTCCAGTTCGATGAGGACAGGGCCTTGCGGAGATATTTGGACTTACCAGCAGAGCAACAACCAACACAGGATTCGGGGGTCAAGTTGGAGGAGCCAGATGTATAGGTACAGACACAGAGCACGAGTTCTGATGGTCAGAGGGAGTCAGGTGGACAGGATCTTACAGTCATTGACTTGGAGGATGAGTTGCAGAAGGAGACGGATATCCAGGAATTGCAACAGGTTGACTTTAGGCTAAGTCCTAAGTGGTTTAGGTCTAGAGTACAGGATTCTAGGCAAGTTGATCTTCCACAGAGATCTTATAGACAAAGTGTCACCAGAGAGGCTTAGTTACATGGCACTGATGAAATAGTTGATTAACTTTGAACCTTCTAGCTTTGTGGAGGCTGCACAACATGATGTGTGGCAGGAGGCTATGGTTGAGGAGTATGAATCCATTATGAAAACCCAGGAATGGGAGGTTGTGCCGAGGCCACAAGGGAAAACGGTGGTGGGATCGAGATGGATCTATAAGGTGAAGCATGCGGTAGACGGAAGAGTGGAGAAGTACAAGGCGCACTTTGTGGCAAAGCGGTTTTCATAGAAGGAGGGTATTGACTGTGAGGAGACTTCGCCCCTGTTGCCAGGTATTCTTCCATTCGTACCATTATCTCACTAGCAGCTGAGATGGGTTGGCGTGTCCATCAGATGGACGTCAAGACTGCCTTCCTCAACGGAGTGATAGAGGAGGTGTATATTGAGCTTCTAGAGGGGTTTGATGTGGAGAACAGGGAGACGCATGTTTGTAGACTGCATTGAGCTCTTTACGTGATCAAGCAGGCTCCTCGAGCATGGTACTTGAGGATTGACATCTATCTATGGGAGATGGGATTTTAGCGAAGTGAGGCTGACCACAACCTGTACACTTGACAGGTGAGGTGCCTCTCATACTGGTCCTGTATGTGGATGATCTCTTTTTGACAGGAGATGAGAGGCTGATTGGAGACTGCAACTCCAACCTTGTAGTGGAGTTTGAGATGAATGACCTTGGGTTAATGCATTACTTTCTGGGCTTGGAGGTTTGGCAGAGAGATGGATGCTTCTTCATTGGACAGGGGAAGTATGCAGTTGAGATCTTGAAGAGATTCAAGATGGAGGGCTGCAAGCCTATGGCCATACCTCTAGTTTCCAATTGGAGGAAGATTGATACATCAGTGTTAGACGGATTTGATCCTACCTTGTATCATCAGCTTATCGGATCGCTTATGTATTTGATGAACACTCGACCAGACATCAACATTGTAGTCAACTCTTTGAGTTAGTTCATGGTGGACCCGCGAAGAGTGCATTGAACGGCTGCGAAGCACATACTTCGCTACATTAGAGGTACAATGGAGTATGGATTGGTTTATGAGCGCAAGGGGAGTGTACAGTTAGCAGGTTTCATAGTTGCTGACTGGGCAGGATGTGTAGAGGACCGAAAGAGTACTTCAGGTTGTTGTTTCAACATTGGATAGGGAGTTGTCTCTTGGTTCAGTAGGAAGCAAAAGTTAGTTGCATTGAGCTCAGCAGAGGCCGAGTACATGGTAGCCAGCATGGCTGCTTGTGAGGGTATGTGGATGAGGAAGTTACTTGCAGGGTTGCTCGAGTGTGAGCTAGAGGCTATAGTAGTTCACTGCGACAATTAGAGTGGCATCAGGCTATTTGAGATTGCAGTGTTCCATGACCAGAGCAAACACATAGACATCAGATACCACTTCTTGAGAGATTGTGTTCAGAGAGGAACCATTCGGTCGGAATACATACAGACAGATGGGCAGGTGGCGGACATTTTCCCCAAGGCACTTTGCAGACAGACTTTTGTGAAGTTCAGGGATAAGTTGGGGTTGCTACCGAATCCCTTTCTTGTTGAGAGGGAGTGTTAAACTAGCAGCAACAAGGAAGGTCTTCCTGCATGCATGAGACTGAAATTATGAAACCAGCTGTATTTAATTTACATTTCCTAAGTTTACTTTGGAAAATAAATTAAAGTGATCTAAATTAACTTTAGTGAAACATTAGTTAAAGTGAAAGTGAAATTAGGGTTTTTGCTTTACCTAAAGTTATAAAAGAGAGATCAATTGGTGGAGAGGACACACACACTTGTATTCTGACAGAGACAGGATACAGGCAGGGAGAGAAAGTCAGATAGAGGATTTAGCTGGGAAGATGGAGGAGTGAGCAACAGGATCACCGAGCTTCGTACAGCTGGGCCGTACACTCACTCAGGAGGGTGTTGAGGTTTAGCTGGGATTTTCCCAGTGATTTTGCCGTGTAGCTGCATTCGCCAGGTTTGGGTGAATTTCCAGTGATTGTAAAGTTCCATATTTTCTTGTAATAAAATCTATATCTGACTGCTGCACCGGTTTTCCCAACTTGGGTTTTTACGGGGGTTTCCATACCCAAAATAATTGTGTCATTATTGTGATGTGATGTTGTGATTTATTTCTCAGTTTTATATTCTGCTGCATACTGTAAAAGATATTCATGTGTGGTTATTAGTAGAGATCTTCCATGCATTGTTAGCCCCAGTTTGAATATTAAAGGAAAATTTACAAGGGGCTGATCTTGGAATGCTATCGCGGGAAGGAAAAATGTGTATCATTGGAGAAGTCATTCCTATGAGAGATTTCATCCCAAATACATTGCCTTTAATTGTTCTGGAGTGATGGGTTTGTCAAAGCATTAGTTCAGTCTCTGAATGCCATTGAGGCCCATTTTCCTTCAAATGTGCCTGCTTCTACCATGGAAGAGGATCTTGTCGTGAATTTAAGCCCTGATATAGAAGAAGTGGATGCTGAAGGGGAGGTGCCGTCAGTCACTTTGGATATTGAAGGTGTGCCCCCCCCCTTGGAATGCACACATTGGCAACTCTCCCCTTGCACTTGTGTTTTTGGAGGCGGTGATAGGTATGGAGAAACCTTCTTCAATCATCCATAAAAGACAAGAAATCCTAGAAAGATTGTCTCTATTATTCTTCAAGAGCCCATGGTGCCAAATTTCTCGATGGGATACAATGAAGGGGATCTCTCAGTTATATAGCTTTTGAGAGACACAAACCTTAACTTTTTCATCCAACGGTTGAGATTATAACATCATCAACGGTGAAGATCACTTTTACACGGATCAATACATGGATGAACATGACTAAGTCAAGAGGGGGGCGAATTACCTCATAAAGCCCATTTTACAACATGATAAATCATTATTTTTGTAAGTTTGACACTAAGGGGACATGGGGGGGGGGGTCATTAGCCCCCCCCCCTACAAATTTCTAAGGATAGAACTTGATTTACACACTTTTACTATGGCCATTTTGACCAAGCTCGCCCTATGGGGACGTCCTCCCTAAGAGAGCCCAAATAATAATCCGGAGCATGAAAATGGATGAAACTAGTGTAGAAGTGTCCGGAGAGCCATAATAAATCATCTTGAGAAATTCCTTTGCCATTTCCTTGACCACAAAACCCAAATCGATTTCTTCAGTGATTTCCTAGTTCATTTTCTGGTGGTACATCCTCTGAAATTCATAAAAATCATTATAACATTATTCAGGTTGAGAATTGGGGAAAGCAGACTGTTTTGGATGATCTGGAGACATATGAGAATGGTATAAGTGACTACTCATACCCCCTACAACACTGCAATGCTCTAGGAGAACCAAAATCACGGTCATCTGTAATAAATTTTGATCATTTGGCCACTAATAAAGTGATAATAATCATCGATCATGAGATCTGGGGCCAAACTCTCAAAATTGAAACCGTAGTATTGTTCTTGGGCATGTCTGGAACAAATATAAGCAATGTTGTTTTTTGGGTCATTACCTTGGGAACCATGTTTGACTTGGTCAACTGGGTTGACCAGGTTAAAGTACCCAAATTGAAAGTGAGATATTTTACCAATATGATTTTGCATGCATCCAAGGTAAGAAATGATGCAACGACGTATATCAAAACCCAACTTAAATCATGTTATTCATAATCATGGTGATAATAATAATAATAGTAAGTAAGATATACCTATGCCTTGGAAAGATCTTACAACCTTCTGAAAGTCTCTTGTGCATGCCATACTTACAAAGTTTAAACAGTGTTCTAATGTTGGGTGAGGATGGAAAACAAGGCTAAGGAAAAGGGAGATGACTTGTAGCTGACTTTGACCATATGATTTCTCAGAATGATGACAATTACACACGACCACATATACATGACAAATGAACAATAGGGGATGGTGGTGTCTCACAAGTAGATGAGATAATCTGAAAAGAGCCCATTCAAATCTAACAATATGCATACAACTCACATCCAAGCTAAAACAAGCTCCGTGAGGATTTTCACTAGGACCCTTGTGTTGAGTACACAAGAACTGAAATGAGGAGATCCTAGGGGACACTGTGAATTAGCGGTCCCTTGCCCCATTTCACATCAAAACACGTAGGCTCCATGAGGAATTAATCATTACATCTCAATAGTGGCCAACAGTCTTTAGATTTAGCATTTATTTATCCATTGCTTTTTAGGCCTTTCACAATTTCACTTTATAGCCCTTTTTGAGTTGTGTCTAAAGACACAGTTTGCATTTATTTGAGGGCTTTGCATTTCAACAGATAGAATTTATAGCACATAATGCATGTAATGATGGTAGACACATTGCTTCAAGTTTTAGCTGACACTCTTTAGACAACTCAAAGCCGAGACACAGAAAAATGGGATCCATCATGCATAGGGGTCAAAGTGGGGAAAGTGATCTTCAATCTCATAGGTCTTGATCAAGCTAAAGTCATGGGTTAAAGATCAATCATGGATGAATTGGATGGACGAGGACAAATGAAAAGTGGAACCAACATAGCACTAAATTTTAATATTTGTATAAGCATGGCATGGGCAACAGTCTTCAACATTAAGTTCTTTGATTATTCTTAGCACAAGTTCAAGCATTAGTATTTATATATAACCATAGGTCACCATGATCATCCTAACAAGACAAGCCTAGGTGTTTGACATACATCATAGAGCAAAATCAAACCAGGGAAACATATACCTGATCTCGCCATATATGCTTGTCTCCATCTGATAGGGCCCCTCTGTAGTTGTGTATACCATGTCTGATCTGCTACTTTGCTCAAATGAACTAGGTCACCACTGAAGTCATCTCAAAGGACGAGGAGGTCTCAGTCCTGGCAAGAAAATACTCTGTATCTGCTCCTGAGCAAAGGCTCTGAATGGATCATGCGACAAAAATGATCCATGTTGTATCCCCATCAATAAGTCTGGCTCATAGGAAAAGATAAAATCTAAATGTTGCATCATGGTAGCCCAACTACAATATATGTGATAACAGGCCCTTCAAGGTAGCCACATGATTTCCCCACCAAGTATAGAAATATATTGCCTAAGTATCATGGTAACAACGTAGTGATGGTTGAAGATCACTTGATAGAGTTGTAGAAGGTCATGGAATACTTTTAGTTAGAACTAAAGGACGTTCTAATAAAATCTTTGTGTAGACATTGGAGGGAGAGGCTCATAATTTGTATAAATCTCTTGCCGCTAGAGTTACTGTAGTTTGAAAATATTTTAGAAAGGCCTTTGTTGAAAAGTGGAGTGGAAGGGTCAACAAATATTTCATTTTGGCTACACTAACCGACATACAAAATAAAGAGAATGAGATTGTACAAGAATTCAATTCCAGGTTCTTAAGGATAATTGTTTGAATTCCTCATCTTGTGCGCCATGGTGACGGTACAACGCTGCTGTTCTACATCAATGCCTTTGCCTTGAAATTTGGGTTCTTGTTGAGGGATATAGATCTCCAAAACATGATCAGCACATGAGATTTGGCCCTAAATATAGAATGGAATCTCGATGCAACACAAAATTTCTTGCCGCTAGAACTATTGTAGGTTGAAAATAATTTAGAAAGGCCTTTTTTGAAAAGTGGGGTGGAAGGGTTATAAACTTTTTCTTTTTGCTAAGCTAACCGACATACAAAAGAAAGAGAATGAGGTTGTGCAAGAATTCAATTCTAGGTTCTTAAGGATGTTGGTCGAATTCCTTATCTCGTGTGCCCAGGTGACGATATTGTTATCACAAAATTTCTAATGACTCTGAGTGTGTGTAATCCTATCCAGGATGGAAGAGAGATACAATCACTAGGTCCGTGATAGCCAAGGAATTCCTACCCCCAAAATGGTGTCATGTTGGATAGACTCCTCTCTCTTTAGGCTTCCCAGTCTCACTTGTGGTGAAACCCGACTAGCTACGGGAGGTGACCCCAACCAAGCTTTTCAAAGAACTAGCCAAGAATGATCCCAACTCTTTTTGAGAACTTTATAGACCATTTTTTTCTAAAGGCCACGTGATACTTAAGATGCTTTAATAAACAAATGAAGAACAGGTACCCCTTAAGATGCTTTAATAAACAAATGAAGAACAGCTACCCTAGGTAAGACTTCTAAGGCTTAGCAAAATTTGTCACTAAGTGAAGATGTTAAGGGTAGGTTATGGAATTAAGTGGGTGTGTAAATAACACCATCGAATAAAAATAGTCAATGTCTGCATGTTTTTGAAGCCTAGAAGTGGTGTAGGAACCCTAAAAATGTTTCAAATCTACCCCTATGTTGATATTACTTTGGTGAAAGATGAAATGGTTTGATGCATGCACGAGAGGTGATTTTTATTGGCTTTAGACGAGACTTTATACACAAAATATATTATTGCAAATAGATACTAATACAAGGAAAAACATGGTAGAAAACATGACGAGCATGCGAAGGTGAAGTGAGAAATACACACTTGGGGAAGTTTCATGAAATGGCCAATGCTTACACCTAGGGGCTATGGGGTCAATAATGTATAGATTTCGAAGTACAAATTTATTCATTAAGTGTAGTATGTAAATGATTTCCAAGTGGAAACTACCCACAAACCTTGCATGCAAATAAAACAAAAAAAGGAGGTGAAAGATAGTGAAGTGTGTGACTATTGGATTCTTCCCAAAAGGGAAACTTCAAGAAATGGAAGGATACTCTTACCCGAATCCGGTGTTCGATGGTGAAGTCATCTACCTCGTCGTTGTAATAGCTACCAATCTTCAACTCTACCAACTGGTATCATTAGTTGTCCAAGTTCTCAAGCCCGCAAGCAACCAAAAACACATTAGCATAAAATGCTAAATGAAAATGACAATTGGAAGAAGAACTACCGCGCACAAACAAAAGAGAGAGGTAAGAAAATTAATGGGATGTAAATCCTAATCAAACTCTTGACCTATCCCCCTCTTACCCTAATGACCAAGGCACCTTTATGATGGCGCTAGCATTCCTTCCAGTTGCACAGAAACCATGAAAAGACAATGCCCAAATTGATATAGCTGGGAGATGGTAAGCTAAAGAAGATAACAAAGACAATATTCAATTATCACAACATTCGAAAATAGAGAGAAGAGTTGGATCCAAAATTTGGTTGTTATCTCTTGTTGCAAATACCAAAAGTCCATTATAATGAAGAGCTCACTCTCTTTTAAATATTGAGAGTGGAAAAATCCCTAGCTCATCTTTATATAGACGGTTGAGATAAAAAGATGACAATACTTGATCAATGGATGAGGATTATTCTCTTTTTTATCTTTTTTAGATGCCAGGAAATGACTATCTATTGAGTGGGGCGAATTACCTCTTACAACCCACTTTTACATCATGAAAAGTCATTCTTTTGGCAAATTTGATGCGTAGGGGACATGGGGGGTTAATTAAGGGGTCCCCCCTTACATATTTTTAAGTTATAACTTGATTTTCATGCTTTTAATTTGGATGCTATGGTCAATTTCGCCCCAAGGGGAGAATGCGCCCCACCATGAAGAAATCAACAATAGTTTCAAGTAATAACATGTTGTTGTGCTAGGAGTGTGGTGTAAATGTGTTTAGGGGACCATCATAACAATACCCAAGTCATATTTTGCCATTTACTTATCCCGCCATCATACATCAAAGACCTTTGTTATTTTAGTTTTTTAATTTTTGTTGGAATAAAGTAATTAATAACATAATTGCCCAAATCTTCATCTTCCTTTTCCTTGATTGAAATTATGATTACACTGATGGATTCTTAGACCTCAAAAACCATATTATTCACTACTCATATGCCCACAACTATTCTGATATGATCTAATCGAAGCTCTCTCCAAATATTTTAAAATATATAGCCTAATTATTTTCTGCAAACCTTAGGGAAAAATTTAATTTTTGTCTTGTTGCCCACCTATTTCAACTAGGTGGCAACCTCATGTACATTGAAGATGTACATTCTGAGCAGTTTGTACCATGGAAAAATCTTAGGGATTTTTCACTCAGCAGGGGAATTCTGCCCCTTTTGTACACGAAATGTCTGCTCCCCTGCGTGGGATAATTAATGTAACTTTATATGTCATCAAGGGTCATTCCTCTAAGGATGTCACCATGGACTTTATTATCAGGAAGTCCTCTTCACCGAGTGTGTTTTTTTCCCTTCCAGTTAATTTTGTTAATTAACAATTTTAATTGGTTGGGTTTTTCACTCACCAATCCTCCAAAGTGGTGAATTGGCGTTCTGATAATCAAGCCCATGAGGTGGCTAAGGTTTCAAGTTGTTGTCCATGACCATGCTAGCCATATCTTGTAGTCTTGCGGAATTTCGTTAGGATTTTAATTTCTATTTTGATTTTTTTCTTAATTAATTAACTTTACCATTTGGTGGTTAATTAATTAAGTTTCGATGTAATAATATAATTTCTTGAACCTTGGCATTTTGTAATAGGGGCTATGAATGCAAATGAAAAAGCTATGACACCCCCTAAGCCATTGGTTCAAGTCTCATGTCATTCTGACAAGGAGTTGGGAAGTTAGACCAATTTTGGTTAAGTCAAGGTATTTTTTCCTCGGAAGTTAATTTAATTTCCAAGGGTGAAAAATTAAATTATTTGATTTTGAAGGAAAAAATCAAATAAGGCCATGGTAATTAAGTTTGGGAGGTGGCTAATCATAGTT
>LPNX010225203.1:91936-148184 GCA_001517045.1 Pseudotsuga menziesii
GTTATGCTGCCAAAATACTCTCTTCTCTATTATTTTCTCTCAAGTTTTCTTTGGCTATTGTAATGTTGTTTCCCTATTGGGGTTTATAATACATCAATCTTTGGAGGATACATTTGTTGGTGCACCCATTTTGTGGCTGAAGAGTGAGGTAACTATTTATGGTTGGTTATTGTTGCATTATTTATCATAGAAGCTCTCCGCAAAGGTTTTTGTGGAGAGACTTGTAGGTAGAAGGTTTTCTATTTGCACTTGTGATTAACATTGTAAGATTTTGCAAAGGTTTTTGCATGATTTATGGTGTTCTCATCTCTATGTGTGAGTTTTGCAGCTTTAGCTAAACTTTTTGCAGAGATTCAAGCTTGGAAAAGTTCTCCCTCCAAGGCCCCAATCTCTAATCTTGTTTTCTGTTTTAGGAACTAGTATTTTTCGTTATTATTTAGTAGCAAAATCTAGTTTTATTCAATAGGTCCATGTCATATTTTTATTATATATTGCAGATCTGATTTCTTACTGTGTTTTAGGTGGCTGGAAATGCAATTTTCAGCCCTCTAATATTCAATTTTCTGATATTTTAAAACCCAGATTTTTACTGTAAAATTTCTGTATTTTTATACTAACATTTTCTAACTTCCTTTTGAGTTTCCTATAATTTTCCAGCAAGTTTTTAGCAGGTTTTAGGTGGCTGGAAATGCAATTTTCTGCCCTTTAATATTTAATTTTCTGGTATTTTAAAACCCAGATTTTTACTGTAAAATTTCTGTATTTTTATACTAACATTTTCTAACTTCCTTTTGAGTTTCCTGTCATTTTCCAGCAAGCTTTGCTTGCTGGTTTTTAGCAGGTTTTACAGTTTACAAGGAGAGGTTATGCCCGAATCACATAAAAAACACCTCAACTTGCAACCGGTTTCAAAAGGGTTCAACCTTTTATCTTCTTACTCTATTTTCTAGCTATTTGTAAGCCTCGGGAGAGTCTCCTCGTGGGTATTCTCTAAAAGTTTTTTCAAAGTAATTTGTAATCATATTGTAATTAGGTAGGAAGTAGATCTAGGAAGTAGACGAGTAGTTGTGCTTTCATTTTCAAGTAGATCTAATATTTTTCCAGCCTTTTTATTTTTTTTACCCACCTTCTCTTTTAGGGAGACTGATGTGTGGTTAGTATATTTTGTTTAGATTAGTTTACTTTCAAGCATTTCTTTTTCAAACAAAGCATTTAGTTAGATCTTTACTTTCTGTCACCTAGTTTACTATTTTGAAGGAATATACAACCTAACATCCGTCCGTGTATCCTCTGCCCTCCGTTATCTCCCTTTAGGGAACTCGGATCAAGGGTATGAAAAACGGAGGGGTTTGGGGGCTTTAGGAAACCTTAATTAGCTCACTTTACTTTCTGCAATCTTTGACTTTCCTGCAAAGCAATTTCATTTGTCCAGAGATCAATTACCTGCACCTCCCATAAGGGATAACGCTCAGGTTGACTCTATTAACTTGTTAATTCTATAATTTATTTTTCTTACTGTAAAAACAAATCTACAATTTACTTAAAATATACAACCTAAACTGTTCGTGTATCCTCTGCCCCCTTGTTATCTCCCTTTAGGGAACTCAGGTAAGGGTATGAAAAGCGAAGAGGCTTAGGGGCTCTAGTTTAATAGGCATCCGTCTTGCTATTTTTCCGGCTGATTAAAAACAGTGACCTCGGAAGCTAGTTGGAGTAGAAGACCGTGGGGGGTCTCTAGGCGTTCTACGTCCTACTTGTTGAGCACCGGGGCATTGGGGTTTGACCTGGGAGCTACATGTGGACTTGTTTCCACTGTTTTGAGCGCACCAACATTCCCTCTTTGACTTGAGAAATACTAGATTGGGGTAGTCACACCACCAGATCTAAAACTTAATCAAAGATTTCAACTTTAAATAAAATTTATTAAAACGAACCAAGAGACATTTCAAAACGTCTTACCCACATTTCAGTTTCTGTATTTGCTTCAAAGTCCTTGCTTTTCAAGGCTTTCATTTTACAAAGTACATCTTGCAAGCATCTCAATTTCATTTCAGTACCTTGCACTTTCAAGTATAATATCTTTAAAGTACTGTGGCATGCTTGAGTAAAACCTTGTTTAATCTTGTAACTTGAAAGCAATCTGTTGTTTGATTTTTGATATAATAGCTTGTTCATCCGGTGTATATCTTGTTTCTTTTCAAGTATCATTGTATATTTGTTTAACCATTCTTTAGCACTTGTTCATATTGTGTAATTCATTTACATTGTTCATATTGTTAATATTGTAAATCTTGCTTAGCTTAGACAACTATGGATAATCATTCTTAATTCTTTTGTAAGTTTGTAACTTGTAATCTTTTGACTCCATTTAATCTAGTCACTGATCTTGTAACTTTGTAACCTTAATAAAATAAAATCCCTTTAACTAAATTGTTAATAAACCTTCCTGTAGGGACTACCCCCCTTGGCTCTGTTGGGATTTGGCCTAAACGGAGGAGTTGGTAGACTGTGGTGACAGTGGTCCCCAGCTCTAACTTGCCCCCAAGGACACACAAAGCGGGTTGGAGACTTCCCCATGTCATAAAGTGTGTATTAGGCGGCAACATGTCTATTAATTCCATAATGCCTCAACTGATACTTGGAGGGGTCTAATTGCCCTCCAATGACAAAAATATGATCAATGATGAACAATAGTGAAGTCTCCCTGTTCACTTAACCGTTTAACCAAGTCAAACCCGAGTTTGACTAGTCCAAAAGTCAAAATTTGACCAAGACTTAGGATGATGGAATAATCATATAGGATGCCTGCAAGAGGTGTTAGTGCCTTTATCACGAAAAAAATTGATAAACAACTACATGCTAAGTCATGCCATACATTGTGATCATTTCAAAAGCAAGTTTAAGACAAGTACTAATTACAGTAAAGGACAAAAGTAACTAGTTTCATATACATATTCCTGTCCAAACTAATCACAAATGCAATTCATAGGACAAACCTCTCGCTTTGGTGAAGTTGTGTGGATGAAAACCATGGGTTTAGTCAAAGTGTGAAGTTGACCATAGAATAGATTTGATTTACTTTTGGAGAGATAGGAATAAAGGACATTCTGAGACATTTGTTGGAGTGGTGAACACTAGGGAAGCAGGGTCTCTCACAAATGGCTAAAGTGCTTAGAAGGAACCCCGTTGACTCTAGCAAGCCTCCCCTTTTATTTCACAACTTTTTCTTTTCTTTGTGTTTTCTTTCTCATTTGATTTTTCATTTGGCATTTCTATCTTTTGATATTTCTTTGAAGCACATTTTACTTTGCAATCCTTTAGTTAGCTAATCGCTAAAGCCTAAAAGGTACATGCCTTGGATATTCTTCTAGGCCCCAGTTATGACACGACCTTAGCTCTGCTGTCAGCCACCATCTATAGGTGCGGCGAAGTTGCCATAGTAATGCGTTCTTAGGGGCAAGTAGTCTTTGTGAGATTTACTGAGCTAGATCTGGTTATAATCTCGAATAATTAACTTGTTAAATATTCAATTAATAACACACTGAAACTCAACAATACAGAGAAAACTGAACACAAGAAGTACCCTAGAAACCCCAATGGGGAAAGCCAACCAACAATTTTGTCTTTTATTGCAGATTTGCTTCTGGATTTGACTCGCCGTATCTCAAATTCCTGACTCTCACTGTGCCTAAATCCTTAACAGAAAAGACAAACCCCAACACAATATATGACTCACTCTTGTCACTCACGAGATATAACTCTCTCTTGTCCATCATGTAAGAGATATGAGTCACTCTTGTCACTGTGTTTTACCACCATAAGAGATATGATTCACTCTTGCAATTGTGGTACACAACTCTCCATAGATTCTTTTATAATATTCACTTTATGTCAATACTATGGGATACCCACTACCACGGGACATAATACCTTGGAACCTTCAATACCATTGACCATAAAGTATTATGAAAGACACTATTACAAGGCTGTCTAAAGAATCTATCTTGACTCCTTCTATGTTGCTAGATAACCCCAACGTAGAAGTATCTATCGAGATACCGAAAACTAACGCTCCCTCTTAGTGAAAGATGTACAAGTGGAGATACCTCCTCCATGTTCAACTTGGTCCTTTGCTACTGTAGCTGCTCCCTTTGAATTGGAAGACCCTATTGCTACCTCGACTGGACTCTGATCTAGATCCTTGTGCTCCTCCTCCATCGGTGTCATCTCAAACCACGTAGGCTTGTTGAGAAGAGCCTCACACTCTCTCTTGGACACTGATCCAAACAACAAACTCCCTTTAGAACTCTGCTCCAATCTCCCCCTGAAGTTGACCATAGGTTGTCCCAGTAACCTGTACAAGCTACCCTCCCTGATGCCAAGCATCATTGCCGCACCCTGGGCACCTGCTCTCACTGCATTTATGGGTACTGCTCCATCTTGAAACTCTACCTCATACCCCTCATACTCCAAGGTTGACACTGAGAGCAAATTAAACCTCAGCCTTGGAATATGCATCACTTTTTCCCCCTCCATTAGACCTTCATACTCTAGTTGGAACATGACCGATCTAACTCTCCTCATTGCTAATCTGGTGTGAGCCCCACACCTCACATAGAGGTTTGAGTCTATCTTTGAAACGCTAAGGAGCATCGACCTCACTCCCATCATATGGTTAGATGCACCACTCTCTAGATCTCTTGCTTGAAGCTGCTTGCAACCTTTAGCTGTTGCCTGAGTGCATCTGTAGTCTACCCAACTACTTTTTTGGGTTGCCCAAGTCCTTCTGGGCTTGCCCAACTCCTTTACAGGGCTACCCTTTATTTTTTTGGGTATTTTTTGTGATTCCCCTAGGGATTTTTTCCCTTCCCCAAAATTTTTGCCTTTGCCGGGGCTGCATGGTGACCTGTCCGCAGCTGACCTGCTACCCAGTGCGGTCTGTGTGGTTGCCCGCGGTAATCAGTAGCCTCCTCCTGCTGCCTGTGACCTGGTTGGCACTCCTCGGCCGCCTTTTTTTTTCCACTGGCGGCTGCCAGATCTTTGCTGGCAGTTGTATATGCCTTACTCATCCCTCTTGACTATCGTTGCCTCTATTGCGCTTTCCACCTGCGAAAATTTCTTTGCCCAGCGGCCTGCTGTTGGTTGTAGCAACCCTCACCCTTGTTTGCAACGAGTCCTCTGCTCTGTTCGTTGGCTCACGACCTCTCACTAGATCTTATCCTAAACTAGTAATTAATTAACTTTTTGAAGTATTGAAAATGCAACACACTGATAAGCAACCATAAATAAAGAGAACCACAACACAAGATGCACAAGGATTAACCATGGAAATCCCAATCCTTAAGGGAAAACCAACAAATGTTTGTCTTCTTCTTATTGCAGGATTTGATTACAACAACACTACAGCAGTCCTTTGGATAAACCGTCTAGATCTGGACCAAAACACACGGGAAGATTGTTAGTTTTTACAAGATTATAGCAGTATAACTTAATTGCAAATAAACAATAGGATCTCTAGAAGAAAGACAAAGCACAAAAACAAAGAACACAAGAATTTATCCCGGGAAACCCAACAAACCTTCGTACAAAGATAACAGCTTCTGAGAACAGAGAGAAGAAGTAAGCGAGAGAAAATGTCTCTCTAAAATACAACCCCATAAAACACTCTCCTTGACTGCAGTAACGCACCTTTTTTGGCTGGAGCAACTTGCTGTGAGTGAATGAAATAATGAGGAGGGACGCCTCTTATTGATATTGATTTTCCAAGTGAAAGACCACTGGGGCCAACTTGACAGTTTGACTGGGGCCGACCTACCTTTGGGGAAATACAAAATAATTTTATTTTTATTCTTTTCTTGTGTATTCTTTCCCCAAGGTTTACATTGATTCTTTCTAGGGTACAAGGAAAAACAATACAAGTACAATAAGAATAACTTCTGAAGTTGCACAAATTCCAACAAAGATGCCCCAAATCTTATCTGCAAACTGGATAAACAAACCCTAGATTCACCCTAGATCCAATAGACAATAGAGAAGTGACTCTTCCTTGGAAAGGCTATGATCTCAAACTGAGATCTAGACCGCTCACCACAGGAGGAAATTTGTCTCTTTCAACTTTGATCCTGAACTCATACTCTAAGGCTCCATTTATAATCTCACACTCATGCAAATACCATGGACCAATACCATAGTCACTCCAATAACATGGGCCAACTAGAACCACTTAGATGGGGTGTTATAAATCCACCTTTACAATACATGTCTAGAAATCACCTTCACTCCTATGTTGCTAGACACCCCCAACATAGAAGTACCTGCTGAGCTACAAAAACTAACAAATAATATCCACAAGCTATCCCACAATGAAAGAAATCTCCAAGAGCCAAGAGCCAAAAATGGAAAATAGTTTTATTCTCCAATACTCTACAACAAGATACAATGAAGAGTGCACTCTTTTATATAGGAGAAAAGCGTAACTTCCTTCTTAACAAAATAATATTAGATCTACCAAAACCCTAGATGTAACGTAGAGAATCTCTAAGACATGGTAAAAAATACTAAACAAATGAGATAGTGCTCATAACCCTAAATTACACCCCAAGACAGAGTGGGTATGTTATCAACTAAGTTGCACTTAGTTGGATTGCCAGTGAGGCACCAAAGTTGTGAACATGTCTCTTGTTCATTATCAGTGTTCAAAAGTTCAAAAGTCTTTTTAGGGCCAATTTTGGCCCCTTTTAAATTTTTGCTTGTTCATACCCTACACAGAAATTGTAAAAGTTGACGTAGCATGATGACTTTTTGTAACAGACCTGGCTTTCCTAGGACTTAGTCATCAAGATTCAATACATTACTTTGGATTGTTTCTTCCTCGTTAATTATACGTTGCTTGTTATGATGTAATTTTTGAGTTTTTCACTCAAACCTCCCAAGCTGGAGTATTTGTCTTGGTGGTTAGGCCTTAGGAGGTTATTAAAGTCTAAGTGTCTATGCATATTACCATCTTAGTCATCAATATTGAGTCATATGAACATGTACTAGGCCCCCCATAGGTTTTTAAAGTTTTCTGCAAATAAAAAATTTCCCCGTAAAATGGGTTAATTTTTTTAGTAAGTTAGTTGTAAAATTCAATGTCATAAATGTGTGGCTAGGGGGGCCAAATTTGCCATGGGGGTGCTCGTTTTCTAACTTAGAGCACCCACTATACCCCTAAACCCACTTTCCTAAGTATTTGAGTGATTATTTAAGCATTGTGAACCTCCTGGATCCTACATTTTAAAGGATCAAATGTATTTTTTAATTTTAAAAGCACTTTGTAGCTAATAGTAATAAAAAGTGGCAATCACGCTGTCTAGTGCCCACTCCCCATCCCTAGGGGGGGTTTGAGTGGTCTCTTGTGTAGTGTGTTTGTTAGACTAGTTTTGTTTTTCTTAGCTAGCTTAGTTAGTTTGCTTTCAATTTCCTTTTTCTTACAAAGTAAAGTAATGAACCCCGCACTTTCTTGAAGTACAGTGCCATTGAAAGGACTTGCTCGAGTAGGTGGAACTCGGCTGAAAAAGAGATTCATGATTAGCTTAATTAGAAAATATTTTACTTTTCTTGCAAGTAGTTTAACTTTATTTTGAGTTTATTTCAATTTGTAAATAAAATGAATCATTTCGCTACTTGTCTCCGAATGCTCTTGTGAACACTGCAAGCCTTTGGGATGGAACAGTGGTGTTGACCATGTAACCAACTAGGTGGGTAACCATGTACCATGTACCGTGAAGACGATCAAGGTGTACTTAGATAAACAAATTTCAAGCTCCATAAGATCAGTAGGGCAACTTTGCCCCTTTCTTTTCTTTTTCTTCTCCATGAAATTTCCACACCCTTGCGAGGGATATTGTAATGATATCTTAGCATGAGGGTCAATTTTTGTAAAACTTAGTTGCCTAAGACTTTTTCATTAGTAAAGTCCTTTCATTGAGTGTTTTTCCCCTTGGATAATTAAAATTCCTTTTTAGTGATTTTAATTATTTGAGTTTTTCACTCAAACATTCCTCCAAAGTGGTGAAAGGCGTTCTAATGATCGATTCCATGGGGTGATTAAGGTCTAGGAATGTTGTATATTACCATGCTAAACATTATCAAAGTCTTGTGGAATTTCATTAAGTTTTGCCTGAATTTTTTAAATTTCTAGTGATTACAAAATGTTCCTTAGCACAAAAAATTTGTAATGTAAAGAGGATTAAGTGGAACCTAATGCCCATAAATAGGGGTATGGATACTTAAAATCAATGGCATGAAACCCCCTACACCCTTGGACCAATTTTGGAGTCAAGCCATTGAGATTTGATAAGGATTTGGACATATTTTTTTAAGTCAGTAAAGAAAATCAGGAAAATTGGCCATTAATTAGAATGGCAAAATTTTGTAAAGTGTATAATGTCACTTGGGGAGGAGAAATTATGTTTCCAAATGTTATATTATGTTCCTAAGGTGACATTAGAGGCAAAAAGCCCACCCCCCCCATGCAAGTGTTTCTTAAGTTTGAAGTTGTCCTCTCTAGGAAGTGTGCCCCCCTCTCTATATGCCCTTCCCTCTCTCATTTGACAAGTGGCAAGCATGTACATGGGGTATCCTCTGGCTCTTTTTCTGTTTAAGGACGCTTCCGCTCCTCATTTGGGTTACAATCTCTCATGCTCTGATTCTCTTGCTCTCTCTTGCTTCCATTTTGCTCTCACTCTTTTGAGTTACTGTAATTTTCAGCCATTTGGCATTTTAATAAAAGCTTTGGAGGAGATCTTGTATTGTTTGGTGGTTGTTTGCTCTTACTTTTGCAAGCTTTCAAATGCTATTGAGGCCAAATAGGCAAACTGTTTTTCCTTGGTAAGATTTTTTCAGTTTTGTTGTAGATCTTATGTGTTTTTCTCTCTTGCATTTAAGAAGTTCAAGCATTTCATGGTTAAATAGTTTGATTTC
This sequence comes from Pseudotsuga menziesii, assembly GCA_001517045.1. Lineage (NCBI taxonomy): Eukaryota > Viridiplantae > Streptophyta > Pinopsida > Pinales > Pinaceae > Pseudotsuga > Pseudotsuga menziesii. Next base: position 100,901 of record LPNX010225203.1, read on the forward strand.
TTGAATCATTGTGAGTATCTCACATTTCTTTGTGTTTGTTAAGCTTATCTTACAAGTTAGAGGTCATCCAAGATTGAAGAGTGGAATTCCTTGGTTGGATACTCCACTTCTTCAACCATTTGAAAAGAAAAGAGCACACTAACTCCTCCTTACTTCAAAATTTCTGCAATATTTTTTATCTCTATTTGCATCTTTAAATCTAGTTGAAATCTCCATTTCCACAAGTTATTTGAAGCCATTGTTCTATCATTTTTTTGTAAATTCGGTACAAATTTTTTACACTCATATTCTTAGTGTCTCAAAGTGATTTTGGACACATTTTACTGTTTTTTTCCAGGTTTTTGGCAATACAAAGAGATATGCTGCCCAAATTTGGCTAAAACTAAGTATAAAGAACACCCAAAAGCAGCCATTTCAAGTCCTTTGCAATAAAGGGGTCAAATTTCTTCTCTCTCACTTTCCTTTTCTTTAAGTGCTGAAAATTCATAATTGTAACAAGTTTAATATTCTCTTGAACAAGGTGGTTCTTTTGTTTTGAAAGTATTTAAACTTCTTTTCTTTTGGTGCCATCCCTTGCATGCAAAGGAAGTTGGGCTTGCCCACCCTTTCATTGCAAGTGAAGAAGGGCTAGGGCTTGATATTTAGCATTATTTACTTTATTTTTCCTGTCCCATCTCTTCTTTAGGAAGAGAGTTGTGTAGCTAGGTTAACTATTCATTTTCTTCAAAAAGTTGCCATTCTTTACTCGCAAGGAAACTGGGTTCACCCACCCTTGTAAGCAAAAGAGGAAGGGGATGTCTTTATTTTGTTTCATCAAGTTTGGTTTGTGCCCCACCCTTTCCTTTCAGAAACTGGATTGAGTGGCTAGAATTAGTTTGTTATTTGGCTTTGCCATCCTTGCAATATCGTGCTGGCTAGTTTATTATAAGTTCAATTTAATTCAAGGTTAATAAACTTTTCCCCATTCTATGCCTCGTATTCACTCCTCTTGCCGGTTGGTTCGACCTTGGGTGATAAGAAAGAACAAATATTTGTGTTGGCTAGATTAATAGGCACTCAACATCTATCTTATAAGAATTGAGATAAGAAAGGTTGACCCGTGGAGCTAGAGGGGTTGAGGCTGTTGGGAGCCTTGTGGCACTTAGTGTCCTCTTGTTGAGCACACGATAATCTCTGGAATTGATTTGTGCAGCTAGAAGGGGACCTTGTGTTCTCTTGTTGAGCACCCAACTATCTCTCTTAAATTAAACGAGATAAGTGTTTGGGGTACACGCATTAGCTAGGATTTGCTTTTTTTTATCACACGTAAATCCCCTAAGCTAAAGTGAGACCTAAAATTAACTAAAATTTATAGGACCATTTGCAAAACATTGCACTCACTAGTTTCTTTCTTGCATTTGCTTTCAAAGCATTTTTCAGTTCAAGTTATTTACTTTTTCAAAGCAAGTTATTTTTCAAGTTCATAGTTTATTTCATTCAAGTTGAGGTGTTTTTGATGATCAAGTTATTTCTTTGAATATTATAAGGATTGGGGAATCATTTCATTACAATTTCTTTGTCTATCTTGTATAATTACTAGCAAGCATTGTTTATTAATTTCTAAAATCCCAATAGATAAGGCACTGGATTTGTGAGATATATTTGTTACATTCTTTAACTTTGCGTTGGTCACTTATTAAGGGCTTGACTGTCATAAAATTGTTACACATTGCATGATTGTATGTCATATAATTTTAGTTAAGTTTAATTGGTTTAGAACTCCTAAAACAAAACCTTTGAAAACTTAGTAGGACGAGTTGGGTCTAAACGAAGGAGTTAGGAATCGAGGTGACAGTGGGTTCTAAACTCTTAGTTGTCCCTCAAGAACACACCTAGCGGTTGGGAGACTCTTTTGTGGTTAAGTGTGCTTTAGGCGGCAACAGGTGGGACAATCAGAAAGAGGCTCTTGGCACTTCATAATTCATTCCAGAATGAAAACTTTACTTCCATAAATGAAAATCCGGCGTTTCGAAGTTTGTCCATTGTGGGCAATTTCTTAAGAGAAAGCAATACCAACTAGATAGTGACCGCGGGGCCCTGTCAGGGTACACCCTCATTTGGTATAGCATTGGACACACCCCTGCAACTCCGATCTAGCCCACATTTCCTTGTACCTCACGGTATATGTTGAAATACTGAGAGGGGGGTGAATCAGTATTTGTACTATTTTAAAATTTTAATCAAAAGCAGGTTGCTGATCACCAATCACAACACATCATCAATGTGTATAAAAATAACAGGATGCACAGTACACAATAATTTTTGACGTGGAAACCCAAGTTCTGGGGTTAAAACCATGGAAGCCTTTTAAAAAGAGTTTTTCAGAAATAACTAGAGGGAGGCAACAAACCCCCTTATTATATAGACTTCAATTTTCCAGCTTCAACTGGAAGGAGGCTACGACCACCTGATTTACAGGCTTCAACCTGAAGAAAGATACCACTCCCTATTTTCCCGACTTCAACCGGAAGGAGGCTACGACCTCCTTTCCTTGCTCCGTTCTGCCACCCAGATAAGAGGATAGAAATTGCTGAACCCGTGGACCTGTCAAACACCAAACTCTGAAAATCTCTGCTCACTGATCTTTGTCACATCACCACTACCATTGCCATACACTGTTTGTCAAACCCAATCACTGACGCAGCTCTGTTTTCTATTAATATAGGTTCATTCACTTACACAAACTGTACATGCAACTTGTACGAACACTTTCACACACTGCTGTACATACTCTCACTGATCTTTCACACAACTGTATACTGTATACTTGATCAGTTCACTATATAAGAAAGGAACCATATGTACACACACATACATACCACTCACTGTCCACACATAGCTCTGTTCATATTTCTGATAACTTTTATGCACTGTACAATTCATATGACTTTACACTTACAGTCTTACTATACATGTGTACATTTCTAAAGTTTTCACATGTTACTTCACCACATGTATACACTCACAATATACTACTGTCTGTACATACCTTTTCATTGGTCTTTTTGTTGAGTTAACAACCTCTGCATACACCACTCTGTTGTGTGTTGAAATCTGGCAAACCTGTGGTCATGTCTCTCAGCATACTCAAAGCTGAATGATGAAGGTGGGCCATCCTCTTGTGCCATCCCAAGCTGAGATTTCTGTTTGTGTGCAAATTTTCAGGTGGGCCATCCCAATCTGAAATTTCTGTTTGTGTGCAAATTTTCAGCCATCACTTTTCTCTGATACCATGAAAAATTTTCAAAACCCCAACCCGGTTTCATTTTCAGTTTTTCATTGTTTTATGCCCAAACTCCAAGGTTAGCATGTACATAAAAATTTAATAATTTTTGACTGAAAACATAAAATACATGAGATTTCATCATTCTTTTGAATTCTGAAAATTAAAGGCAGCCCTAAATTCTTACTCAGAAATTTAATTTCAGCCCCACACATGAAATTTGAACACTCATATTTTTGGTCAAATTGACCCAGGAAAAACCTCGAAGGGAAAACCTGTTTGTAGAGAGATTTTATTATTTCTTCAGAGACAAATTATTCAACAAATTTCAGCAGTACTTATCTTTTTTTCATCTCGAAAAAAGTGCCATCAAACACTTAGAAATTCTACTGTACAGAACGCAAGAAAACTATGCCACACGTGTGACTGGACGACTGCCTTGATTTTTGTGCAAAACCTAGCCTCAAAATCCATGCTGTACGGTCATTGTACGGACATCAATAAATAATGTATGACTGCCTTGATTTCTGTGCAAACTCAGCCTTGAAATTGTGCCTTTTCTCTCCTCGAAATTTGTGCTGCACAATCACTGCATTTAATGCTGTACGTCTATCTCGGGATTTGTGCCACTTTGCTGGTAAGGTTGTCTCGAAATTTGTGCCCTTTCTCTTCTTCCTGGTTCTGGAAAATTTTTGCAAGGGTTTCTCTTTGGTTTTCTCTTGCGCTCTCTCTCTCTCAAAAATCTCTCTTGAAAGTGAACAATGATTCTCAATTTGCCTTTCCCTCTCCCATTTTTGTGTGAGTAACTTCCTCCTGAAATCCAATGGATGAGATTAGATGAGATCCTAGGGCCAAGATCACATCTCACCTTTTTCTCATTAAAATGCAACTAATGACTTTTTAAATATTTAAATGTGAGACACCATTACACACCTACTTTAATAATCTCATTAAAATCACTTAAGACTTTATTACTCACTTATTCCATTAAAAGGTCACTTTATCATAAAGTCATTCTCACCTTTTAATATCGCTAGGGACCACATTTGAAGTGTTCTTGTCCACCGCAAGGCATGAGTGAACAAACACTTCTCTAGGGAAGAAATCAACAAAGCATCAAATAAACCAACACTGAGACACAATTTAGACATGGAGACCTGTTCTAACATAGAGGTGAAGGTGGGGGAAATCCTAGATGCCACTAGTCAAGTTACAAGTCAAGGTTAATCGACAACAATGGAAGGCAACGGATAGACGGAGACAATGAAGATGGTGCCAAGACTAGCAAGCGGAGTCCCTCAATGGAAATGACCAAATCCATACTAGAAGTAGGGCAAGGCCAATGATTATATAGAGGAATCTCTTGGACATAACAACTAGATCATTTATGTTTTAGATTTCATGTAAAACAAAAATAAAGTATCGCCAACATACAACCACTATCAACTAAGTCTCACTTCTAAAATAGACAACAGAGCAACAACAAAATTCATATGCATTAAACCATGATACAACCTGGGTCATATACCTGCACTGGATCTAAAAAAAATCTGAGGATCATTGAAACAACTGTTGCTGCTGCATATCATGGGCACTGTAATAATCTCTTCTTTGGGTCATGAAAGAAAGGCTAACTTAGTCATTGAATCTGGGGTCATGAGGCTCAGTCATGGCATAGAACTAATCAATCTGAATACTCTGGATCTGCTAAAAGTGGGAGATCATCAACTAGTGGCTCATCATATGCTGATCTCATAGTAAAGGACTAGCTCAAAGAATTGATCAGTATTGCTTAAGAACAAAAGTAGCCCAACTACTATGTATGTGACAACAGTAGGATCCCTCTTGATCTCTGTCTCCGTGCTATGTTTCATCATCTGATTCTAAGGACCTATGCGTATCTTGCTCATGATCGGAAATGCTGAGCAAGTCTTCTATACCGTAGATCACTTGGAACTGTGTATTGGTGCTGAATCTCTGTGTCCCTTCTTCTTCATTCACGACTGCATCCCTTCTTATCCAATGCTGAAATGGATAAGAGGTTCTTCCATAGATCATGATCTTCATCTTCATGGAATTTCCAGAATTCAACATTGTAGGAGATTCCTCCTATCCTTTTAATAGAATAAGCGTCATCTTATGTGGTGAATCCTTTTGGATCAAAGTACATATTCCTCATCACTTGAGGAATCTTTTCTTGCTCCCTTCTTAATAGGTTTATCATCTTCTGTAGTGTGAGCATGATATCTCTTCTTCTTTCCTTTCTTCTTGGGACAATCTCTTCCAAAATGTCCTTTCTCATCACAAGTGAAACATATGAAATGTGAGTAGTCCTTTTTTTAGGTCTTCTAGGCTTCTTTGGAGAATGTTCTTCCTTCTTGGCATGAATTGTTAGGGCTTGATTGTCATCTTCACCCATCTTTTATTCTCTTGCTATCAATTGAGCTTTTTCTTGCACACATTTCTCCCGTAGTCTATTGACTTTGTTGAGTCTTCTTCTAGCACAAATTCCTTGAATGAAAGATTCCCATGATCTTGGGAGACAATTCAAAGTAAGCATCACCACTTTTGCTTCTTCAACATTATCTCCAATAGCTTCTAGTTGTTATTTGATTTGGGAGACCTTTGTGAAGTAAGATTGTATGCTTTTTGAGCTCTGCATTTTTACATCCTTAAGTTGAGTCCTCAAGGTCATCTTCCTATTGATATTCTTTCCTTCATACAAGCTGGTCAAAGCATCAAACATCTCCTTGGGAGTCTTCAAGGAGGATACATGTAGGATCAAGTGATCCTTGATGGAATCGACAATAATTCTCTTGGCTTTGTCCAAGTTCTTCTTGTGCTTAGCTTTGTCTTCATCTCCCTCTGTATCTGGAACTTCTCCTTTGACATAGTTTTCCAAGTCATGTTCTTTTAGTATGAGAAACACTCCGTACTTCCATACCCAGAAGTTCTCAGCGCCTTCAAGCTTGTCCTCAAGCTTGGTATTGTTTGTCATCTTGAAAAATGAGAACCTTAAATGGAAATAGAGAGAATAGTGCTTATCAATGAGAGTGGTTCAACTAGATGCTTCATTCAATGCTTTTCGGGAAAACTGCTTTTGGATGACCTAGGGTTTGACAGAGAAACCCTAATTTTTTAACTTTGGTATCTTGCAAAACTAATTGGAGAGAGAGATGCGCCACCTCAAGGAAAGTTGATCAATGTATTCCTTTTCCCAAATCCGTGGACAGAACTGCAGAAAACATGATGCCCTAGTTTCCCCCTTGTAGTAGTGTTAGGTCAAAAATTGAAAATCTATAGAACTAGAATCTGCCTCCATAGGAAGATGCGCCCTCCTAGGGCGAGTTGAATTTTCCTCCTTTTCAAGTTGAGTTATGGAGGGAAGTGATCGGAGTAGGAAGACCTAGTTTGTCGGTTTCAGCAGAAATTAGGGCAAAACTGAAAAATCTCAAAATAGAGATTTGTTTCCACAGAAAGATGTGCCCTATCGAGGTAGTTACAAAAACATATCTTTCAAGATAAATCTATGGACATAAAGGACCAAACTTTGGTGTCCTAGTTTGCAACTTTCATTAGTGACGGCTGCACAAAGTCTTCTTTTAGGGTGGCTTTGATACCATGTTAGAATTTCAATATGATTATGTTAGATCTTCAAACAATGTGCATTATACCATCATAATCATATGCAATAGGATCACTGAAAGAAAGATAAGCACAACAACACAATAGACACAAACGTTTTCATATGGGGAACCACAAGGGAGAAAACCCAACAACTTCTTTAGTATAGATTCTGTCAACAAGAACAATGCTAAACCAAGATAAGATAACCTTAAAATACAAAAGCAACTTCTTCTATTCTCCAACGTACTTCTTCTCTCTCATGTGCACTTGCTTGAGTGTGTTGTGTGTCCAAACGAGGGGAGCATCTTTCCTATTGATACTCATCAAGTGAGTGACCTTTTTACCTAACTGGGCCGACTTCTAGGAAGACACAAAATAACATTGATAGAATGACCCTTTTGGGTACTATTGACTCGACTTACAATGAAAGGTTTACATTCATTCTTTCAAGGACTTTTACATGACCAAATACATGAATTGTTGAATTTTAACATGTGTATGATATTTTCAAAAATTGCAGATTGTATTAGAGATAGGACTTGAGATATTAACAGCTGTAAGATAAATATAGTAGTCAATTCAATATCACACAATTGAACACATGATTTTCCACGGGGAAACCTTTTAAGGACAAAACCCCAAAGCATTAGTAATTCATTCTCTAATTCATCCTCTAGTCCTGTAGCTGCCTTTTGCTAACCTTGTCCACCTGTAGAAGCCCTTTGTTATCACCACTGAACATGCTGCTGCTGGCTGTGACCACTGAGCTTGCTAACGTTTCCCACTGTGACCTTCACCGAGAATGTAGCAGCCTCCTGCTGCTAACCATGGCCACCACCAAGGCTGTAGCAGCCTGCTGCTGCTAGCTGTGACCACCACCAAGGCTCGAACATCCTCTTGCTGCTAACCCTAGCCACCACCGAGGGTGCTGCTGTTGCCCTAGTCTCCACCGAACCTGTTGTAGTAGCTTGCTGCTGCTATTGAGCTTGCTGTAGCAACCCTTGTCACCATCGAGGCTGCTGTTGCAGCTTGATGCTGCTACCCTTGTCACCATGGTGGACTGTGTGCTGTGAAGGGAGAAGCCCTAACAAGCTAGGAGCCACCACAGTAGGAAAAGATAAAGAATAAAAGAAAACTTAGCCACAAATTTTTCTTCCACAGCAACGATGATGATGAGGGTCACAGTCACGAATTGCCTCAGTGAAATGGAACAGTTAAGTGATTTTTGTGTGTTCAAATGATTTGCAAATGCCCTTTATTTATAGTCCATCAAACAATTAAGTTGGTCCCACATAGTTAGGAGTTGACATTAAGGCTTAATTTCCTTTTCATCTTTGACCATTGGACTTTTAATGTTTGTGGTTCAAAGGTCTTTTTGGTGTTTGACTTGTACCACTCATGGACCAATACTAGGGTTACATGGACCTCCAAGTATTTTTGTGACCACAACAAGTAGTCTCAAGGGTCCTCGTGGTTCATTCATGCCCACTCAAAGTACATCTTCATAAATAAGGAGAATTATTAATGCTTTATTTTGATCTCCTCGTTGCCACCAAGATCAGGTGCTAGGTCTCTCAACCAGTGTTATTGGAACCGGACTGGAACCGACAAAACCGGCCGGTCTGACCGGTTTACAGGGTTGGCCGGTCCGGTCAGCAAAAAAATTTCAAAAAACCGGATTTTTTTCCAGACCGGGTATGGAACCGGCCGGTTTGGACTGGGGACTCAGGAAACTCAAATTTAAAAAAAAAACCAGAAAATAAAACTTTGTTGATGTACTTTGGAGCCTCTTTGTTAATGTACTTTGGTTCAGAACCTCAGAGATGTATTGCACTAGGTGCTATTTTGGATATTTGCACCCATATTTGCTATATATATGAGAAACTTTGCATATTTTTGTATTAATGGTTTGGATTCATATGTATGCACATGAATATATATATGTTTTTTACAGAATATGAATATTTTATGTATTTTTTAGTCAGCCGGTTTTTTACCCGGTTTTTTGCCGGTTCCGGTTCGGTTCACATTTTGGGCTTCGCCGGTTCGATGACCGGTCCGGTTTTGATAACATTGCTCTCAACCAAGGGTAGCTAGTCCTTGGAGAAGGTCTCATAGCCCATAGATCAAGGAGAGGAGTGCATCACTTGCCCAGACCAGGTCTAGGGCTTATGGTGATGACCTGGTAATTGACCAGGTGCCTCAGCCCTAGGCTGCATTAGATGACTCAATGTCAAATACTTGGTAACTGACCAAGCACCTCCATTCTCTCAGAGAATGGTCTTCAGCCCCAGGTTGAGTCCCTAGTCCCAGACTAGATTAAATTCTTGGTAACTGACTAGGTGCCTCCATTTAGTGAATGTCCCTCAACCCCAGGATGAGTCCCCTAGTCCCAAACTGGGTCATTTTCTTGGTAACTGACTAAGTGCCTCCATTCTCCCAGAGAATGGCTCTCAACCCTAGGCGGAGTCCCCCAGTCCCAGACTGGGTCAATTTCCCGGTAACTGACTAGGTGCCTCCATCCAGAGAATGGCTCTCAGCCCTAGGCTGAGTCCCCCAGTCCCAGAGTGGGTCAATTTCTTGGTAACTGACCAAGTGCCTCCATTCTCCCAGAGATTCGAGAATGGCTCTTGATGCTGCTTAGGAAAAAATCAACATGAATAACATCCTCCGAAGGGGCTATAACAATAATACGGTAAAAGTATAATAATAATACAACAAAATATCTTTCGAAGTTACACAATCTTCAATAGGTGTGTTCAGGGGTTCTGTGTTGTAGAGATGCATCATTTTCAGAGTTGCAGATTGAAAAAGAGAGGTATTTTCTTTTGAAGAGATTTGTGTAATTCTTCTTCTTGTAGTTGGTAGGAATGTCGCTCTCTTACTCAATAGTATGGGTTGATCACCTCGAATCATCCTTCTATTTTAGAGTTGAGGACCCTTATTCTCGAGTATGAGTTATTCAAATTGAGTATTGGGATGCTAAGGTCTTTTTGGAGAGATTGGGGTTGGAGTTTTGGTTACCTACTTTTCTAGCCTGATTCCCAATCTTTGTATCCCGAGTCCTCAATGCACAATGGGTGTCTATTGATGCAGAGGGAATATGAGTTTGTTGGCTTAATAGTTTGTAGTCTATTCGCCTTTCTTATAAGTTAGGGGTCTTTGCTTGGCTTATGATTTATCAGGGGATTCCATCTAAAGCTCGATTGGCCAAGAGTGGGCTATGCCAGGTTTGTCGTGGCTTGGAGAATGGCTCTCGATGCTGCTTAGGAAAAAATCAACATGAATAACATCCTCTGTAGTGGGTATAACAATAATACGGTAAAAGTATTATAATTATACAACAAAATATCTTCCGAAGTTACACAATCTTCAACAAGTGTGTTCAGGGGTCTTGTGTTGTAGAGATGCATCATTTTCAGAGTTGCAGATTGAAAAAGAAAGGTATTTTCTTTTGAAGAGATTTGTGGAATTCTTCTTCTTGTAGTTGGTAGGAATGTCGCTCTCTTACTCAATAGTATGGGTTGATCACCTCGAATCATCCTTCTATTTTAGAGTTGAGGACCCTTATTCCCGAGTCTGAGTTATTCAAATTTAGTATTGGGATGCCAAGGTCTTTTTGGAGAGATTGGGGTTGGAGTTTTGGTTACCTACTTTTCTAGCCTGATTCCCAATCTTTGTATCCTGAGTCCTCAATGCACAATGGGTGTCTATTGATGCAGAGGACATATGAGTTTGTCAGCTTAATAGTTTGTAGTCTATTCGCCTTTCTTATAAGTTGGGGTCTTTGCTTGGCTTGTGATTTATCAGGGGATTCCCTCTAAAGCTCGATTGGCCAAGAGTGGGCTTTCAGATGGGCTATGCCAGGTTTGTCATGGCTTGGAGATGGTGCAACATATTTTTTGGGAATATCCGTTTGCCAAACTGTACTGGAGTTATGTTGAAGATCAGCATTCAGTTTTTTTCAGGATATGTTGCATTGGCATGTTGCAGTGTTTGGCAAGGGCCATTTCTTGTTCATTCTGCTTACTATGGAATATGGCATTACTTTCAGATTTCAGCTTTATTCATCCTTTGGAAAGGTAGGGCAGGGTTATCTTTGAGAGTGAACCGAGCTCCTTATCTGCTTTTTGGTGTCTTTGACAGAGTGGGATACACCATCATCTTTTGGCCAAGTGTCCTCTGTTGATCAAAGATGCCCAATCTCTTGATCCGACAGCTTATTCTGATTTTATTTCTGCTCTAGTTGCTTTATGAAGGATGTTATGATGCCATTTGTCTATACCCTTCCACTTTTTGTTTAGTTGTTTGTGCATATTTTTCTGCAGATATAAGACGTATTTTTCAATTTTTTTATTTTTTATTTTGTTACTGTCAAGTGTCACTGACACTAAAAAGAATTGATAAATTTTGAACATATAATATCAATTATTTTTCATTTCCTTTGTTAATGCAAATACTTCACAAATTATCCACTACTACACATACATGCTGCATGTCTGCATTATATTTCACGTATGCATATGATGAATTTATCTATTTACAAAGTGGATCATGAGGCATAATGGAGGTGTTGGTATCTGCATGAAGCCACATTGGGATTTGACTCTGTAGTGACCCTGTGCTGCATCCCCTGTAACCATTTAGTTTACCTGCCTTTTCGTGTTTGAGTGGGTTGTCTGTATTATAAAATGTGAGTTCTTGCTACCATGCTTTATCAGTATGAGTCTAATACAAAGCATTTTTTGCAGGTGCCATCAGCTACAAGAGTTCCTTCAAATTGGATCAAAGTCAACAACACCAAAAAGACAATTCGATATCATCCTCCAGAAGTTCTAGCAGCTCTAGATAAGCTAGCTATTGCTAAAGAGGAATTGACTGTTGCATGTCTGAAGGCCTGGGATGCCTTTCTTGCAGAGTTTGCGGTTCACTATACAGATTTTCGAGCCACTGTGCAAGCTTTGGCTGCGCTAGACTGTCTTCATTCGCTTGCTATCCTATCATGTAAACAGGTAGTTGTTGATGTGATTTAGGTCTTCAAGCTAGTTGTTTAACTAAGGAGATGTTGCCCAATGCTGCATTTGTGTTACATAAAATTGTACTCACTATCTAACGCTCTACCTTTCCACTGTTTGTAGGGCTATGTGCAACCGGTGTTTGTGGATGAGAGTGATCCACCTCAATTGTTTATTCAAGCTGGTCGACATCCCGTATGTTCTCCTTTCTTGTACTTAATTAATATAGCAACAAGAGAAATATTACATCCTGACCATTTATTCAGAAGAGTCAAGTCTCATTGGCCTGATAGAGGGTTGATTTCTTCACAGGTATTAGAGTCAACTCTACAGGAGAGCTTTGTACCGAATGATACTTTCCTGCATGGCAGTGGTGAGCACTGTCAAGTTATAACTGGACCAAACATGGGAGGAAAAAGTTGCTACATACGTCAAGTGGCATTGATTGTAATTATGGCCCAGGTACGGTGTTTAAATTTATGTCATTTTAACAAAAAGCACCAATTGAGTTGAGATTTTAAAAGTTGTTATGCCAAAACAAAAGGATCACTGAAAGAATAGCAAGCACAACAGAACAAAAATAGAACTCAAAGATTTGTCTTGGGAATCCCTCGTGGGGAAGAAAACCCAACAAAACTTCCTCAATATAGACTTCAACCAAATACAGTGTACGACCCAAAGAATAAGACTAGATAGCTTCCTCCTCCTCAAATGGACTGTTTCTCCTCTCTATAGCGAACTGGCTGGAGTGCTCTGCTTGTCCAAATGAGGGAGGCGCTTCTCCTATTTATACTAATCAGCTGAGAGACCTAATAACCCAACAGGGCCGACTTCTCCTTGCTGTCAGGGCTGACTTGCCTTGGAACACTGAAAAACACATTTTGATAATACTTTTGTGGGCACTACTGACCCATCTTGCAATGGAGGTTTTACTTCAATACTTTGCATGACCAAATATATCAATGACATCCCTAATCGGAGGAACAACATCTCCGGAACTGGTAATAATAATAATAATACAAAAATAGAATATAGAATATCTTCCACAATTACATTTGTTTAACACTCCCTCATAACAAGGAAGGTATTCTACAACAACAATACATCTGTACAACTGACTGGTGAGTCTATATGTCATATGAAGTTTTGAACAACTATGTCATCATCATCATCATCATCATCCGTGGAACATCATCATCACAGACATCTCTGGCATCATCTCGAGCATCATCGTCTCTGGCATAATCTCGGGTATCATAATCTCGAGCATCATCATCTATCGCATCATCTCAAGCATCATCATCTCTGGCATCATCTTGAGCATCACCTGCAATATCATCAGTGTACAAATACTGAGCCGAATTACCCACAACATAAACAATGCTGGAACATCATCATCCGCAACTGAATGCCGGAACTCGTCCGCAAATGAATGCAGGACCACTCTCATTAAGAGAGTACCATCGTCCACATGACCATCCTCAGTCTGTAAGTGCTAGGACCACTCTCAACAAGAGAGTGTTCTTGTCCGCAGGACCATCCTCAACTAGGATATTGTCGTTCGCAAATGAATGCAGGACTACTCTACACATGAGAGTACTATCGTCTGCAGGACCATCCTCAGCCTATAAGTGCTAGGACCACTCTCAACAAGAGAGTGTTCTTGTCTGTAGGACCATCCTCAATAAGGATACTATTGTCTGCAAATGTATGCAGGATCTCGTCTGCAAATGAATGCAAGACCGCTCTCCATATGAGAGTACTATCGTCCGCAAGACCATCCTCAACCGACAAGTGCTAGAACCACTCTCAACAAGAGAGTGTTCTTATCTGTAGGACCATCCTCAACAAGTGAACGCTATGATACACTTGTCCACAGATGAATGCCGGACCTCATCAATATTAGTAGGCATATTGATAAACTCGACTGGCCTTCTCTGCATTGGCATACGGCTGCCATCTCATCCTCAATAATAATCTCATCATCACTCCCTCGTTTCAAGGAGGTCCTTTTGGACTACACCAAGCTTGTCTCGAAAGTGCTCAAACTTTAGTTGAGACAGAGGCTTAGTCAACACATCAGCAACTTGTTCCTCTATAGGAGCATACTGAAGCTTCACGGCTCCTCTCTACACCATATCCCGGATGTGGTGATACTTTTATGCTTTGACTTATCATGAAACACCAAGTTCTTTGTTAGCTTGATGCAACTTTGGTTATTACATTAAATATCAAGCATCCATCTCGGCATTAAACAATCCTACCAATAGCTTGCGAAGCCATACTGCTTCGCTACAGGATGAACACGTTGCAATGTACTTAGCCTTGGCTGTACTGAGGGAAACACTTGTTTTCTTTTTGCTAAGCCATGAGATCACACCCGATCCCAAACTGGAACAACATCCTCAAGTGCTCTTTCTGTTTTCAACACTTCTTGCCCAATCTGAATCAGCATAACCATACAATCTAAGCTCACTGTCGGCTGCGTATTTGAGGTACCTCATCACATGTTTTACTGCAACTAGATGAACATGTCGGGGCTCCACCATATACCGATTCAAGATGTTCACATCAAAACATATATTTGGTTTTGTATTTGTCAAATACATCAGTGAGTCAATAATAATGTGACATCTAGTCTTTCTGAAGAGTCTTCATTCAAGAGCTTTAGGTTTGTCACCATCGGAGTGTTCATTGCCTTGCAATCCAACATCCCAAATCTCTTTAGGATTTCAATTGTATATTTTCTTAGGAAAATCTCATCTCGAAACTACCATTCTTCATGACCTAGGAAATAATGCATTGTGCCAAGGCCTTTCATCTCAAATTCTGTCGCAAGTTTCTTCTTACACTCGCTGATGAGCTTCTCTTCTCCTGTAAAAAATAGATCATCTACATATAACAATAATATCATGATCCCATCATTTACAACCATAGTTACATATATCGTGTCGACGAATATATCGTCAGGGGTCCGAAATGAAACTTATCGGCAACAACGGAGAAAATATCGGAAAATATCGGCAAATGTCGTAAAACATAAAAAAATTAAAAAAACATTTGTTTTCAATCTTTTTAACATCTAAAGCAACAGCAACATCAAATAAACACATTTCCACATAAATTTTAAAATACAACTCATATATAAAATGCATAATATGTCAAATGGTGGATCATGATAAAAAATTGACTATAAAATGAAAATATTGAAACATGTTCTTGATGGAATGATAGAAAATCATATCAAATGATCAAAATAAATGTCTCTCAAGAGATGAATCATCATGACTCATGAGGCATGTAGATAGTGTATAGAGTCTAGACATAGGACACCAACATAGNCTTTGAGGATGACCCTCTAATCAATCTATCCCTTTTATGAGTAAAGGGCACCACTCTTCCTCTAGAAGCAGTGGGTGGTCGTGGAGGTGGTCTAGATGAGCCTAGGGTGGAACTAGAAGCTCCAACTGCTCAAGAAAATAATGTGGATGAGGGGGAGGCCAATGTGAGCTGTCTCCTCCCAGTCCCAACTGTGCGACTCTGTGGAGGTGGTGACACTGGAATTGGTCGGTGCTGCACCTGAATATCAACCTGCTCCTCAATATCCTCATCCTCTGGAAGTGGAACATCAACATTCTCCTTTGCCCCTCCTCCTCCGACAGATCTGCATCATCATCCTCCTCTTCCTGCAACCATTCAGGTGCCTCTTCCATCACAGGATCCTTTGTCTCCACCCTCCATTTGCTGGTAGTGTCAATGTCATCCAGTGAAATAGCATCTGAATTGGGTACTTTATCAATTTGTTTCACTTGCAGCCTTAGATTGTAGTAGACATAAACCATGTCATTAAGGCATTGAGAAAGTAACCTGCATTAGTATGAGATCCATAGTTAAGGGGCGATAAATGATGATAAATTCAAATTCAAAATTGAAATAAATTATATTTAAAATTAATAAAATTATAAAGATTATAAATTTAAATTTTCATTGTTTAACATTTCTAAATTCTAACCTTCTGCGCTTCTTGGAGTGTATCTTCTCAAAGACACTCCAATTGCGCTCACACACTGATGAGCTGCAAGTTTGACTTAGCACTCTAATGGCAAGTTTTGGCAACTCTGGGACTCTGTGACCATAGTTAGTCCACCACACATCTACAAAGAAATTGATAATGGATCTGCCCTTCCCATCAGTCCATCAATTTGACATAACACTGCAACCGGTGGTCTCCCATGACTGTCTGAGCTCATCTAATCACCGGGTCCAATCGACCTTCTCCTCATTAAGGAGTTTCCCTCTCAAATCATTATAGGAAGGCCCCCTATAATCTGGACCAATAGTACCAACAGCTTGAAACATGGCATGATAGTAGGGGTTGTTTTTGGCGATGTTGAAAGGCATGCCACCCCATAGAAACATTTTGTCACAATTCTATCGGCCTCTTCCTTCTCCTTTTTTTGATTATGGTTCGAATAGAAGGTTGCCTCGATGCCATTTAAGGTGAGGTTGAAGAAGGCATAGTGGGATGTGGGGTTCAAGTAGATGAGGAGAAGGAATGCATGTCACTTGTGGCTCCCATGGTTCGTGATTGTGTTCTAGATGCAAGTTCATTTCTGAATTCCTCCTTCGCATCCCTCTTTGTAGCCATATCAAGAAGGGTTTGGTTTGCAATACGCATCACTTCTTGGATAACAGTAGGACAAACATCCACTTCATGCCCAACAACTTTGGCAAGGTGGTATTTCAAGCGACTAATTCCACCACAAATATCCTTTCCACATAGTTTGCAATTCAACCTTTGTCGATTATTAGGATCAACTGGTTGCCCATAATCCCACATTGGATCCAATGGCTTTGGCATTGTGTTACTATTTAGTTGAAACTTGAAACTTGAAGTGATAATGGAGAGTAAACCTATGCCACAACAAAAAGCAAAAATGAATAAAATATTTAATGGATGCTTGGATCTTTGAAATTTTGAAAACAATGAAATTATTAATTTTAAATTTTAAAACATTCAAAGGAATGGAGGGTGGCCAAACTAAAACCCTATGATTGTAATGGCCATTGGCCAACCAACCTAGGTCCTAAATGCTACACTAAATCTACATTAACCAACAAATCTCAAGCAAAAAGAACAAAAAAACAAGTTAATACATACCTGAATAGAAACAAAGATGTAGTAGATGCCAAGATGAAACCCCACTCCACAAACAATCTGCTAATGGCAATGGAAAAATCGTTTTTTCCCTTCTTCTCTTGTTGAAAATCGCCTAAAACCCCATGCACTGCTTCCTCAACAAACCCAAATGCCAAATGAACCCCAAAAAGTGAGTTGCGACCTCTTTATTTGTCATTTTGGCGTATTTTCATCAGCAGTCTGAGACTTTCCATCGACTCGCGATATTTACCGAATATATCGCAAGTTATTGAATGTGTTGTGATATTTTCATATATCGAAAAATATCACGATTTTTTCTTGGCGATATATCGTCGACCCCTTCGACTCGCGATATATCGCGATACGACCGATATATCGACGATATATGTAACTATGTTTACAACATTATAGAAAATGTTAGAATCAACTTTACTTTTGGTAAATCCCAAGTTCATTAGGAATCCATCAATTCTTCCATACCATGCTCCAGGTACTTGTTTCAACCCATATAGAGGTTTCTTTAGTCTGCATACATGTGTCCCCTTGTCGTGAGTCTCAAATCCTTGTGGTTGTTCAATATATACTTCTTATACTATGACACCATTTAGGAAGGTTGTTTTTACATCCATATGATGTAGCTTGCATTTCATCTTGGATGCCAAGGAAAGGATAGTTTTGATAGAAGTATATCTTGCTACTGGTGCAAAGGTTTCTTCATAATCAATTCCTTCTTTTTTGTGAAAATCCTCGTGTGACAAATCTTGCTTTGAACTTTTCAATACTGCCATCTACTGAATGCTTTGTCTTGAAAATCCATTTTGAAGAAACTATTGACTTGTCTTTTGGTCTTGGCACCACATCCCAAACATCATTCTTCATTATAGATTGGTATTCTTCGATCATGGCTTTCATCCATTCCTTCTTCTTTGAAGCTTCTTCAAAACATGTGGGTTCTTCATCAACAAGGTCACACATTAATGCCACATAGTTAGAGTAGATTCTTTGTCTCTTACTTCCTTCTGGTGCACCACATCTTTCTGCTACTCTGATTATATCACGAGCCCAAGCTGGACTTCTTTTTGTTGAAATCATCTCCTAGGGTGTTTCCGTAGGTCCCTGGGGTTTTGCCATGTCATGATCTTTTGGTATAGTATCTTCTTCAATGTCTCTAACTAGTGGTCTGGTAGCTTCCGTGGTTCTAGGAGCCTCCTCCTCTTCTTCATGATCTTCATCTGCATAGATCTTTCTGGATTTGGTGAAGGATGTATCTTCATCAAATGTAACATCTCTGCTGATCTCAATCTGATGAAAACCTGGAATGTAGATTCTATAAGCTTTTGAATGGTCACTGTATCCAACAAATATTTCCTTCTTTCCTGAAGAGTTGAATTTTGATCTTTTCTCCTTTGGAATGTGTAAGTACAGGGGACAACCGAATATCTTTAGTTGGTTGACTTCGGGCTTTTCACTAGTGAACATCTCTTCTGGGGTTTTGTTTTCAAGAACACTGTGAGATGTTCTATTTTGTACATAGACTGCGGTTCTTGCTGCTTCGGCCCATAAATGCATAGGTAGATCTTGATCATGGATCATTGCTTTGATTGCTTCCATGATGGATCTATTCTTCCTTTTTGCCTCTCCATTCTGTTGGGATTATAGGGTGTGGTAAGCTCCCTCTTATTCCCAGCTTCCTTACATAGGTCCTTGAATTCATTTGAAGTGAATTCTCCTCCATTATCTGATCTTAAGGTCTCGATCTTCTTTTCGGATAAATTTTCCACAAGAGCTTTAAATTCCATGAACTTTTCAAAAACTTCATCTTTTCCTTTTAAGAAATATATACAAGTCTTACGAGAGCAGTCATCAATAAAAGAGACATAGTACTTTAGCTGCATGGGCATGGTACTTTCGGTTCTTCTTCTAGCAATGTGTCCCTTTTTATGACATGAATAGCATTCAAAGGATGAGTAATCCTTTCTAGGTCTTGTTGTCACCAACCTTGTAGTTGCCTATGTGAGATGGATCCAAGATGGACAGTAGAGGGACAAGCAAGTAAGGAGGTGGAACCAAGATTGCCTCGACTCCCAAATGGATGGTTGTCACGCCAATCGAGGCAGTCTTCACTTTATGTTATCTTAGCCCAAGAAAACAAAGGGGGAGACCTAGATCTACTTTCGACAGGAGAGATTAAACCTAGACACCAGATCAGATCAAATGGATTTGAGGTACATAAGGTGTAAGGTAAATGGAAACCCTAGATCTATGGATGATGTCACTAGGTGAACCAAGGATTTGGATTATGGTTTAGGAAGAGTAAGGCTTGATCCAAAGTGGGACACAAGTGACCTATGAAGTAGAAACTAGATCTAGGGTTAAGGTAATAGCAATAGTTAAAGATATCCGCTGCCTTGGGAAACGTAACCAATGCAGCGAGGGCAAAGACAGGATTGGGGCTATCTAGTACCCAAGGACAGACTTGATGAAAGATATGACAATGTCACAGTACCTGAGTCACTAGGGAAGAGTCAGATCTCAAGAAAAAGCGGCCAAAGAGCGGGTAGCGCTAGAGTTGGAGATCAGTGCCTGTTAGATCCAGGGCAATGGAGTCACTATCTGCCCAGCGTTGGAGGAAACCCACCTGGGAAATAGCCCGATCTACAAACCCAAAAAGATATTTGGCCAGAAAAGTCAGATCACGGGAAAAACCAGCAGCAGGATGGCTAGCGCTAGGGTTTGGGAAGTCAGTTTCTCAGATCTAGGGCAAACTAGCCACTTTCAGATCAGTGTTGAGGGTGATATGGTTAGGGGATGACTCGATCTACAAAACGCAACAGTGGTTTGGCTCGAGATCAAGCGGTCCGATTTTTAGTATTTTTTGGTTTTTTATTATTTTGGGGATTTTCAGTATAAAAGTGAAGAAAAGCAGATGTCAATGGATTGAGATCTGGAAGAAAGGGACTAGCCTGTAGATCTTACGTGGAAAACCTTGTAGATGCATTGATGATGATGATCCCTGCTATTCCGATCAATTTGAGAAGCTTTGAGTAAGTTCTATGTCCAACGTTTTGCCCCAAGGAGTCAATGCGCCCTCTCTTCTGCACAACAAACGTCAACCATATAAGATTTGTTGCAACATGAGAAAAAAGCTAAATGCTACAGAAAAATAGCAAGAAGACATCATAGATCGCAATGACACTAATGAAAACCCTCTGATAAAAGCGAAGTCAATCCAAGTGAGTTGAAGTCCCCCTGCAAAAATGCCCAAGCTGAAATCGCCTTCCTGTAGACAAGACAAAGATTCCCCAAAAAATATAGATCTCACAACAATTTCCCGAATGCTAGGAAGCAAAAGACTTTCCAATCACCATCTAAGAACACCAGATGCAAAGGAGATCCAAGAATATCCACAAGATTTTTTTTTCTATTATTCAGATCCAAGAGCCAAAGACTCCTTTACAAATGAGAAGCTCTCCCCTTTAAATAGGAACGAGAGAACCAAAATCCTAACCACTTTTCAAATGAGTGGCTAAGATTAAAAGATACAAATGTCTAATCAATGGTTGAGATGAGCTCAACATACAATTCATGGATCAATATAACAATATATTATAAAAGTGGACTAAATCACCCAAAGAGAGGGGACCCCACTCAACAAGAAATAAATGAAGCACATGGTGGGTCCATGGAGTGTTAACTAACTCCCTCTAGGTGTCCCCATGGCACAATAAAAATAATATATTTTTTAGATTGTGAAATTGTGCCTCCTTGAGGAAATCGTGAGCCTCCCAAAAGCTCCAGAAAGTAATATAAAATGCCCGAAAATCTAGGTGTGGGCCCCATCAGGTACCGCAACTGCTGGAGAAGGTGCGGAGGGCATCACTCTCATCATCATAAGTCATCGCATGCCATTTCCTTGCCTCAGTAGCCCAAATCGAATTCCTCAGTAGCCATTTAATTATTTCTTAATCTGCCTTGGGAAATGTGAACCTGCCAAAACAGCCTCCTAGGGTGCCTGCGTTGTCCAATTGATCCCACCAGGCTCTCTGGGAGGGGCATACTATGGTACAATCAAGTGGCTGGACCCCCTATGCCTCATACAATGCCCTAGGAGATCCAACAAAATCATCTCCTTGCTCAGACCTGCCCTCTAGTGAAACAAAACTGCACCAGAAAGGTAAAATGAGCCTGATCATCTCTATAAGTGCCCGGAACTGAAAACAAGCTGTCTCACTGGACTCAGAAAGTCCAAATCCATCTAAGGTATGTACTCATACCCTCTCAAGGTCTCTGCTTGATCATCTACAATATCAAATAGACAAAATATTAACCTGTAAATGACCGGATACCCATAACATAACTCAGGCTGACATCCATCTGCTGCAAGTGTTAAAAGGCCAAGACATGCTCTACAAATTATTTAAGTAACAATGATAACAAGTGGCAATCACTTCATTGGCGGTACATCAACCAAATATATATATAGGGTTTTATTTATTATAACTCAGACCAGACTTTCAAGACTATACTCACTTCATAGTTGTAGTCAATTTTCTAGTGAAGGGTGAAGGCTAAAATTCATAAGGTTAGGACAAAGGATGACTGCCCACTTAACACTGTGACACTTTGGATATGGAAAGGGAATACTCACTATAGCCATATGTCGGACAAACAACAACAAAGGGGATGGCAGTGCCTCACAAATGGGTGAACTACTTCAGAGGTGCTTACTCACCTTGACAGATGCTCACAATCCAACTCAATACAAGTAAGGCCAACAATCTTTAGATATAACTTTTAGGAACCATTGCTTTTGGGCCTTTGATTTTCCATAGCCTTTGTCCACGTATTTTTATAACGGACTTTTATCATTTAGGCTTTATGCATTCATGTATGTTGAAAAACACTACTTTTCATGAATGTTTAAGATATTTGATTGCAATATTTTTTCAGAGCTAAGTTCATTAGGCTAGCCTTGTATTCATGTATGTTGAAAAACACTACTTTTCATGAATAGGCTTTTTCATAAGATATTCATTTCATTTCCAAATACCTTGTATTGATGGCATCACTACTTGTTTTCGATAAGCAAATGCATCCTAGGCAACTCAGAGCTGAGACACAAATAAACAGGGAAGCTTGTCCAACAAATGCTTTAGAGGGGAAAGGTCCTCCATGCCACAAGTCAAGTAGTAGGCCGGGTTGAAACATAACTGGGAAGGTAATGGATGAGTGGAGACAATGAATAATGAAACCAACACTAGCAAACCAAAACATGCTGGGAATGACTACCTCTATTCTCCCTAAGGAGGGCAAAACCAATGAGTATAGATCAGGAACTTCCAGTTCTGAGTATGGACATCAATACATAATATAGATACATCCAAGTCCACATATTTATATGACCGTCAGATCATGATATTAAGTGATAAAACATGTCACAAAAATGAGTATAAGAGCAGTGATAACCATAACACAAATATAATATACACCGAGTCATAAGCATGAAAATAGTCCATCTGAACCAACATCTGTCCAATAAGAAAACACTGATGCAAAACTGGGCAATGCTATTTGCTCTTCACATGACTAAATGGCTACATTGGTTTTCAAATCTGAGTGTCAGGAGACTCAGCCCTAGCATGGGAGAGTACTATAGTCCACTGATAACAAAATAATCCATCAAAACTGCTCATCTCAGCATCTCATATGTAGGAGATCTGGCTGAAAAATGTACTGAATCTGAAAAATAGAATATGGTAGCCCGACTACTATATATGTGATAACAGGTCTCTTACCTCTTTTGAAGTCTGGTGGTCTTCTGGAAGGTGATCCTTGACTCTTCCTTTTGTTTCTTTCGTTCTTTGAATGAGCAACTAGAGTTTGATCTTCATTATCATTTAGCTTTTCTTCTCTATTTTCTATCCTTCCTTCTTCTTGTACACATTCTTCCCATAGTTTGCTAAACTTGGTTAACTTTCTTCTAGCACATATTCTTCTAATGATGGAATCCTAGACCATTTAGGGTGGTCATCACCACTTTTGCTTCTTCCACCATGTCACCGATGGCTTCTAACTGTTCTTTTATCTGAGATACTCTTGAGAAGTATGATTGCATAGATTCTGTCTTCTGTATCTTCACACCCTTGAGTTGGTTTCTCAAGGTCATTCTTTTGTTGATGTTCTCGCCTTCAAATAGGCTGGTTAGTGCATCAAACATTTCCTTTGGAGTATTCTTTGAAGACACCTGGGGTATGAAATGATCCTTGATAGTATCAACTATGATCCTCTTGGATTTGATCATATCTTTCTTGTGCTTGGCCTTTGCCACATCTCCCTCTGGTTCCTTAACCTCATCTTTGATATAGCCTTCTAGGTCTTGTTCTTCAAGGATGAGCTTGACTCTGTACTTCCATGCTCTGAAGTTCCCTGCTCCCTCAAGCTTTTCATCAAGCTTGGTACTGTTTGTCATCTTTAATGAATGAGAGCCTCAAATGGAAATATAGGAGAGAGAACTTACCAATTTGAGGACTGCTTTTGGAATCTGCTTTAGGATGACCTAGGGTTTGACTGGAAAACCCTAATTTTCCAACTGAGATGTCTTGTAGAGCTGATTGAAGGAAAAGATGTGCCTCCCCAAGGAGAGCTAGATTGTATCTTGCTTTTCTGGAACCTTGAAAAATCTGATGCCCTAGTTTCTCTCAGCTGTAGTGGTAGGTCAGAAAATGAAAATCCACAGAATTGAAAATTGCTTTGATAGAAAGATGCGCCCTCCTAGGGCGAGTTGAATTGTTCTTCTTTTACAACTGATTTGTGGAAGGAGGTGTCCGGAATAGTGAGCCCTAGCTTGTTGTACTATTGGAAAATTGCTGCACAATGTCTTCTTTCAGGTTGGCTTTGATACCATGTTGAGATTTTAAAAGTTGTTATGCCAAAACAAAAGGATCACTGAAACAATAACAATCACATCAGAACAAAAAGAGAACACAAAGATTTATCTTGGGAAAACCTCGTGGGGAAGGAAACCCAACAAAACTTCCTCGATATAGACTTCAACCAAGTACAGTGTGCGACTCAAAGAATAAGACTAGACAACTTCCTCCTCAAATGGACTGTTTCTCCTCTCTATAGTGAACTTGCTTGAGTGCTCTACTTGTCCAAATGAGGGAGACACCTCTCCTATTATACTAATCAAGTAAGAGGACTAATAACCCAAGAAGGCCGACTTGCCTTGGAAGGGTAAAACATACATTTTAATAATACTTTTGTGGGTATTGTTGACCCGAATTACAATGGAGGTTTTACCTCAAGACTTTGCATGACCAAATACATCAATGACATCCCTAATCGGAGGAACAACATTTCCGAAAGAGGTAATAATAATAATAATAATACAAAAATTGAATATCTTCTGCAATTACATTTCTTTAACAAATTTTACATTGCACATGATGGTCTGGCATAGATATAGGTTTTGTGATTAACACACAATATAATCAATTACAGAACTAACTGAACAAGGTGCTTTTCTTCTGAATGGTTGTAGATCTAGGTGTATCACTTGCGTTTGCATGTATGAGCGAGATTTTTACTTTTATAGCATGTTGGCCCATGGGGGTGTCCTATGTGATTAAGTATTATAACAATGTTTGCATGGACACCTACGTACTAATAATTCAAATTTCAAATCCACACTGCTGTTCAGAAAGTAAAATTTAACATATTTTAACATACACACATAGCTTTTGGCCTGGGGATCTTGAGTGTTTTTTCCCTCAGAAAAAAATCATAATTTTATTTCTCTTTGCAGAGTACAAAATTACATTTTGCAGATATATGCAAAGGCATGCATTCAGAAAAAAGAAAAACACGCTAAAATTCAATAATAAGCCAATAGGCCCAAAAGGCCCAATGAAATAAATCAAGGATTGTAATAATCCTCAATTTTCCCCTTCTTTCCTTTCTTTTTTGTCACCTCTGTCCAGCCACCTACTGATGGATCCACAGTTAGCATCTGTAGAGACTCTGTCATATCCCGAAATTCTTCATAGGAGTTTGCTCCTTACCCGATTCAGAGCCCTCCTCGTAAACTTCACTCCTGCCGATCCATCCATAGCTTTCCCTCCCCACAGTAGGTACTATTTCCATTGATGCTGTGGCAATTGTATATTGTATAGTACTAACATTCTGATTTTCTGAACCACCATCATCCTTGACCATTTCTTCTGTAGAGGAGGGCATATCTTCCATCCGTTCCTTTTCTTCATCATCAGGCAGAGGTGGGTCATATGGTTGTCAGCTTTTAGTTTTAGAAACCTGTCCCTTTTTCTTTTTTGGAAGGGGTCTTGCTTGAGGGAAAGAATCCTGGAGGTTCCCTGTTTGATAACAGATTCTACATCTAAAGGCTATGTTTTCATGATCCAGACTTTGTTTCCACTGAAATGTTCCATGCTTCAATAACATACTGTCTAGGAGGCCTTTATTGAGAACAATATCCACACATATGCGGGCATATGTGAACAATCCCTGCTGTGTCCTTTCCCTATCTTCCTTTATAAATCTGCCCAAGGTTTCCAATATCTTGTAAGGCCAAATTATTCTAGAAAGGAAGGGGCATTTTTGTAAGCTGCATCCAAACCAACATTTTGGTGACCTCCATAGTTGTGGGGTCAAATTGTGGAAACCATGGAGTAATAAAGAGACCTGCTCTTCCCCAGAACCAGGGCCCATCCTCAAAGATTTTCTAGTTATCCTCCTATGAGCTAAACCAAACTGTAAAAAAACCTTTAGAGCATAACAAAACCTCACAGTCAGTAGTCCAACTAGAGTGGATCCAATGATGGCATGATGCAGATCTTCTGAGTGTGGCTAGAAACCATTGAATCTACATATGACAGCATCAGATTTCAGAGAAACAAAGAGCTGATTTACCTGAGGGTTCTCGACCTACATGGTAGGGGTCTCATCCGCTTTTTCAACAATATACGGACTAAGCAAATTAGGGAGCTGCGTAGTTGTTGAAGGCACCTTTGCTTGAGCAGCTTCCTTGTAAGATTTGAATGGGGTAGATCCCCCAACCCCGACTGCTCCTTCACGTAAACACGATGATAGAACAATGGTTGAATTTTGGAATATCTTGTACTCCTTAAGCAAAGACGAATCTTGCAAAGTTTTTCCATTGTAAATCAAACATTGAAGAGAAGCAGGGATCCCTAGCCAGTGTTCCAAGAGATATTTGTTAGATACCATTGATTCGATTGATGAAAAGTTAACAAGGAAAGATGCAGGAGTGTAGAGGGTGAGAAACACTCTACCAGGTGTCATGGATCCAGTGGTGGAGACATGCGGAGGCTTCAGTTACTTTTGCCTGTTGCATGCAGGAAGTGCATGTATGCATTTTTTAGTACACCGTTTTTCAATGCACTAGTGTGGTTTTTGCATGAGAATGAAATTAGGGTTTTGAGACTCTAATCTCATCGGTGAATTAGAAAATGCGTAGAAAAGGCAAAAGTGACTTCACTTGTGTTTTTGAGGACATTTGAGCAGAGGCGCGAATTGGTGCATGCAGTAGGGCGCATTCTTGAGAGGAGAATGAACAGGTTGGCATACAGGAAGGGTGTAGATTTGAGATAAATTTTACATACTTCATTTGAGTTTGAGGGAGAGTTTCTAGTGGTTGAGACAGCTTCTAAGAGAGAGTGGATTGATCTTCAGACAGATTTGAGATGGATTAGACAGAGGAGGGCACATTCCCGAGGAAGGGGCATATTTTATTGAGGAGTGAGAACTCTGAGATAGAGCTTACCAGATCTAAGAGAGGGTTTCATTGAAATAGTGATCCGGAGGCAAGAGGGGGAGAGGTCCTAATCAGATAGCAGTTCAGAGATAGATACAATCAGAGTAGAGAGGTGCATTCAGTTGAGGGGCACATTCATTAAGAGTGAAGGGTTAGGTCAACCAGAGGTGCGTATCACCCAACTACCATAAGATCAGACTTAGAGCCTGTTTGGTTCAAAGTTAAGTCCTTGTTGCATTACTCTATTGTATCAATGTAATTATTGCTAAATTTTTTTAAAGTTGCTTCCATCTCTTGCTAGTTTCCCGCAAGGGTTTTTCCAAAGTCATTTGACCTAAAACACCGTGTCAATTTATGTGTGATTGTTATTGTTAAAGAGTTGTAGAGATCTCATGTATTGCTTATTATAATTCATTGTTATTTGCTTTTATGTTCTCAGGGATTGAGATAAGTTTCAGTATATTTGTTGAAATTTTACCAAGGAAGTGTTTTTCCATTCATTTCTGCCTTGGGGTGGACAATGACACTTTAAATGTGGTCCCTAGCTTATGTTTATAAAGTGAGATTGGCTTTATAATGATAAAGTCACTTCATAAATTAATGTTGAGTTATAAAGTTTATTTGTGACTTTAATGAGATTAAAAAAGTGGGTGTGTAATTAATGTCTCACATTAAATATTTAAAAAGTTATTAAATGCTTTTTAATGAGAAGCGAAATGTTATCTTAGCCCTAGATCTCATCTAAAGCTCTTTTAATCTTGGCCATTGATTTTCCAATGGTGGCTACTCAATAAAAAAGGCTTGGGAAAGGCATGGAAGAATCATTGTTCACATTCCAAAGAGAGAATTTTTGGGGAGGAGAAGAGCAAGAGTGAAGAAAACCAAGGGTTTGAGAAAAATCAAATTTTCTTGAGGTAGAGAGAAATTTTCAGCACAAAATCTAAGAGACTGAGCATGAGCACAATTTACATTGCTGGCACATTTTTCAAGACAATCTTACAACAACAATAAACGAGGCTGTACAACATGAATTCCAAGGTGATTGTACAGCAGCAGGTACAACAGTAAATAGGTCGTACAGACACAAATTTCGAGGCAGTCTGGTGCTGCATTCTTGCAGACTGTACAGACTGAGATTGGCATGAATTTTGAGGAGGCCTGTACAACATTTATTGCAGACTGTACTATGCATTTTTTACCGCCGTACAACAGTTCGCACGTGTGGGCCCTACAACAGATTGTAGGCACAAATTTCAAGATGAAATTTGGAAAATTTCAACAGGTCATTCAATGATTGTTTGACATGGATTCCAAGACGCTTTGGTTGAGATAAGTACTGCTGTAAATTTTATTTAGTTTTCCTGAAGAAATAGAATTCTCTCTTTGAAGAATAGGTTTTCCCTTCGGGGTTTTTCTTGGACCATTTTGGTCAAAATTTTGAGTCAAATTTTTTTATGTGTGGCCTAAATATTTTTCTGAGATTGAAAAGTCAGGGTGCTAGAAATTTTCTGAGTTTGCAAAAGTTGACATTATCTTATGTGTTTCATGTTTTTAAGTTAAAATTTTTAATTTTTATGAACATGCATACTAGGGTTTGGGCATTAAACCATATGCAGTGAACTAAAACTGAAACCGGGTTGGGGTTACAAAATTTTTCATGGTATCAGAGCTGTGTTGAAGATTGGAAATTAAACTCAGAAATAAATTTCAGACTTGGAGAAATAAATGAAAACAGGGTTTGAGAAGAAATAGGTTTCTTGGACTGATTTGTGATTATGGCTACCGGTCTTAGGATAGAAGACAGGCTGGATGGGGCTGTAAATCTTAGCCCATGGAAGGCTAGAATAGTGTTTAATACTGCAGAATAGTGAACTATGGGAGATAGTAAACAGTACTACAAGCAATCAAGTGACAGTGCCTACAAATGCAACAGCTAAATCCGTATTTGACAAGAAGGACATAAAGGCTAAAAGAATCCTTCTTGATGCAATAAAAGACCATGTGATTCCACATGTATCAAGTAAAGACTATGTTCATTAGACGTGGACTGCTTTGACTAACCTTTTACCAGAGTTCCAATGAAAACTGAAAAATGGTGTTAAGGAGAAGTTAAAGAGTATTTAGATGAACAAGGGTGAGAATATGACCGCTTACCTCACCAGGATCACACAGGTTCGTAATGAGCTTGGAGCTGTTGGGGAGGTGATATAGGGTGCCGAGTTGGTACATACAACCTTGAATGGTGTGACGAAGCCATGGGTTGTATTTGTGGAGTCAGTGGTTGCTCGTGAGCACATGCCTTCATGGGATCGTCTTTGGGACGATTTCATTTAGGAGGAGACTAGGAAAGGGTATGTACAAGGGAGTACGTCTCACAGCAAGAAAGATGAGGAGAATGTGGCATTAGCAATGAAGGGTAAGAAGAAGAAGTCCAAGAAGGGTTCCAAGGGTGGAATCAAGCAGTAGGATGGCGAGAAGGACATGAGCAAAGTGAAATTCTTTGCTTGTCAGAAGTTTGGGCATTGTGTTGGACAATGCCCAAACAAGAAGAAGAAGAAACAACAAACAACAATGTCAACAAAGATTGATGAGTATGCTACTAGATTCAAGAGAGAGTTTTTTCTCTTTGTTGGTGGTTGTAGAGAGAGAGCATCATCCATCACCAGTAGAGATATTGAGGACGGGGACCAGACTGAGCATTCTATGATCGTTGGGCATTCATCGAGTGTTTCCACCACTCCCTCCACATGCTACATTTACAGTGGAGCTTTGAGTCATATGACAGGTGTTTGAGACGTTCACCGATATTTCAAAGACATGCTTGGAGTTGGAGGTTTTGTTGGGTGATGATACAATGGTGAGAGCAGTTGGGCGAGGGAGCATATTGATGTTGACCCAACAGTTTTTTGAGATTCGAAACATGAAAAACATTGTGAATTCGACTCGTATGGTAACTTCAATTCATATGCTACTGGGATAATCTTTCAGATAATTTGATGTGGTCCATAAAATTTGGGTGCCAGTTTATTTTTTCCTTGTTGCTTAAGTGACAATTGCTTGTATGGTTGAAGTCTTACAAATACCCAATCTGCTAACTTCAAACTCTTTTTCTGTTCTTTGATGATCTGCTTGTTGCTTCATACGATTTTGTGTCATGGTTAAATTATCCTTGAGTACTTGCATTATTCTCTGATTTGACTTGACTTTTTACTGCAGGTTCTTTTGCATTACCTTGAGCGATTTACCTCCATCTGGGAGGCTCATACCCATACAATGCTTGAAAAGGTGTCATTTTGGCTAGCGTATGATAGGTGGAGTTATACAACCATTCAACAAGATGTAATCACTGTAACCATTTGTTCTGCTTGTCAGTGACGAAACTACAAATATAGGTCTCCAAACATTTGTTAACAACTTTCGTTTGTCCATCTATTTGGGGATGATAGGCCGAGCTCATGTTAAGAGTGACCCCAATTTGTTTGCAGAATTCCTTCCAGAAATCGCTCGTGAATTTGGCATATCTGTCACTAACGATGATTTTCGGAAATCCATGTAACTTGTAAATATTTTTATAGAATACTTCAATGATTGTTTAGCAGAGTCGCTTTTCTTAATACCCATAAAATGTGCATATTTTGTTAATCGATCCACTGCCACGAAGATTTTGTCCTTGCCGTCAGATAAGGGTAGCCCTTCAATAAAATCCTTGGAGATTCCCTCCCACTTCTGGTTTGGAATGTGAAGCAGGTGGAGTAGCCCTGGAGTCACGACATTTTTGTTTTTTTTTGTTTACAGGTGTCACACTCGGTTACATACTTCTGAGTATCTTTATACAAATCTTTATACATCCCTTTCTAGTAGAAGGATTGCCTAGCATTGTAGTAAGTTTTGAAAAACCCTACATGTCCTACGACTGGAGAATCATGAGATTCTTTCAACACCTTGGTCTTAAACCTGGATGTTGGGCTTAAGTAGATTTTTCCTTTATACCAAAGGATGTCATTCCTCCATTCGAGTTTTGGACTTTGTTATGATCATTGATTAAGGCACATGTATCTGGATCCTTGGCATATTCACCTTGGATTTCATCCAACCAGTTTGGAACTGCAACTAAGATCGCATAAGCCTTGACTTCTTCATCGTTTCAGGAAAGGGCATCAACAACTACATTATCCTTTCCTCTCTTCTGTAGTATCTCCATGTCGTTATCCTTTTCTATCCGTTTTTGTTGTTCAATTGTGTTGACCACCAAAACCAACTAGGTAGACAACGATGTACCATGCACATGTTGGATGTGCCTTGAAGATAAGAATGAAGTACTTAATGATTATATCAAGCGAGGCAACTCTTCTTCTCTTTTTCTCTCTTTGAAATTTCTGCACCCCTCCGGGGGATTTTGTAAGGATATGTTAGCATGAAGGTCTAGTTTTTGTAACTTAATCGCCTAAGACTTGGTCATTAGGGAAGTCTTTTCATTTAGTGTTTTTTCACTTGGATAATTAAAATTTCTTTTTAGAGATTTTAATTATTTGAGTTTTTTCATTCAAAATTACCTCCAAAGTGGTGAAAGGTGTTCTAGTGATCGAGTCCATGGGGTGATTGGGTCCTAGGAATGTTCTATATTATCATGCTAGACATTATCCAGAGTCTTGTGGAATTTCATTAAGTTTTGCATAGTTTTTTTTAAATTTTTGGTCATTAAAAATTGTCACTTAGGACAATTTGTTGTAATGTAAAAGAGGGTTACTTGGTCCTTTTTAATGTTGTATAGGGGTATGGGTACTCAAAACAAATGGCATGAGACCCCCTACACCCTTGGGCCAAGTTTGAAGTCATTTAGACAAGTATTACTACAGTTTTGGTCACATTTGCTTAGGTCAGTCATGGAAATTAGGAAATTGGGCATTTAATTAGAGAGCCAAATTTTGGAAAAAGTGACTATAGTCACTTGGGGTGGCCAAGTAAAGGTTCTAATGTTTATATTAGGTCCCTAAGATAAATTTGAGACCCAAACTTCCCCCCCAAGCAAGCATGTAACAAGTTTTGAGTTGCCGAATCTAGGGGGGTGCCCCCTTCTCTCTTTGATAGGTTGGGTGAGCTAAAGTCAATGGAAAGGGCCGCACTATGGTGGTTTCTTCTCCATTTGACATAGCAATAAGGTTAAAAGCTTTAAATTGAGGGTTTCTCTCTCCATATTTGAGATCTCAAACCATGGTTTTGCCCTCCTTGAGCAAATTCGCCCCCTCTCTCCCTTGTGACACTTGTATAGCATACAAAGAGCCTCTCTCTTTCATTTTTCTTATTTAAGGAGGCTTCTCCTCCTCATTTGGGTTACAAAGACACACACACTCACCCACTCTCTTGCTCATGCTCTCATTCTTTCTCTTGCTCTCATTCCATAGCTCTTGTTTTGGCCATTGTAATTTTCAGCCATTTGGCTTTGGTAATCAAAATCTTTGGAGGAATATTGTGTCCATTGTTCCCATTGATGATTTGCTTCCATGCTTAAGGAGCTACACAAGTTTGGTTGGCCAAGGAAGCATACTAATTTGCTTTGGTAAGATTTATGTTATTTGTATTCCATAAATTTTGTGAGTTTTCATTTTTGTAGCAAAGAAGTTCATATATTTTCTAGTTTGAAGTTTATGATTTCTTTGCTCGTTATTTGATTCTCACCTTCTAGTAGTTGTGTAGCGAAAATCTTATAAGTTGCAGGTTATTTGGATTGAAGAGTGGGATTCCTCAATTGAATGCCCCATTGCTTCTGTTGTCGCCTGAAACTGGCATGGGAGTGCTGAAGCCCAAACTGTGGGCTCGCTGTCTCGGTGACAACTCTCTCTCGAGAGGTCAATGTCACCACGCCCCTCTCTCCTCGCTTCAGGCTAGCTCTTCTCCAGCTCTAGGGGGATTTCCCTAAGTTTGGATCGCTAAAGCAGGTGCAGCTGAGGGCAAGGTGATCTGAAGAGGCTTCCTTAGGGAAACATGGGTAGCAAAAAAGGAAAATGAGTCGGATTGATGGGACAGAAGGGAAGGGAGGATCGGTTCTCGAAGGAAGACCAGTGCTAGTACTAGAAGAGTAAATGGAGTCAGAAGGGGACTCAGGACGGCTTTGCGTTTCACAGAAGGGAGATTAAGCTGGTCTGTTCCATAATCAGAGGCAAAGAGAATGGAAGTATAACCGACTACTATCCATTGCTCCTAAACCTCTAAGAACATAACGACGACAAGCAACTTAGCAGCCGCAAATGCTTGCCCATTGTGCTAGATTATAGCCCTCTATGTTGGCTTGTTCTATAACTTATGAAAAACACAGAACTATGACAGAGATGCCCAAAATATCCAAAAAATCAACATGATTTTTTCTTTATTAACTTTGGGGAAAAATCCTCCCAGCCAAAAATTCCATCTCTACAAAGAAAGAGCCTATGCTCTTTATAGGCCAAAAAATAAAATAGTAGAATTAAGAGAAAAAGTAGGATCATACATCCACTTTTTCTCAATCTAATCTTAAACTAAAGACTAGATTGTAAAGTAACTAAAGTAAAGTTATCACTTTAGCCACTAAAAAGATACTTTATTAAAATGAAATAAAACTTTAGGCTATCCTAAAGATCTCCACTTAAATGCTTGACTTAGAGTTTCAACAATGAGTTTGGTTCTCCCAAAGATACCACTCGGCTGCCAATCCCAAAAGTCGGCTGCAAATCAACAGTTCCACAATCCCGTGAATGAAACTCTGTGCATATAGCTAACATGCACTCGATTGCATAAAATAAACTGACCATGTAGCAACCGAGATACCATTGATGTTACCGCCATATCATTGCACTCTGTATTCGTTGCCAATTACATAACTGATAATGCCCGTAATCAGCTCCACGCCAATTCCCAACACTTATGTAAATTGATTAAACTCTCAGTTAACTGGGAAATGCCATCGAATATCCGTGAAGAAATGCATGACGAATGCCACTGGAAATACGATTTGTCAATCCACAATGGAAGGAACCGTAGCACAGGTTTTCAACTTTATAAATTGATACATATGCATCATTTCAGGGACTTAACTACTACAATTTACACCCTCTTTAGAAAGAGGATTTTTTGTCGATGTACTCAAAATAACCAGCTGCTATGTCCATTAATCGCTATCCACGTCAACTTCTTTATTGACACCTCCCCCACTCGAATCCTCAAGAAGCTGGTTTTCTCCATTTTCTCCATCGCTTTCACAAAATTGTGGTTCATATGTTGCTGCTTCTTCGTGAAACTGTGGCTCATATGCGTCAACCTCTTCTTCTAGACTCTGTCTCTACAAAGGTTCATCCTCGGAATTAGAGTAAGCCTGTTTTCTTCGTGATTTCTTTGCTGCAGGAGCATTCATCTTTCCAACATTAGAATCTTCCAGACCTGTAGCAGCAAGGAGGTCTTGGGCATTTTCTGCACCGTCTTCCGCCTTATCGCTCATAAAATTTGACACTTCCTCCATAAAATTGTCAGGTTCCTCCATGTGAGAATCGTGATCCTTCTGATGCTTATCCTTCTTTTTTTCTTTTTTTTTCTTTTAGCTTTATGGCGAGCTTCATCAGCCAAGATAAGTTGACATGCAACTTCAAGTTTTTGACGGTTTTGTTGCTCTTCACGTTTCGCTGCTTCTTTATGAAATTTCGCAGCATCAAGTAAATGCTTACAGTATTCAACATGCATTTCTATTTTCTTCTCATCAAATCCATGTGAGTGATGATTGGTCATTGCAGACAGTTGGTTGAATACACGAAGTGCATTTTTTAACTCTGATACTGCCTGACGAACCTCATCAGTAGTCTGTTTTTTCTTTTGAAGTGTTGAAGTTGAGAATTTCTGCATTTTTACTCAAGCAGTCATGATACTGCTGCTTTGTGGATACCTCTGTCAAATTGGGGGTAACAGCTTCACTTCTTGAAGAACAAAAGACCAATTTTCTCTTTCTTTACATACAAATTTCTGCATTTTAATTTTAGTTTATTGGGTGTTTCAAATATGGTTTTAACCCTTTTATACTCGAGTTCTTTCAAAATTATTCATTTGGCAACTTTGTGTAAATTTTGTATATATATTGCACTAACATATTAACTTCCCCAAAGTGATTTTGGACACATTTTATCATTTTTCTGTTTACTGGTTTTTAGCAGGTTAGTAACAAAACAAGGCAAAACTCTGTCAAATTTTAGCCATAGAAGAGTTTTAAGGCCACCCCGAAGGAAGAGCTTCAAGACCATCTCAAGAAAGGGAAAAAAAACAGTTTTTCTCATTCCTTTTACCTCTTTCTTTACGCTGAAATTTCAGCCTTTGTAACATGTCCAAGAGAGTCTCCTGGACTTGATTTCTTGCTTTTCATTTTCAGTTAAATCAAGTCTCATTTATTTGCCATCCATTGCTAGCAATAGAAGTTGGGCTTGCCCACCTTTGCATAAGCAATTGTTGATTGGCGTGGGTTTAGATTAGTTAGAGTTTCATTTTGTTTTTATTTTCTTCTTTATATTTTTGTCCACACCTTGCAAGCGATTTGGCTATGCCATCCTTGCAAAATCGTGCCGGCTAGCGTTCTATTTTTGTTATTTTCATTTGCCCACACCTTGTGATTTGGTTTTGCCATCCTTGCAATATCGTGTTGGCTTGCATTGTTAATAATTGTTAAATTCTTCTTTCGTTTAAAATAAACCTTGCCTCGATCTTCGCCTCGTATTCACTCCCCTTGTT
Source organism: Pseudotsuga menziesii (assembly GCA_001517045.1). Lineage (NCBI taxonomy): Eukaryota > Viridiplantae > Streptophyta > Pinopsida > Pinales > Pinaceae > Pseudotsuga > Pseudotsuga menziesii. The sequence continues at coordinate 136,498 of LPNX010225203.1, forward strand.
GGTTGATCCGACTCTGGGTGACAAGAAAGGGAGAAGATTTGTGTTGGCTAGTTTAATAGACACCCAGATAAGTATCTTCATTAGGAAGGAGAAAAAAATGGTTGACCTGTGGAGCTAGTGGGGTAGAGGCCGTAGGGGGCTTCGTGGCACTTTTCGTCCTCCAGTTGAGCACCCAACAAGTTTCGAGTTTGACCCATGGAGCTAGGTGGGAACCTTGTGTTCTCATGTTGAGCACCCGACATTCTCTCTCTAAATGAAGGAGATAGTCTCTTGGGGTAGGCATCTAGAATAGTTCATTTCTCTTGGGGTAGAGGTCGTAGGGGGCTTCGTGGCACTTTCCGTCCTCCAGTTGAGCACCCAACAAGTTTCGAGTTTGACTCGTGGAGCTAGGTGGGAACCTTGTGTTCCCATGTTGAGCACCTGACATCCTCTCTCTAAATGAAGGAGATAGTCTCTTGGGGTAGGCATCTAGGATAGTTCATTTCTTTGCAACAAACACCTTAATTCCCTAAGTCAAAGAGAGACATAAAATTTACTAAAACTTACAGGACCACTTGCATAACATTGTTACAATCCTTTACATTTCTCTACTTTGCAATCACTTTATTTTAACTTACCCATTTATTGGAAGTCATCATGTTCTTGAATATTTGTTGAAGTAAATAAGTTGATGCTTTAGGAAAATTATTTGAAGTTGATTATTGTGACTCCATAGCCCGAGTAGAGATGACACTGGTCATTTTGTTTATTGGATTGTTTCTCTCTTTCATACATTACTGGTTGATTGTTAAAGGGTTTGTTTGACATTGAAATATTTGCATCACTGCACGCTGATTGTCATTTTTGTAATTTACAACTCCCAGAAAACATTCTTCAAAAAAGAACTTAGTAAGTAGGGACTACCTCCTTGACCTTTAGGGAGTTGGGTCTAAACAGAGGAGTTAGGAATCAAGGTGACATTGGGTTCTAAACTCATAGTTTCCCTCAAGAACACACCTAACGGTTGGGAGACTTATCCGTGTCCAAGTGTGTTTTAGGCGGCAACAGGTTGACAATGTTTTTTGTTGTAGGAGATATTGAAGACTATTATGGTCTGTTCTTATCAAGATTTTGCTCTCTAGAAGGTTTTGTCTCCATTTTTCTAGAGCTTGTATAACGACAAGCATTTCTTTATCATATGTGGACTTCAGACTCTCTCTCTTGTTGAGCTTCCGACTTTCGAATGCTATTGGGCGACCTTCTTGCATCAAGATTGCTCCTATCCCGAATCTTGAAGCATCACACTCAACCACAAAGGGTTTTGTGAAATCCGGTGTTGCTAATATTGACGTTGATGACAATGTTTTTCAATGCTTCAAAACATTTTTCGGCTTCTTCATTCCATTGAAATGAATTTTTCTTCAATAAATCTGTTAAAGGGGTAGTCTTATGGGCGTAATTCTTCACAAATCTTCGATAGTATCTTGTCAATCCTAGAAATCCTCTTAATTTCGAGATGTTATTTGGTTTGGACCAATCAGTAATGGCCTTGTTCTTACTTGGATCAACCTTGACTCCTTCCTTCTATATTATATGGCCAAGATAGTCCACTTCTGTTGAATTTTAACATGTGCATGTAATTCTTTAAAATTTACAGTCTGTAAGATAGATAGAGCTTGAAAAACATAATAGCAGTAAGACAAGTGCAGTAGTCAACCAAGCATCACACAATTGAACACAAGATGTTTTTCATTGGTAAACCTTTAAAGGACAAAAACTCCAAAACATTAGTAATTCATCCCTTAAATGAGATGATTGAGTTTGTACATAAAGCAAGAAAATTTATCTCAAAATTATGAGATGAATCTTTTAACAATGTTTCCAAACCCTAGCACGCTAAAACAAAATTTTCAAACTCTAGCAGGCTTACTGCTGTCACCAAATGCTACCACGTGGAGGGTGAAAAACATGCTGCTCGAAATTCTTTGCTGCCCGAGATTCTCTGCTGTACCTGCTACTCGAATTCCATACTGTACTGCTGCTCGAAATCCGAATTGTTCTGTTGTTGCTGCTACGATTGAGTATCTGCTGCCGGAGCCTGTGGTATCTGCTGCCTGAGTCTATGGTAAGTTGCTCGAGCCTGTGGTAAGCTGCCCGAGCCTGTTGTATGTTGCAAAAGGGCAACAACTAGGGTCTGTAATCTCTGTTGTTGTTTCCCTAGACCACCATCAATGGTCTACTACTACACTGAAAAGGCAGCCAGGGTAAGCAATCTCTGTTGCTGCTGCTTTGTCCACCACTGAGGGCAGCAGTGACAACTCACTGCTGCTGCCCTAAACACTGTAACCTTACCACAGAAGAGGGCAAGAGCTGCTACCACGTGGAGGGTGAAAAACTTGCTTCCCAAAATCTACTGCCAAAAATTCTCTGCTGCTCGAGATTTTCTATTGTGCCTGCTACCTGAATTCCATACTGTACGGCTGCCTGAAATCCGGATTTTATTGCTGTTGCTGCTCGGATTGAGTATCTGTTGCCTGAGCTTGTGGTATCTACTGCCCGAGTCTATGGTAAGCTGCTCGAGCCCGTTGTAAGCTGCCCGAGCCTGTTGTATGCTGCAAAAGGGCAGCAACTAGTGTTTGCAATCTCTATTGTTGTTTCCCTAGACCACCGTCAGTGGTCTGTTGCTACATTGGAAAGGAAGCGAGGGTAAGCAACCTTTATTGCTGTTGCTTTGTCCACCATCAAGGGTAGGAGTGGCAATTCATTGCTGTTGCCTAAACACTGTAACCTCACCACGGAAGAGGGCAGGAGCTGCTACTGTGTACTGGGACCGATAAGGAGAGAAACCCTAGTGAGCTTAGGCCGCTACACTAGGATAGTAAAAGATGAAGAAAGAACCCAGTCAACGAATTTTACCTCAGTCCAATTTTGGAGCAGTTGAGTGATGGAATGTTGTGTCAAAATGAATTGCAAGTGACATTTATTTATAGACTTTCAAGCATTGAGTTGATCCCACATAATTAGGAGTTGACATTAGGGTTTTATTCTTTTTCAACTTTGACCTTTTTTACTTTAACCTTTTGTGGTACAAATGTCTTCTTTGTATTTTGACTTGTGTCGCTTGGTCGTCCTCATGGGCCAAGGCTTAGGGTAAGATGGTCCTCCAAATATTTTGAGGCCAAAGTAAGTGGTCTCTAGGGTCCTTCATGCCCACTCAAAGTACATCTTCATAAATAGGGAGAATTACTAATGCTTTTAACTTGAACTCCTTGTGTCACCAAGATCAGGTACTAGGTGTGTCAACCAGGGGTAGCTAATCCCTGGAGGAGGTCTCATAGCCCATAGATCAAGGAGAGGAGTGCATCACGTGCCCAGACCCAGTCTAGGGCTTATGGTGATGACCTGGTAACTGACTAGGTACCTCATCCCTATGTTGCATCAAATGACTCAATGTCAAATACTTGGTAACTGACCAAGCACCTCCATTCTCCCGGAGAATGGCCCTCAGCTCATAGGCTGAGTTCCCCAGTCCCAGACTGGTTCAAACTCCTGGTAACTGACTAGGTGCCTCCATGAAGTGAATGGACCTCAGCTCTAGGTTGAGTCCCCCAGTCCTAGACTGGTTCAAATTCCTGGTAACTGACCAAGTGCCTCCATTCAAAAAATGTCTCTCAGCCCTAGGCTGAGTCCCCCAGTCCTAGACTGGTTTAAATTCCAGGTAACTGACCAGGTGCCTCCATTCAAAGAATGGCTCTCAACCCTAGGTTGAGTCCTCCAGTCATAGATTGGTTCAAGTTCCTGGTAACTGACCAAGTGCCTCCATTCTCCAAGAGAAGTGCTCTCGATGTTGCTTAGGAAAAATCAAGAACTTCTTTTCCAAAAGTGCATTTCGACATTTTTGCAAAAAATTGATGTTCTTCCAAGATGTTGAGTACTTGATTTAAATGTCGGACATGCGCTCTCCAAGTTTTGCTATATATGAGGATATCATAAAAAAATACTAATACGAACTTTCGTAGATATGGCTGGAACAATTCGTTCATTGCGGCTTGGAAAGTGGCTGGAGCGTTAATTAAACCGAAGGGCATTACCTTGAACTCATAATGGCCCTCATGGGTATGGAAGGAAGTTTTTGCTATGTATTCTAATTTAACCTTGATTTGGTAATACCCTGATCTCAAGTCTAACTTCAAGAAGTACTTAGCTCTATGAAGTTCATCCATCATCTCACCGATGAATGGGATAGGGAATTTATTCTTAATTGTTACCTTGTTGAGACCTCTGTAATCGATGCACAACCTGAAGGATCCATTCTTCTTTTGAACTAGCACTACTGGAACCGTAGAAGGGCTTCTGCTCTTTGAAATGATTCCACATTTTAGCAAATCTTGGGTTAACCTTTCAATCTCTGTTTTATGGTGATGTGGATATCTGTACGGTTTGATATTGACAGGTTTTTCCCTTGGTTCTATCTCAATCATGTGCTCAATCTTCCTGTTTGGTGGCATTTCCATCAGAAGTTCTTAGAACACCTTGTGGCGTTTTTGGATTAGCTCTTGTATCTTTGGTGGTTTGTAGTCATCGCCCTTTAGGAACTCCATCTCTTGACATTGAATTATGTAAGCAAGTGCTCCTTTTCGAATTAGTCTTTCCATCTGATGTGATGTAACCAATTGAGTTTGGGGTGGTTGGAAATCGAACAATTTTTACTTATGTCCTAGCCATTTGAACTTGATGAAGTGCTCTTGATGGTTAGCGGAGTAAGTACCCAATGTTTGCAACCATTGGATTCCGAATACAACATCTACTCCAAGAGGTACGACAAAGAAGTCGAATTCTAGATTAACTCTTGCATTTGTAATTTAACCTTGTGACATTTTCCCACATTTTCAATCTTCTTGTCATCTGCTACCATAGCCTTCAAGTTAGGCATTGGGAAAACGAATAAGTTGAATATCTTAGCAAGATTAACATTAATAAAGTTATGGGTACTGCCAGTGTCTATGAGAATCGAGTCATTGTTGTTTTTTATATGTCCCTTTAGCTTCAATGTTTGTGGTTGGGATATCCCTGTAATGGCGGCTAATGATATCTTTGGTCTATCATCTTCTAGTTCTAAGTGGCAGTCATGTTGATTCCCTGTATCCTCCTCACTGGACTCGTCACTTTCCGAGACCTTTTCTTCTTCTTCGGCTTCGCAAGCATACAAGTTTTGGGGGTTGCTCCTTTGTAAACATCTATGCTTAGGGTCCCATTTATCTCCACAATATTTCTACTTTCCTTCCTTCATTCTCTGGAATTCTAAATTGGCTTTTGCTTCTTCCTTTAGATGTGGCGGCGTATATCTTGACGTTCCCGTATTCACTGATTGGGGAGGATTCCTCTTGGAGTAGTTTTTGTCGAAGCTTATTTGAGCAGATCTTTTAAACTTGTTCCTGATGATCTTGGCGTTACGTCTTGCCTTCTCCATGGTAGAAGTGTTATGTAATTCTAACTCATCCCGAATCTGCGGTTTTAGTCCATGCATGTATGTTTACAACAAGGTTACCAAAATCGGACCGGAACTGGTGAAATTGACCGGTCAACCCGGTTCCGGTGGGCTTTCGGTTTGAATTGGACCTCTAGATCGTTTTGGGCCGGTTCGATACTGAACCGGCCGAGTTGGTCCACAAACAGTCCGGTTCGGTATCGAACCGGTCCAAAACTGGTTTTCTGAGGAAACCGGCTGGTCCGTACGACGCCGTATAGAGGCCCCAAAAATTGATTTTTTTTTTATAATTTTTAGAAAGTTGGTTGGGGGGGTTGCACTTGGACACCCTTAAGACATCTCATGAACCTATAAAAAGATCCCCAACCCCTCTCTTTCACTCACACTTCATCCGATTGTTTTCGAGTTTGTGCTTGAGTGTCTTTGGATCTTTGAAAGTGCTGATTGTTAAGGGTCTTAGAGCTGGTTCCTAGGCTGATTGGAATTGGAGATTGAAAGAGTATTTTGCAGAATTTGTGGGATGAATCTCTTTGGAGACATTTGTAGCAGATTTGGAGCATATTTGGAGATCTTTCAAGGTAGATTGGAGGGTGATTTCAAGCCCATTCAAGGCTAAACCTTTTGGACAGATTTGGAGGCACTCTTCAAGGTATGTAAATACTAAAATGTGCATTGTATTCATTTAATGTTGTAGTGAATAATCTCTTTAGACTTTGATAGCGTAGTTTTTTTTTCATAGAATTAAAAAAATAGGGTTTTAATTTGTAGATTTATATTGCTTGCGATGGCTCCGAAAGATAGAAAAGATGATGCATGGGTACATTGTGAATTAGTACAACGAAAAATTGTGTGTAACTATTGTTAGAAGGAGGTTGGGGGGGGAGGCATAAATAGGCTGAAACAACACTTAGCTGGTACAAGGGGGAATGTAAGACCAACCTCAAAGTCTCATATGACTTGAGAGCTGAGATGCTTGGTCTTCTTGAGTCTTACCAAGCCGAAAAATCCAAAAACAAGAGGGTGCACAGAGAGATAGGGTGGTGTTGTAGCTCTGATTTTCTTGAGAGAAACCCTAGTTTTGAGAAGCCTCTAGTTTTCCCAACCTCGCCCATGATCCTTATACCAATCCTAGGGAAGAAAATGTTGTAGTTGGTGGTGTTGGTAGCAGTACATCCCAATTTAAAAAACCTGTGGTAGCCTTGAGTCTTTCTTTCAACCCCGCACTACCCTTGGTGCTCAGCCCACCATTTATGCTAAATGGAAGAAGGTGGAAATAGAGGCTGCTTGGGAATGCATTGCTAGATGGTGGTATGATGCAGACATACCTTTCAATGCTTCAAGGTCGATATATTATCAACCTATGTTGGATGCTATAGCTTCATGTGGTCCAGGCTTCAAGGGACCTGACTATGAGGATATTAGGGGTCTACTTTTGAAAAATGAAGTGGAAAGGGCACAAGAATACCTCAATAGAGTTAAAAAACTCATGGACTAAAACAGGGTGCACAATCATATATGATGGATGGACTGATGCAAGAGGTCGCACCATTCTTAACTTCCTAGTTGCTTTCCCAAAAGGGACTATGTTCCTTAGATCAGTGGATGCATCTGATCAAGTGAAGGATGCACATTTACTATTTCGTCTTTTGGATGACGTAGTTGAGGAGGTGGGGGTTGAAAATGTAGTGCAGGTCATCACAGATAATGCCTCCAACTATGTTGCAGCTGGAAAGTTGTTAGAGGACAAACATCCCACCATTTGGTGGACTCCATGTGCAACCCATTGTTTGGACCTGATAGTTGAGGATATTGGAAAAATTGAGTGGGTGAAAAAGTGTGTGGAACAAGCAAAATCTATCACAAGATACATTTACAACCACTCATGGGTTTTGACCCTTGTGAGAAAATGCACTGGTGGAAAAGAGCCTGTCAGGCTAGCTATCACAAGATTTGCAACAAATTTCTTTACATTGTAGTCCTTGATTGAGCAAAAGGCCAACTTGAGGAAGATGTTCTCTTGTGATGAGTGGAATCCATCTCAATGGAGCAAGAAGGCTGATGGAAAAGACATTGTTGATAAAGTCTATGAGAAAGCATTTTGGGAAAAGGCAGAGGAGATCTTACTTTTTAGCCAGCCTCTTGTGAAAGTCCTGAGAATGGTGGATGGTGATAAAGTAGCGATGGGGTTTATTTATGAGGCCATGGAACAAGCCAAGGAGGGAATAAATAAAGGAAGCATATGAGGGAAAAAGAAAAACATATCTTTTTATGTGGAAAATAATTGATGAATGATGGAACAAACAACTCCATCAGCCTTTACATGTTGTAGGCTATTACTTGAATCCAAGGTAACTAATTTCAAAGTTTTAAAGTTATATTACTAAATTTTGATTGCAAAAGTTTATCATTTTTTGAAAGTGATCATCTTTTTTGTCTTGAATCTTTTGAAGGTACCATTACACAAAAGATTTTGAAGCAGATGGGGAGGTAAAAGAAGGATTATATAAATGGATTGAGCGCATGTTCTCTAATCCCAATAAACAAGATGGGATACACAACAAGCTCTTGCATTTCAATGAGAGTCTTGGTATCTTCGGCCTCGCTACAACCGTATGATCTAGATCGAAAGATCCTCTAGGTAATTAATTACGAAGTCTTTAAATTTTAATTCATTGGAGTTTTTTTCGAGTTTGTGCTTAAATTCATTTGCTAATTTTTATTTGTCCTTACATGCAACATATTGTGGCAACAATTTGGTAGCCTGTGCGCTGATTTACAAAAGTTTGCAGTTTGAATATTGAGCCAAACATGCAGTGTTTCTGGTTGTGAACGCAATTGGAGTATTTTTGAGTGTATACACACCAAGAAGCGCAACCGTTTAGAGCAAAAACGGTTGAATGATATGGTAATTGTTCAGTACAACCTTAGGTTGTGTTATCACCAACCTTGTAGTTGCCTATGTGAGGTGGATCCAGGATGGATGGTAGAGGGGCAATCAACTAAGGGGGTGGAACCAAGACTGCCTAGACTCCCAAATGGATGGTTCTTACGCCAATCAAGGCAGTCTTCACTTTATGTTATCTAAGTCCAAGACAACAATGGGGGAGACCCGGATCTACTCCCGACAGGAGAGATCAGACCTAGACACCAGAACAGATCAAATGTAGCTTTAAGGTACGTAAGGTGTAAGGTAAATGGAAACCCTAGCTCTAGGGTTTAGGTACTAGCAACTGATGGAGATGATCACTGTCTTGGGAAACGTAACTATGACAAGGTGAGCAAGGACAGAGTTAGGACTATCTAGTACCAAGGAGACAGACTCAGTGAAAGAGATGAAAGTATCAGGTAACTTGAGTTATCAAGGAATGTTGGCAAAGAGAACGAGAGTAAGGTCAATTTAGGGCCGGCGCTAGAGATAGGAGATCAGTGCCTTTCGTGCATTGGGCAATGGAGTCAGTATCAACACAACATTTCAGTGAGCCCACCTGGGATATACCCAGATCTATGGACCCAGAAAAAGATTTGGCTCGGAAGATTCAGGTTACAGGAGAATCAGCAGGAGGGCTAGCGCTAGGGTTTAGAGAGGCAGATCTGTAGATCTAGAGTCACCAGGAGACTATCAGCTCAGCGTTGGAGGAGAAATGAGATTATGATGGTCCAATCTACAAACTCAAGTCAGAAAACTGCAGGAAAAATCAGATCTGGAAAAGTCAAAATCTGATGAGGGGGGCTAGGAGGCTGAAAGTCGGTTTTTCAGATCTAGGGAAACCTGGCAGGAACTAGCTCAGCGTTGGGGGTGTTCTGGAGTGCTCAAGCCCTGATCTATCAACCTAGCCTGTCAGATTTCAGAAAAAGTAAACTCCGGAAAAGTCCAGTTTTCAGTGAAGGCGCTAGGGCTGTTTTCAGTCTAAAACTCAGATCTAGGTCAAACTTCCATGAATCTGGACAGCGTTGAGGGTGATTCGGACTGTGTGGGACCCGATCTATCAGTCTATGAAGTTAGAAATTAGAAAAAGTCAAAACCCAAGCAGGTCAAATTTTTAGTGGGGGCGCTATGCAGTTTTCAAGCTAAAAATCAGATCTAGGTCAAACCAGCAGGAATTTGACCAGCGTTGCAGTAGATTCAGTTAAGGGGAGGTCCGATCTATGAAACCCAACAGTGGTTTGGCCAAAGATCGGACGGTTCCCACAGTTAGTACTTTTTAGGGTTTTTTAGTATTTTAGGAATTTCAGAAAAATGGAAGAAAAAGCAGGTACAATGGATTCAGATCTGTTAAAGAGAAGAGAGTTACCTGTTGGATCGTAGCTGGAAATGCTTGTAGAAGTCTTAACAGTGATGATCCTTGCAATCCCGATCAATTCTGGAAGATCCAAGTGATTTCTATGACGAATGTAAGCTCCAAACCACCAATGCGCCCCCTACCCTACATGAGCAAATGTCAACAATATCAGATTTGCCAATACAAGATAAAGAAACCAAATGCTACAAGAAAGTAAAACAAAGTAATCATAGATCACAATGAAACTAATGAAAACCCCTTGATCCAAGACGAAGAAAACTGAACGAGTTGGGGCCCCCTGCAAAAACGCTCTAGCCAAAATGCCCTCCTGTAGACAAGACAATGATAGTAGAAAAATATAGATCTCACATGAATTTCCACAATGCTAGAAAGTAGAAGACTATCCAATCACCACTTGAGAATATCAGATGCAAAGCAGATCCATAAAATATCCACGGAAAAATCTTTTTATTATTCAGATCCAAGAGCCAAAGACCCCTTACAAATGAGAAGCTCTCTCCTTTAAATAGAAATGAGAGAACCATAATCATAACTGAGTCTTAACCACTTTCAAAACGAGTGGTTAAGATTAAAAGATAAAATGTTCTAATCAATGGTTGAGATGAGCTCAACATACAATACATGGATCAATATAACCATAAAGTACCATAGTGGACTAAATCACCCAACAAGAGGGTACCCCACTCAACAAGAAATAAATGAAGCACATGGTGGGTCCATGGAGTGTTGACTAACTCCCTCTGGGTGTCCCCATGGCACAATAAAATAATATAATATTTTAATTCTTTGACTTTGTGCCTCGAGGAAATCGTGAGCCTCCCAAAAGCTCCAGAAAATAATATAAAAATGCCCCAAAATAGGTGTGGGCCCAATCAGGTCCTGCAACTGCTGGAGAAGGTGTGGAGGACATGACTCTCATCATTATGACTCATCCCATGTCATTTCCTTGCCTCAGTAGCCCAAATCGATTTCTTCAATAGCCATTTAATCATTTTTTAATCTGCCTCGGGAAACGTGAACCTACCAAAACAGCCTCCTAGGATGCTTGCGTTGTCAAACTGAGGCCACCAGGCTCTCTGGGATGGGGGTACTATGGTACAAACAAGTGGCTGCACCCCCTATGCCCATACAACGCCCTAGGAGATCCAACTGAAACATCTCCTTGCTCAGACATATCAACTTGTGAAGAAAAATTGCATCAAGAAGACAGAATGAGCCTGATCATATCTGCAAGTGTCCGGAACTGGAAATAAACTGTCTCATTAGACTCAGAGAGTCCAAATCCATCTAAGGTGTATACTCATACCCCTCACAGGTCTCTATCTAATCATCAACCATATCCACTAAAAAATATAACCATCTGTAAATGATCAGACACCAATAATAACTCAGACTATCATCCATCTGCTGCAAGTGTTAAAAGGCTTAGACATGCTCTACAACTCATTCAAGCAACAATCACAACAAGTAGCAGTCATTTCACTGGCGGTACATCAACCAATACATATATAAGGCTTTATTTATTATTACTCAGACTAGACTTTCAGGACTATACTCATTTCATAGTTGTAGCCAATTTGCTAGTGAAGGGTGAAGGATGAAATTGACAAGGCTAAGGCAAAGGATGACTTCCTACTTAACATCATGACACTTTGGATATGGAAAGGGAATACTCACTATAACCAATGCCGGACAAACAACAACACAAGGAATGGCGGTGCCTCACAAATGGTTGAGTTGTTTAGAGAGTGCTTATTCAACTTAGGCATCATGTCTACATCAAGTTAGATCCAATTTCATTAGGACCATCAATTTTNATATATCAGCTTACAGGATACTTTCATTGAATGGTTAATTAATGTGCTTGATTGTGGTTTACTGTTGAGGCATGATATCGAAGGTTTATGAAGTGTTTGACG
>LPNX010225203.1:148249-263416 GCA_001517045.1 Pseudotsuga menziesii
AAGCACAACTAATCGCAGCATTCATCCGGGACATATATATATTTATGAGGTCAACAATATTTGGATATAGCATATTTTTAACCATTGCTTTTTTGGACCTTTTCTTATACCCTTCAAGGGGTATTTTAGCATTTCATTGCTCTTACCCTTTTTCACATATGTTAAGAAACATAGTTTTAGCATTTTCATTTTCCATGGAAGTAAACAGAGGTCTGATTTTTAACATTTTAGCATTTCATTGCTCTTACCCTTTTTCACATATGTTAAGAAACATAGTTTTAGCATTTTCATTTTCCATGGCCGCATATAAAATATTTCCAATGCAGGTAGTACACGAGCTTTCAGTTTTAGCCAACAACATCTCAAGTGACCAGGGGGAGTTCTGCACAGTGCCAAACATCGGGACAACCGACCAGAATGATTTAGGCATACAATCCAACTCACCAAAGGCAAGTTCTGTCACCAACTCAGAGTTGAGACACAATATAAACAGGGAGGCTTGTCCAACAAAGGTTCTAGCGGGAAAGGGTCCTCCATGGCATAAGTCAAGAAGTCAGTTGGGTTGAAAACAAAACTGGAAGGTAATGGATGGGTGGAGATAGTGAATGATGAATCCAACACTAGTAAGCCAAAACAATGGTGGGAATGACTACCTCTATTTTCCCTAAGGAGGGTAAAACCAATGAGTATAGATCAAGAACTTCCAAGTCTAAGCAAGGACATCAATACATAATACAAGATACATCCAAGTCCATATAATTATGACCGCCAGATCATGACACCACATGTTAATACATGTCACAAAAATGAGTATAANTACGTTTTTAAAGTGACTTTAAGTCATAAAGTGTACTTTTAATATTTAGGGTGATGTGACTTTTCAAAAAGAAAAATTTCGTGTAAAGTTCACTTAGGAGATTTAAGTGAGTGAAAGATTAGATCCCAGCCATAGATCTCTTGGCCAAGATCTAATCTCGACCGTAGAAGGTGAAAAGTCATGAGAATAACCCTAATAGGGTAAATAAAGTGCATGAGACTTCATTTGGAATATATCCAAAAGAGAGTTTTGGTGAGAAAAGAAAGAGGCACGATTTCCAAGAGGAGAGAGCTATTTCCTCCTGGGCGCAAATTTCAAGAGAGGAATTTTGGAGTATTGGAGCTGAGACAGAGGAAAAGAAGGGCGCATTTTTCAGAGGAAAAGAGGGGCACGCACTTCCAGATTGACTGCTGAGTTAAATGCAGTTGTTACAGCACTGAAAGGGGCACACTTTTGAAGGCAAAAGAGGAGCACGTTTCCCTAGAAAAATCAGACATTAATGCTGGTCGTACAGCTGCTGTTGAAGGTGGNTAAAAGCTGAGTCATAATCATGCAATATAATCCATCTGAAACATCATTTGTCCAATGAGAAAGCATTGATATAAAACTAGGCATCAATAACTGCTCTGTAATGACTAAATGGCTACATCGGTCCTCAAATCTGAGTGTCCTGAGACTCAGTTCTGACATGGGAGAGTACAATAGTCCACTAATACAATAATGATCCGTCAAGACTGCTTATCTCAGCATCTCATATGTAAGAGATCTGGCTGAAAAATGTACTGTGTCTGAAAAATAGAATATGGAAGCCTGGCTACTATATATGTGATAACAATAACCATAACACAATATAAAAAGCTGAGTCATAATCATGCAATATAATCCATCTGAAACATCATCTGTCCAATGAGAAAGCACTGATATAAAACTGGGCATCAATAACTGCTCTGTAATGACTAAATGGCTACATTGGTCCTCAAATATGAGTGTCCTGAGACTCAGTCCTGACATGGGAGAGTACAATAGTCCACTAATACAATAATGATCAGTCAAAACTGCTCATCTGAGCATCTCATATGTAAGAGATCTGGCTGAAAAATGTACCGTGTCTGAAAAATAGAATATGGTAGCCTGGCTACTATATATGTGATAACAGGTTGAAGCGCAACCAATTGCAGAACAAGACCCCTGAATCATGTTCCATATTCTTAGATGATGGTGATGCATCATCAGATTGGGTTGTGGAGACTCAGCCAACAGCATTTGACAATGAAGACCTCTAATGGCTCGATTTGGACCCACTTCCACAACAACAGGATGTGGGAGTTGATGTTGGACATGTGCCTTATCACCATCATCAGATTGGGTTGTGGAGACTCAGCCAACATCATTTGACAATGAAGACCTCTAATGGCTCGATTTGGACCCACTTCCACAACAACAGGATGTGGGAGTTGATGTTGGACATGTGCCTTCTGGACCAGGGGAGTTAAGTCAGGTGGCCCAAGCTCAAGAACCCCATATTGAGGACCAGGATGTAGAAGATGGCTTAGAGTCTGAGTCTGATCCTGAGGATTTAGACGATTCTGATGATTAGATTGTTTAGTCTTTGACTCTAGTCTTTTCTATAGGCCATTTAGAGCCTTTTTGTTGATGTATTTTGATTCAGACATGGATTGCACTCGATGTTAAGTTATTTTGGTTCTATGAACTCTTAATGCTATATACATGAGAAACTTTGCATATTTTGTGTATAATGGTTTGAACTCACATGGATGCACATGAATATTTAAAAAAAAATTAAAATTTGAATATTTTATGTATTTTTGGTGGAGCGGTTTTATGATCCAGTTTTTTCCCCAGTTTTTTTTCGGTTCCCGTTCTAAGGGTCGACAGGTTCGTCCACCGGTTTGGTTTTTGTAATTTTGGTTTGTAGAAGTTGGTCATTAGTTAGTTCTGGAACTCGAGTTGCCAATGCTTCCCATTCACATGGGTACTCGTCTACACTGCCTTTTTACTGTAATCTGGTTATCTTGGCAAAGAAGTATTTCTTGGTTACGACTCGAAATTTTTTAAGAAGATCGTTCTTAAAGTTATTCCCTCTAAAGGAACAAACCTAGGTTGTAGTCTTCCACCACATGTACCAATTGTATGCATTCCCCTCTAATTGCATGGCAACGTATGTAATCTTCTCGCTATCTTAAGGCATGCTATGGATGTCAAAGTATTCTTCCGCTTTATTGATCCACTCGATGCATGGTTTTTGGTCACCATCAAATTTGGGTAGTTCGAGTTTTACCCTTATATGGTACCCTTGCGTTGCGGGAATTGATATTGATGGAATGTTAAAGAAGGGGACTTCATGGGGTGGTGTTGTGTCGTGTTGTCTTGGTGTTTTAAGCTTACTTGGATGAGGTGTATTGAAGGGGTCTAGAGGTGGGTTATCGCTAGGTGGGGGAAGCAGAGTGTGTGGCAGTAATCTGGCCAAGATATTGTCGAGAGACTCTTGAGTTTTCTTTTGATCTGCCTTCAATGCACTGATGCCTTGCTCTATTCCTGCCTTGAGTCTCGTGACGGTTGACGTTAATGCATTATTATTTTTGTCGATTTCGGCCTTGAGCTCTGCATAAATTTTGTTGACTTTTTCCTCCAACTGGTCCAATCTAGCATTGATATCTCCCATTCTAGTGACTATTGGATTTTTCTCCACACTAGACCTTGATTTGTTGTTGTCGGCTGTTCGAGCCCAACCAACCACGATTTTTTTTTCTTATTATAATTATATAATAATAATATTATTATAATATATATATTTTTAATTTTATAACAATAATAATAATAATATATTAGAATTTTTTTTTGGGTTTTGTGTAGGTTAGCGTGGTGTTGGGGGTGACGGAACGGGTGAGTGGGCGTGAATGGCGTGTGATCGAGTGTGTGGAGAAGGTACGTGTGGGTATGCAGGCAGTAGAGGGAGAAAGGGGTAGCTCGCAGGAGTGGCTGTGTAGTGTGAGGGAGATACATGGTTCACGCAGGTCGGTAGTTTGAAGAGGAGGCAGAACGGAGCACGTAGGAGAAAGGACTGGTGGAAGAGGGAGAGGAAGGGAGGGTCGCGTGAGGTCCTGAGCGCAGGTTTGAAGCGGCGCAAACAAGAGAAATAGTGGCGAGGGTGGAGTGATGGCACGCGGGCGGAAGGTGGTGGTTGGGAGATGGGATGGAAAGGAAAACACAACGGAAGGGAAAGAGAAGAGGATGGACGCGGGAATGTTGGAGAGGGAGCCGCGGGAGGTGGAAGGCACTCATGCGTGAAGCACGCGGGCGATGGAGACGCGGGAGGTGGAAGGAGCAAGGAGGGAGCTGCGCAGAGGGGTAGGAGCATGGGTGAGCGGGGAGAAGCGAGGAAGTGATGGAGGAGGGTGTTGGGAAAATGGTGCAGGTGGACATGCGAGTAAAGAGGAGAGACTGCGGAAGCTATTGAGGTGTAGCAAGCTCTGATACCAATGAAAGCAAAAAAACTGAGGGAGAAAAAAATTTAATTGTATTTATTAAAAATCTCAGATATGATAAAATATAAATGAAGCTCAGGCTTATATAAGCCTTGTTGATTTACTAAGGTGACGTTTGACAAAAAACGCAACCCTTCTCAATAATTTTTGTCATGTATCTATATAGTTTTTTATATATTGTTATTTATATATTTTAATCATTATTTACATTATTTTAATTAGTTTTTTTATGTATATAACAAAATCCAAAGAATGGAGAAAGGAGCCAATATAGGTCTAATTGACATTATGAATCTTGATTCTTACAGATGCAGATCCAATTGAAGTAGGGATATCTTCAGACATTGAAGTACAAAGATTGGAAATTCCAAGTATCTCTACCAATCAACTTTTAAGAATCAACAAAGCGACACAAGTGTGCAAAGAAGACATACTACGAAAAGTGAAACAAGAAAGCGCTACAAATGTGGTAAATAAAGTTCATATTACCAGTATGACTTATTGACATTCTAGTCACAAAAGTTGATACCTTAACCAATCAGTGTATCACCATTGTTAAGAACAAAGACAATATTCAAACTATATTTTGAAGAATATTGATTCCAATACAATGCGGTCTCAAAGTAGAGACCATCTTGGGAGTCCCAATAGAGTAAGTTCTTTCCAAGAACCCAATAAATATACAATCCTACATAAGATCGAATTAGTTTGGTTAGATCCTTTCACATTTCGACAATTTTGTGTAGTGCTTAGAAGATCATATCATTTTGTATCGTTAAACATCACAACTACAAGAACAAAGAATCATGAGAAAGCATTACAAGCCATAACAAGAGATAAAGTTTTTCCACAAGTATGCTATGAGGAGAGCATTTTTTAAAGGGGAAGGCAATGCAATGAACATAAATATATAAGTAGTTAAGGTACGATAAGATAATTTTATTAATGTCCAACGGATGACCACAAAAGTAGGTCAATGGGACTGTTTAGTAACATGGTGTCAATAGAAAGTGGGAGCATTAAGGTGGCTCCTATAAAAAGCGAGATGTAGAAAGGGTGCATGCATGAAGCAAAGGTTTGTTTTGTGTTAGTTAACAACTTGGGCACATGGGCTTAGTCAACTAGCCGTCTGTAGCATCAATTTTAGATGTGAGTGAAAAGGGCCACTTTGATGTCAGTTGCATGCATTGTTTAGTTAATTGAAGCATGTAAAAGAAGACATGAGTGCAAACTAACTATTTGTAACAGCGGTTAAGGAGGGTGCATCTACCAATGCATGCAATTAGTCCAAATTAAGGAGGGGCACATCAACCACAGTGGCAGTTAAGGAGGGGTGCACCTACCAAAGAGAACAAGCAATACTATAGGAGGATTAAACATGCATGGTTTGAGTCTTGCAGTTTGGTTGACATAAACATGAGAGGAGGGCACCTAGCACACATGCCACGAGGTGTCTGACACCAGATTACAACAGCAGTTGGAGGTCAACCTGCACGAGGCCTCTATTAGAGCTTTATATTCAGAGTTTGAGCAGAGGAAGAGGTTGGACATTCATTTTGGGAGCACTATTGGCCACAGCAGAACTCTCTTCACTTCTCCATCCACCATTCTCTGACCACCACCCTCATTTGCTAGTGATGAGACCATTGGTAACCTGTAGCATGTCTGCCACCATGATGCAAATAGTTTCTTGGTAACATGTGATAGATTCAATTGTCCGTTATATTAGTTCTTTGTTTCATTGGATGCTAATGGTCAGTTGTTGGTAACAGTTCGGGATTTTTATCTTGTTCTTGTTTTGACAAATCTAAATCACTCAAGACACAATTTAATATCTAATAATCCTGAAAACTGCTACGTCTACTGAATTCTGAAAGATAAAAGAGAATGTCAACTTTTACTTAAAGAATTTAATATTACCAGGGTGACAAACTCCTCGGAGCTCAATCCCCTATCTCTGTTTTTCAAGTGAAGGTTAAAAGACCAAAAATCAGGTTATAAAGCGTTATTGGCATTGGCAGGGTGATATTTTTCATTGACTTGCAATATATACCTAAACTATCGTGATATGTTGAATGTATTGCGATATTTTCATCACAAGAAAATATCTTGATATTTTGTGCCAATAATATCGGTTTGAGGGAAAGTGTGCGGTATATCACGATACTGGAGACATGTAATGCTGATGACTATGCAAGATGGTGGATTATATTTTATTTTCTTGACTAGGGCCTATGGATTTGTAAATTTATTTTCTTGATCCACTATTTTAACCATTTATATAGGGTATGAGTTCCCGTCACGGTCCATATGAATTGTTTATTTTTACAACTATTTTTTTCTCCATTTTGAAGCACACTTTTTCATCAATAGCAATACCTGGAGGCTTAAAGATAGACCTTGTACAACTGCTTTAACCATGGGAGACAGTCATTCTTCATTCTGACAGCTTAGATGCTATCTTGTTAGACTGTTTGTTCTTGTTGAGAACAAACTTGAAAAGGGACTGATATAAAGTTTCTTCCTTTTATTGTATTTCTTATATTCTTTGTATGTTTTTCATTATAATATAACTTCAAGCACTGTTAAATCCCACTATCATGTGGTAAGAAGGGGTGATAACACTCCTTTACGTAACTAGTGTCCATCCTAACTATGTTGATAGATGTCGAAGAATCAAACAGTAAAAGTAGATGCCGAAGAGCCCACTAGTAACACATTAAGTAGACTTGATTGATGACACTGATTGAAGAAATAAAGATGTGGAACTTAGACGCAGGCAATCCACTTTTATTTTAATGGAGGTTATTCTATATATAATGGATTATGTGTGCTAAATTGGCAGGTTGGTTCGTTTGTACCTGCAGAGTCAGCCAAGCTACATGTTTTTGATGCAGTTTTTACCAGAATGGGAGCATCTGATAGCATCCAGCATGGTTCAAGTACTTTCTTTGAGGAGTTAAGTGAAGCCTCATCAATCCTGCAGAAATCAACACCTCGCTCACTTGTAATAATCGATGAATTGGGGCGAGGAACTAGCACCCATGACGGTGTTGCTATTGCATTTGCAACACTACATTTCCTTCTAAAAGAGAGAAGATGTTTAACTTTGTTTGTTACTCACTATCCAAAGATTGTGGAGCTAAAAGATGAATTCCCAGGGGAAGTGAATCCATATTATGTTTCATATTTGACAGATGAATGTTCAGCAGGCACACGACTGGCTGGTGACTTTGTGGATGATTCAAAATTCCAAAATGCTTTAGTGAGAGAACCTAATGTGGATCAAAGCACAGTTAACGAGGTTTCGCAGAGTATTACTTTCCTTTATAAGCTTGTTTCAGGGGTTGCTAGTAGAAGCTTTGGCCTTCATGTTGCACGCCTTGCACAGGTATTTCTTCTTTCTCAAAATCCTATGCAGGACTTCTTTTGGGGATATAGTTGCCAAGAATGACTGGTTAACATGGCATTTTGTGCAGCTACCTGATTCCTGTATCATGCAAGCTGCTATAATGGCTGCCAAGTTTGAGAAAGAAGTACGTGCACGTGTTCTGGCTAGATCAGGAGCAAGGTCTTATGTACGTAATGGGACAACTGAAGACCAATCTCAAATTGATAAGCAGTTGAATGAAGGTTGCTCAGATAAAGCATCTGCAGAATTGTGTGGAAGATTCTTCTCAGCACATGAAGAGCTGGTTACATCAGAAGCTCAGAAGATGCCTGATAGGTTCCACATATCAATGCTCTTACATTCGGTTCAGTCTGTCTTGAAGGAGGTTAGTCCTGTTGATGGTTTATGTGCTCTGAAAAAGGCACAGGAACATGCTGTACAAATCTTGACATCAGGGAATTTGTAGTAAATTTTGCATTTTTGAAGCCATTTGCATATTCTGCATATGCACCCAATCCAGGAATGAAAACCCTGTATCGAACTTGGTGCAAGCTATCCTCGTGAAATTTGAAAAATATCCTGTTATAGGCAAAAGGAAGGGATTTTGTATATTAGTTGAAAATTATTTATGGAACTGGCAGACGAAAAGCCATGTTCTTCAGCATTGCTTACTGATATTGTGCCTATGAGTTTTACTAGGATTCTACAGCTAGAAATGTGTTTATTCCAACTGATTTACAACCTAAGTGCTTCTGTAGTTTTCTTCACTTTCCAACAAGGTAGCCTGCATAAATGAATTTAATATTTATCCCAGGCATTCATTGGTACCTGACAGGTGATTTATTTATATATGATAGTTGCTGAAGTGCCAGTTCTTGTGGCTGATGCTAGAATAGGAGTTTATTCCAACTGATTTACAACCTAAGTGCTTATGTAGTTTTCGTCACTTTCCAACAAGGTAGCCTGCATAAATGAATTTAATGTTCATCCCAGGTAATTCAGTGGTACCTGACAGGTGATTTATTTATATATGATAGTTGCTGAACTGCAACTTCTTATTGTGGCTGATGATAGAATAGGAACAGACATTATTGAGATATGGACTTTTGTAATAGCGTTTTTCCACCCAAATAATTCTGACCATTGCCATGGATATCATTGAGCATTTGTTAATACTAAATAGTCAACTGTCTAAATCTAGAAATGTACTTCAAAATCTAGTAGACAAATTCTAAGAAAATATAGACAATTATGTCATATCAGTTAAAAATTGTTGAACTCATCAGCTCATATTAGTGGGCAGTATGCTTATTTCCATCGGATGTTCATATTCATGTATATCATAACGAATGCACTCTTATGTAAAAATATTGCTTACATGTCACCTTGTAAAAGCAGACCAATGAATCTAAATTTCGAGTTTGTGCACTGTGTGATGAATATATGATCGATGAAATTTTAGTTACTTGATCTCCCATAGGGAGATCGAAGAATGTGTAATAATAATTACAATAAAAGTAATAGTATTATTATGGTGATGAAAGGTCAAAGGACACACCCCTTCCCCTCCTGCGCAGTCAGTGCATATAAGTATATCTTCAAGAGGCTCATTTTAACATCATTTTATCAGTCATTCATAATTCAGTTTATTCTTATATATTTGCAGAAATATTCAGCGATTCAGTTTAAGACATAAATCGGTTTATTATATTTGGTATCAGAGCCAAAATCTTGGCCAATTCCAAGGTTAAACCAGTGATTCAAGCTATCTTCATTTAGCTAATTTCACACTAAATCAATTAATTCATATACACAACCTCCATACTGCATGTCCATACGTCGGTGCCCATCTTCCTATGCTGCATGTTCAGTATTGGACAAATTAACCAATTTTCACTTCATTAATTATGTACTATTATTAATCATAAATATTCATCAACATAAAAGTATAATAAACCAAATCTTTACATGAAAATTCAATTTTATTGAATTGATAAAACCATAGATTACAAAAAATGTTAGAAGACACCAATCTCCAATGATGGTGTGAGCACCAACGCACAGATTTACAGATACCAATCTAACAGGGACACCAATTCATTGTGCAAGCACCAACTTGCAATATGCCTGCACCAACAGGCACCAACTTATACATGGTATGAGGACACCAATCCTATTGAGCACCAACTCAAATCTTTGAAATATGTCCTTCAAATCTGTTCTCTAGTTGTCTTCAACCTTTGTCAAATTTTCCCTCTAAAGTCAGTCCAAATACAATCCTTGAGCTCTATTAATTCTGTCCAAAAGTCAGTCTGAATACTATCTTGAGAATGTGCTAAAACAATCCTTAAAGCTGCCCCAAAATTAAACTTGAAATCACCTTGAAGTTTGTGTCAAGATAGCCCTTGAGTCTGTGCTAAATCAGTCCTTTGAATTTGTCAAAAATAGATTCTAAACTCTGGCACAAGTCTGCTTAAAAATATGCTCAAGATGCTCCTTAAAGATCCCTTAACAATGCTATGCTAACATATGTCCCCTGTAGCTTTCATCCTTTGTAATTTCGTCCTTTAAACCTATTGTTCTTGGCTTAGTTTTTCAGATCATCTTCTCAACACAGTCTACTTCAAATGGGGCACACTTCTCCCTTTTAAATACACATCCAATGTCTCCTTTATTTTCATGTCACTTCAAGGTGAGGCTAACTTATCTACTACTTGCTTGTGTATATTATAGTAAGAGGTCGACTTTGCATAATCATCATTACTTGTTTTATATTCTATTGTTTGTTTTCATGTGTGTAGGAAGAAAGTCTTGTAGATGGAGATTACTCCATCAATGCTTAAGACATCCCCATATGTTGAGATAGTGTCCACTTAGTCACCAAAGCAATATAATTACGACAACCCTCCTCAAAGTGCCTCAAAACCATAATATTAGATTGGGCATGCATATTTTTATGTTGGTCGGCTTTTTTTGTTAAATTGGTAGACATTTCATAAGTTTTGCAGGTATTTTCTGTTAGGATTATTAATCCTCCCTTGTCCAAATTGGTCATATGTCTAAATCAAGAGTCATGTCTAAATTGGGAGTCCATCCAGTCTATTTTTAGTCACTAGCACCATTGGGTCCACTTGGCCTAATTGGGGCACATGTTTAAGTTACTAAAGTGTGGGAACACTAATTGAGGCCTACTGCCACTGATTGCATTTGCATGCATAAGTTTAGGAGCCTCCTAGACCAATCCTTACAATTTAGGAGCCACTGGGAGTGCCGAAACCAACCAAGGTCAGTTCAGTTCAGTTGGTGACTAGTCAAGCTAAGTTAGGAGTCAGTTACATTCAGTTCTAATCCTCTACATTAAGTTAGCGCTAGGTTTGCATGATTGCACTAAAGAGGGGCGAATTTCTCACCTACCACAGTCAGTTAGCCTTAGTCAACACTGAATGTAACACTTGAGTTGTGTTTTAGAACTCCGATGAACTTTGGTTATGGTTTAGACAAGGTTAGTTAACTATTGAGTCCTCTGATAGTGATTTAGACAAGGTCTTAGTTACCTACAGTCAAGAAGAGTCTAATCAATTCGAATTTCCTCATGTGGATTAGAATTGCATGTGGCTATTTAAGCCATTGTACTTCATTGTAATTATTATCTAATTACTCTTTGATTAATGAAAAACATTCACAGCTGCAAAGCCATTTTTGCACTGTTTCATTCTTCAATAACTGAGTAAATTGTGTGATCTATCTTGTGAGTTGTGTGTTTGTCCATAGATCTATGTGCTCAATTTAAATATGGTATCAGAGCCTCGGTGGACAAGGCACTTCTCCTCAAATATCCTACTGGATCATTTTTGAGCAAAATTGCTCCTTCCAGCTCTGCACCAGAAGCATAAGGTTTACCACTTAATACCCCAAGTTGAGGAATTGTTGATCAAGCTTGATCAACTATGCTGGGTGTGATGAAAACCTGAAATTTGCAGGCTGTCGACCTTACGGTGCTGCTTTTGTGTTTTTGCAGGTACAACTTCAAATGGATTCATCAGTTCCTCTTCTCTCCCTATTCTCAAACTATTCAAAATGGAAGAAGAAGATGATTGCATCTTTGATGAGACGAGGTCTCTATGGGGTGTCTATTGGACTTGGTGAAGAGTGTTTTAGTGAGAATGACTGGCTGAATAAATGTGATGCAGCTTTTGGAAGAATAGCATTGGGTCTTTCTCCTAGCTTGTGCTACCTCAGTAGATCTATTGAAGAACCAAATGAACTCTGGACAAGATTGGACAGAACCTTTGGAATGATTGATGAGGATCATAATAGCACTTTGGAGAGAATATCCAGCACCATAAGCATTCTTGATCCAAAATTCTCAGCCTCCATTCTCTCTGATGAAGTTGTTCAAAATGAAAAAGAAGCAGAATCTTCTACACAGTCAATTCGAATTGAAGACAGTCTTCTTGCAGTGACTCCTTCTCCTAATGCTCCGGAAGTTCATGATATCTCTGATATCTCATCTCCTCATATTGCTGAAACAAAAGAAGACATTCAAATCTTTGATATTGAAGAAAAACACTGCTGCACTTCCATGCAAACATTCAACGGTGATTTTCCTTTGAATTCTGTGCAAAATTTACCAGTAATTGCTTCCGAAAGTGAAGAGAAATTTGATTTTTCTCCCTCTAATGTTGTTGCTGGTGTGCAAATATGTGATACCTTGGATATTTTGGAAGAAATATCAGATTACCAGAGTGAACCATTCGCTCCTCATGGTCTATATCTTTCAGCAAATTCCTGCAGGATTGCATGCACCAAAATTCAGAATTTTGAAGAAGAAGAAAGCTGTGCATCCACCGTCTCAGTTAATAATTTATTTGAATATGATATTAACAGTATTGGATCTGATATGATCTTATTTAGATCTGATATGATATTGCTTGGTTTAATATATCAAATTCATAATCTTTTAGTACTACTTGTAGCTGTTCTCATCAACGGTGTGAAGAAACAAGTACCGCAAGTCTCCTACAAAACTGCTTTTGGGGATTTGATTTCATTTCACAGTTTTGGATCTGTTGTGAACCTATTTAGATCTGATTTATTTTTTGATCTGATATTATTTGGTTCATATTTTAAAATCCAAGAGCTTTCAGTCATGCTTGTAGCTGCTCTCACTAATTCTGGTGTGAAAAATCAAGTGCCACACTTTCTCTTCAAAATTGCTGATGGGGATTTGGTGTTAGTTTCCTCATATGAGGTTGCTGATATATTATTATGTGATTCATTAACTATTTCAAAAGCTATATCAGACTATGGAGCTCAAGCATTCGCTCTCAACAGTCCCAATGCTTCTCTACCATTGATCACATGCTCATCTCCTCACAAAACTGGTAAAGAGGAAGATTTTCTGCATCTGCCTGGACACTTGCTCCTAACACTTGGGGTTGTTCTTACCACTCATGGTTTGCTGTTCATGGCTGCAACTTATCAGTTTCTTGAGTGTTCTTCACATGTTCTGAATCCTCAAGAACCTTTTCTCACTTATCAGTTGATTTCAGTTGCTCTACATGGGTCTAGTCTTCATCCGGCAGCTGTCTATATTTCTGATTTAGTTGAGCATATCATTCCTCTTCCAAAGAAGAAGATTCCTCTAGACATAATGATGGAGAACATGCCAGGCCCCAGGATACCTGTACACAGAAGAACCAGATTGATCATGATTCTACCTGCTTAATTAGAGGGGGGCTTTTTTCCCATGTGGTTTTTCTCCAGCACCTTGTTTTTGAGCAATTACTTTACTTTACTTGATGTAATGGGTGACCTATGGTCTTAGTTACCAGGGCCCACAGATTGTCAAAGTTAACATTTGGGGGGGTGTTAAGATTATTAATCCTCCTTTGTCCAATGTGGTCATATGTCTAAATCAGGAGTCATGTCTAAAGCAGGAGTCCATCCAGTCTATTTTTAGTCACTAGCACCATTGGGTCCACTTGGCCTAATTGGGGCACATGTTTCAGTTACTAAAGTGTGGAGAACACCAATTGAGACCTACTGCCATTGATTGCACTTGCATGCATTAGTTTAGGAGCCTCCTAGACCAATCCCTACAATTTAGGAGCCATTGGGAGTGTCGAAACCAACCAAGGTCAGTTCAGTTCAGTTGGTGACTAGTCAAGCTAAGTTAGGAGTCAGTTACATTCAGCTCTAGTCCTCTACATTCAGTTAGCGCTAGGTTTGCATGGTTGCACTCAGGAGGGGTGCATTTCTCACCTACCACAGTCAGTTAGCCTTAGTCAACACTGAATGTAACACTTGAGTTGTGTTTTAGAACTCCGATGAACTCCGATTATGGTTTAGATAAGGTTAGTTAACTATTGAGTCCTCTGATAGTGATTTAGACAAGGTCTTAGTTACCTACAATCAAGTAGAGTCTAATCAATTCGAATTTCCTCATGTGGATTCGAATTGCATGTGGTTATTTAAGCCATTGTATTTCATTGTAATTATTATCTAATTACTCTTTGATTAATGAAAAACATTCACAACTGCAAGCCATTTTTGCACTGTTTCATTCTTCAATAACTGAGTAAATTGTGTGATCTATCTTGTGAGTTGTGTGTTTGTCCACAGATCTATGTGCTCAATTTAAATATTTTCTTGCGGCTTGTTGTTATGGAGAAGATCTCCTATGGCTTTGGGCGGACCACAACTGACATGATGACACCATAAATAAACCCATTTCCAAGCATGTTAAATATATAAACGAAACTAACACTAAGGGACATGAGGCGTACCTTATTCTGGACGTTCGAAGTAGATCCCTGTTGAGCTTTCAATCAAACTTGTACCTACACATTGCCCTCAACAACAACAAGATATACAAGAATGGCATATGTAAAGAGTTAGAATTTAATCTAGCATGTTACATCCCAATACATAAACGAGTTAGAATTTAATCTAGCATGTTACATCCCAATACATAAACGAAGTAATTACATCCATGGATAATAATATTCATAATTATACATGTAATGGACGAGAAATTGATATTTCTATTAATATGAACATAGATAAATATGACAAACTTTGTTGGCACCTCGTCGAAATTGAGAAACCCAGTCCCTCCACCACTTCAATCCTCCATACAAAGGCAAGCTCACAAAGATAAAGGCAAGCTTGGGAAATAACACTATTGGCAGCTTCAAAGACAAAGGGATGCAAACTCGAGTATGTAAGAAAGGGGCACAATTCCACAATTGTATCTTTGCTCTCTAAAGGTCTCCTCTAATGCTTCATGGTAGCTCAATATATAGCCCCTCAATGAGAAGTAAAGGGTCGAAATGGAGCGTTTCTCAGCATATGGAAGGCCAAGGGACAAGTCATTCATAACTTGATGGAGGGAAACTCCAAATATTTTTCTTTGTTTTTGAGCACATTTTTCGATGTACGCAGTGATAGTTGTGCAAGCTGTGTATAAGTGGGTTGTAGACTTGTGACCTGCATATACATATCAAAATGTCTTTTTTAAAGGTTCCACTAGAGCATTAGGGTCATAGTGAGCAAAATGGGTAAACAGAGTATGCATAGGGATAGGGATATGCCATCAAAGCATGATGTATTAGGTGTGACAAATCATGCTATAACAGATGCTCCCTAATATGTGAGGTTAGAGGGATACACGATGGCCGAAATACATTATAATAGCCCCAAAAGTGGAGTAATGAAGACGTAGGTGGAAAAACCAACCACTCGTCAGTATAATACAATGATAGATCTCTACACATGACTATAGATATGAAGTATACATAGCAGTCCCGAATACATAGTAGTACAATGGCCATGAATAGGCATAATAGACATATGTCATGAGTGGTCATCGCCACATACAATATGCAATGAAGTAAGGTCTCCATATTGAATGAAGACATGAAATGGTACATTGGAATCTGGTCATGAGAGCTGGAATCTCATAGATACTAACACGATCAAGGAGGTAGCATATATAGAATGCCACCATGCTCAGAGGTTTTAGACACAAATCGTTACTAGTACATGTCCCATCACGCGAATAAAGGTGTCGTAGTAGAACATGATGGACCATCGTCTGAATATTGGTCATTGATGTATACCGTTAACATACACGAGATATCCTATCGACAATGATAATGGTAATCAAGGTACTAAGTGCAAACAAACAAGTGTGAATATGTGTTGAGGTCAAACACTTGAGAGGATCCATCGATCATGGGACATTGATGCATTCCCAAATCTGTCGATATCGAGACTGCCATTGATGACTGCAAGTCTCAAGGCACTCAATAGACTCTAGATCTCTATTCCAGAATAAATGTTCTAAAGTCGATGGAATGGAATTTGCTGGAAGGAGGGCATTAAGGCATCCTCCATCAACCAACGCGAGATACACAACAACGCTGGATAATTTGGAAGAACTCGGACGAACAAGATGTGCACGAACCAGTAACAAATGTATCGGGAATATGGCCGACACGCAGATACAAAATAATTGAGGAATGACCGACTTAGGCTAAAACTTCCTTCGAACAAGAGCATAAGGCAGAGGAAGACTCATAGGCAACATAGGCTCAAAATGCATATTGAGACCACTCTATGACACATGAGTCATCAACAGAGACTCCATAGGGACTGGAAGCATAACTAGTGGGTGGAGAAAACTCAGAATAATGAGTACAACTCCTAAGGTCATACTAGTAACCCAACTAATGGATGATTTTACTGTGCTTTGTTAGAAGGCGAAATGACACGAAAACTACCAATAGAAAGTGATATCATTTCTAGTTTGACTTTTTATGTTTTATGGTTTTTTGGGTCTTTTTCATATTTGAAAAGCTTGAAAAAGAATAAAATTGCTTATAGTACACTAAGGAGGAAACATGTGTCACGAGCAAGGAAACTAATTCTAAGCAGTGGAACATACCTATGCTCAATGCAAGGAAGCATATGTAGGATAAGGACACTCGAGGAGATGTCTCCTCCGAGTAGGGGATAATCAAGCAACAAAAGATATATGGAAGGCTTTGCTTGGCTAGGATTGAGGCAAGCTCGGGTTATATGGCTTATAAACTGAAGCAGGGAGTCGACATAAAGCTCAATACGACAAGCGAATGCATGCAAATGCAGTTACAACTTGATACAAATGGGAGTCCCTGTAGGATATGCTGGCATACAGTTCGAGAAAGAGTATGAAGTTCTTTACTCGAAGGCATGTCATGACTATAAGGGACTCCCAGACCTAAGGGGGGGATGCTCACCATGGGCACCAAATGACAAAGCATGATTTAACTAGGGTACCGATGATAAGGAAAGCTCTACCACTTTTGTAATGCCACTTCTAATAGCAGTATGAAGGTTCTGTGGAATTACAAAGTGGCTATGTACCTATGGTTAAGGTGACATGGTCATAGGATAATGCAAGATGCATGCAAACAAATGGTCTTATCCTATATGCTAGTTTAGTAATTTTTTTGCCATAGGCGTGAACAAGTCAAAGTCTCAATGAAAGTGCACCACATGGGGTTCCTACACAACAATATTAGGCCAAACAACTAAAAATAGTTAATAAGAAGTCCAAACTATAAGTCTAGTGGGTAAAACATTTAAATGTTTTTGATAAATAGTAAAAAATGACATTTTTACCATACCATTTGGTTTTTTCCCCAAAATAGTGCATTTGGAGCAACTTGGGCTTCAAAACTTCAAACGACGATTCAGAAGCTACAAACCACGAAATCTATAGCCGCCAGGACTAGGTAATTCACAACCACATTCCTCATCTTTTCAATGAATTAATTTTCAATTTTGGTGGTGTATTTTTATGCATGAGGCAACCAAAATTAAGGATCCCAACCAACGCAGGGTTCATCGGGTTGCGTATAGGTCTTGATGTACGCAGGCAAAGAGAATCCTGCTCGCGAACATACACTATTGTTGTAAAGAACAGTCGTGTACAATGATGGGTATGTCCAATTTCATGGTGAAATGTCACAAAAAAAATTATTTTTCTTTGCAAGGGTTTTGGAATGGAGAGAATGTGAGCATGAAGATGTTGATAGGGAAGTTCTTGGTGATGTGAATGCTCAACAAGATTTAAGAAGGTGTGAGTTGTATAAATTTTGGAACCTTGGGGGTTTGAGGGCCAAACCAAGACTCCTCCAGATGTTCGTGGATTATTGGGATCTAGACACAAAGGCCTTTATTTGGATGGTATGAGTGATCGAGACTAGAAGTAGATGACACCTACTTCATCACATGACTATCCTGCCGAGGCGAGGTGGTGAACCTACAAGCTTGTGGAGTGGGCAGAGGACTCGCTATCGAGGAGTACATAGCTGTGTATTTCCTTCTTGACACATAAAAGATTAGAAGTCAAGTTTCGGTGAACGCCATCAAGAGTCTTAGTCTCAAGGTGATAGTTTTGGTATTGACGAGAATAACAGGTTTAGCATCACTTCATTAGGCTTCACGACCTATCATGTTCTACTCGGTGGAGTGCATGAGACCTATGGTAAATGACTGGAGCACACCACTGCTGAGTACTATGAAACAACAACTGACTGACTGCAAGTTGGATAAATAACTTCGGGTACGCCAACATTCTGAGCACTTTCTTCTTTGAGAGGGTACCGAGCCTCATCCATAGAGTTGAGGTCCCTCCTCACAGTCTACGGGATCTAACCCATGTTAGATTTTCATAAGATTAAAGCAGTATATATTAACTGTATTTATCAATAGGATCACTAGAAGATAGACTAAGCACATAACAATAACACGACAATAACACGAGTATTTTTATCTTGGGAAACCCAAATGGGAGAAAACCCAGCAACCTTCGTCTAGAGATGATAATTCTGAGATCATAGTACAATGAAGAAGAAAGAGAAAATATGGAAAATCTTTCCAAAGATAGAAACCCTGAAAACAATCTTCTTCTGCAGTATATGCGAACTTCTCTCCCTAAAAATTGCAAACTTCATTGTGTTGATGTGCTGCTGCTGTGTGGAATAATGAGGAGGGGCACCTCCTATTTATACAGATTTTCCTCTAATATTTTTACTGGGGTCGACTTCTCTTGGGGGAGCAATATAATTTATATTTTATAATTTATTTTCTTTTCTTTGGTTTGCTTTTATCCCTAAGGTCTACATTTTTCTTCTAGGGTTTGTATGATTGGTTACAATAAGTTCATCTCTCGTAGGAGGTACAATAGAGGAACAATAAGAATAGCTTCTGAAGTTGCATAAACTCCAACACTCCCTCTCAATAAGGAAGGTATTCTTCTGTCTTTATCAGCATCATGATCATCTAGGTTTCATTTGTACATCTATATTGTCTCTATCATCTCTAAACGTACTGAAGGTTGTCTTTATAATTTTGCTCTATTTGGATGTCTAAGAGAAAATCTCTTGCTACCTATTTGTCTCTACTGGCGATGGAATACTTCCATGCCTGGATAGAGATCTTGGATGAGCAAGTGTGTACGACCATCTACTACATGTTCGTCTCATTGCCGATGGGGTACTCCCATACTTGGCTGAGAACCTGAACGAGTAAATGTGCACGACCATATACTGCATGTTCGTCTCATCTGCCGATGGGTTACTCCCATGCCTGGCTGAGAACCTGAACGAATAGAGGTGTCTGCACAATGAAACGACCATCTTCTACTTGTTCAACTCATCTGCTGATGTGATTTCTCCCATACCTGGCTGAGCACCTAGACGAGCAGATGCACCTGTGTGAACCCGACCATCTACTACTTGTCTGTTTCATATGTCGATGGGATTCCTCCCATACCTGGCTGAGAACCTTGACGAGTAGAGGTACCTGGTCAAAAGTATGGTAAATGTCTCTTAGTCATTGTTACGGAGAGAAAATTCCTATGGCTTGGGGCGTGCCACAACAGACAACTAGACACTAGAAATCAATCCTTTCCCAATATGCAAGAAAAACAAATATCTAACACTAAGAGACCTCGAATCATACCTTATTCCGGGCGGTTGAAGTAGATTCTCGTTGAGCTTTTTCCAATCTTGCTTGTGCTAACAATTTGCTTTCAACAACAACAAACGCGACAAGCATGCTATATAATATGGTGTTAGATCTATTCTAGCATATATAATCAACAATGTATAAGCAATTAAACATATCCATGGATTCAATATTTATATTCAAATGCACATTATTGGACATGAAAAGATATTTCTATTAATCAAATAAGAGATTACACAAGTGACAACCTCTGTCGGCACGTCTACGAACCAGAGAAATCGAGTCCTCCACCACCTTAATCCTCCATCTCTCGATAGCAAGCTCACATGCAAAGGCAAATTTGGGAAGAACATAAAGTGCTCCAAAGGGACAAAGAGATGCAGACTCAAGTATATGCAAGCTATGGCAACAATGGACTATAGTTTCGTTGCTCTTCAATTCCTCTTCTTCAATGTATCCAAGGGGTTCCTTATATAGCACTCCAAAGGGGTAATGGAGGGTTGAATCCGAGCGATCTCAAGGCATATGGAAGGCCTAGAGTCAGGATCTTCATACTCATCCAAGGGAAAAATCCAAAATTGTTTTGCTTTATGCACACATCCCGATGTATGCGGGTTTGAGGTCAAAAGTCACATGTACACGCGAGTATGGGTTTAAAAGTCGCATACAACAATAAACAGGGGTTTTTAGGGATGAAATTTGAAACATCAAAGTATAATATCAGTCCATGGGGTCTAAAGAGTCTGTAGAGGGACAGTGAAGGCCATAAATATGTGATCAACCATGTGTGGTAAAATCAACTATAACAGTCATCTCTCCCTTCAAAGAAGTGATACGTTCTCTTCTACTCCAAGTCTTCCGCGAAATTATTCAAGCTTCATCCTAGGAAGAGGCTTGGTGTGAACATCTGCAGTCTAGTCGTCTGTCGGAATATACTGGATCTCGACCGCACCTTTCTGCACCATATCATGTATGAGGTGATACCGAATCTCTATGTGCTTCGACTTGTCGTGAAATACAAGATTCACTAACATCTGCACACAACTCTGGTTATCGTGGTGAATCACGGTTGGCTCTGGAATCTGGCCAAACAATCCTACAAGAAGTTTATGAAGCCAAACTGCTTCTCGGGATGCTAAACTGGCATACATATACTTGGTCTCTGTAGTATTGAGAGCTACTGAGTTCTGCTTCCTACTGTACTAGGAAATTACTGCAGAACCCAAACTGAAATACCATCCTAAAGTGCTCTTCCTATCTGTAGTGCATCTGGACCAATCTAAGTCTGTAAATCCTTGCAATCTGAATTCTATCATAGATCATATCCCACAACGCCACGATTAGAAAGAATTTGAGGTAAAAAATGGGCCTCCTAAGAGATGTACTACAAAAATATAAGATATATTAAAATATTATGAGTTGGGGGTTTTATGGGGTAGGTATATATGACAACTCATCTCCTACACTATTTTTTATGCATAATATAAATAACCATGGTTGAGTTACTTTTCTAAATTGACTATAAATAAAATTAATAAAATAACTCTACAATGATGTGACTAACATTCATTGTAAATTCCCAAAAATTTATTGTCCTTTAGCATTTATTTGTCTTGAACTTGTAAATAAAATTAAACAAAAATGAATTTAATTTATATGCATAACTAACATATTTTTTCATATAAATATCATTCATGAATTTAATTTATTTTAAAAGTACAAGATTATATATATATTAGTTTGACATTATCATATTAAATACAATTGAGTGAATATATAATTTAAAATTAAAAAACATGAAAATGACAATATATTATTTTATAAAAAAATGTGAAAATACATTTTTATGAATTATGAGTACTTTACTTGAAAATGACAATAATATTATTTTATGAGAAAGTGAATTGTGAGTACTTTACTTGAAAATAACAATAATATTATTTTATGAGAAAGTGTGAAATGACTTTTATTGTGAGTACTTCACTTTATGACTTAAAAGTACTTGTACCACTACCTTGGTTAACTATGGGTTTTCATCCACCATAAAAAGTGTGACAAATAAACATTCTTAACTCATGCAATGCCACCTCAACCATGAGGGATGATGTCATCTACTATAATGTAATTGGTTGATTTTTATAGTACATTTTGGTCCTTTTGAGGTCCATTTTTGACCTCAAATTCTCTCTAATGATAAGTATATGAGCATATGTTTTGTAGCAGTCCAGTGAATCTTCCTTGGTTCGCACATGAACTCACTGAGGGTATTCACATCAAACCAAATATTTGGTTTGGTGTTTGTTAGATACATCAAGGACCCAATCAACATGCGATACATAGTGGGATCGATCAAATTTTAATATGAAGCAAAATCTCTCAACGTCTTCAAATTTTGCATCCATCGAAGTAGCTATGGACTTGCAGTCCAACATTTTGAATCTCTTCAGTATATCCATGGTGTATTTTCCTTGACCTAGGAAAATATTCTTCTGCTCTTTATCATACTTCTAATCCCAAGAAGTAATGCATCAATAATATCATTGAGAAAGGTTGTCTTGACATCCATCTGATACAACTTCCATTCCGTAGCTGAAGTAATAGCAATGATCGATATGATGGAAGTATATCGAGCCACATGAGCAAATGTCTGAAAATAATCGACTCCCTCTTTCTGAGAGAACCTCTGGCAACAAATTTGGCCTTGTATTTTTCAATGCTCCCATCTGCTCCATGCGGAGCTTCATTCTCCTCTGCATTTTGCAAAATATGTCATGCCCATCTAGGTCTTTTCTGACTTACTGCCATATCTGTGGGAGCATTAACTGGCTCAACTAGATCAATGGGACTGATTGGTTTATTCATTTCTCCAGAATCCCTCTTAATGTTTGGAGGGGGAGATGATATCATCTCTTCATCATCTTCGATCTCTATGTCTAATCCTCTTCCTTTTCGGATAGTCATTTCTTCATCAAAGGTTACATCCCGAATGACTTCGATTTTCCTCGATCCTGGGATGTATATTATGTAATCCTTTGAAGACTTGCAATATCCCACGAATGTTCCATTCTTTCTTGAAGATTCTAACTTGGGCACATGAATGTAGACTGGAAAGTAATTATCCATCATGGTGATAACCAAGTTCATCAAGGATCCTTCTAGTCACAACAAAAGTGTCATTAGGTTTCTATCATATGTAATAGACTAGAATCCCTATCTTTGAGGGATAACTCTCTCTATCTCTCAGAAGTCGGTTGAATAAATACTGTTGAAGCAATAGATAGACCGACATTCGTAGAAGCCTTGCGCTTTTGATCACCAAATCTCTACATGAGATCATTATGGGTCTGAGAGTCATAATACATGCTTCTAGAGGCTTTCTGCTTTTGTTCCATTCGTATATCAATGGGATCACTTTTCCTTGTAGATCATGGCATTCCCTACAAGTCAAATCCCGTAAGATGATTAGCAATATTTCATAATCAATGTCTTAACAAAATAATGTAGGAAACCTTTTAGTCAATGCTTCGACACAACACACGTAAGGCCATTATTCGGATGCCTATGGTCTCCATTATAGCATACTATTAAGAGTGTGTACTACTCCAGTATGTTATAAGAGAGTTGTCATCCTAGATGGGTTGTGCAGCATGTCAAGTTATTTAACTACATGAATTTAGAAATGTAGATCTATGTAAAACATATTAAAAAAACAACCAGATCTAATCTACGAGAGCATGTAAAATCAAATACTTATCTTTTGTAGTTTTGTTGGTGGGCTCCCACTGTCAGAGTTCATTGATCTTCATATGCTTGTTTGACGATCATCACAATCTGGATCTTCATATCATTTCTTAGAAGGACTCCGAATGATCATCCTTCCTTGAATCCTTGTGAGGAGGGCCTTCTTCTACATCAACAGTTGAAGCTTCATGCTTCCTTTTGATTGAACTTGGACAACTACTGGCATAATGATCGTATTTCTTGCACCTGTAGCACTATATTTGAGATAAATCCTTCTTTTCTTGTTTCTTCTGATGTTGGGGAGGACTTGATATCTTATCTTGGTGCTTGTGATTAAAGGACTTCCTTCCCCTTCCCTTCCCCTTCCTTTCTTGGCATGAGATATGAACGCTTGGTTCTCCTTTGGTTGAGTGCCATGAAGTCTTTGGCGTGTTGTGATTGTTGTTTCTTCCTGAGTGCATTTTGCCCATAGCTTATCAAATTTGGGTAGCATGGTTCGACCACTTATAGTTTGGATGAAAAACTCCCAAGATGGTGGGAGACCATTTAAGGTGGTCATAATGAGATCCTTTTCTTCAAGATTGTCTCCACTGGACTTTATCTTGTCCCAGAGCTTAGTGATCCTCATGAAATATGAGGCAATATTCTCGGACTTCATCTTCATATTCGATAGTTTATTCCTCAATGTGAGAGTCACATTGATATTACCGTGTTCAAATAGATTCTTCAAGGTTTTGAACATCTTCCTCACTGTCATCTTTTCTAAGATATGAGGAATCAAGTGGTCTCTAAATGAGTCCACCAAAATTCTTTTTGCTTTGGCATCATTCTTCCTCCATCGAGATTTGTCTTCTTCGGCTTTTGATTCTGGGACCTTTTCATTTACAGACTGTAATAGGTCATTTTCTTCTAGTAGAACAAGAACCCCAGTCTTAGAGGGGATGAATTTGAAAGCCCCTTCCAGATGATCTTCAACCTTCATATTGATCATCTTGACTGTAGATATGGATCTGAAACCCTAATAGAGACTAGGTAAAAAATGAAGGTTGGATTTTTGGAAAACTATCTCCACAGATAAATGCTCCCTGGAGAGGTGAGTTGAGAATAGGTAGAGTCGATCCAAAACTGTGGAGGGAGTAGGTCAAAAAGTGAAACCCTAATTTCTGTTGCAATTGCAGAATTAAGTCAAAATTGAAAATTCTCATAATTGAATTTTGTCTACACCAAGAGATGCGCCCTCCTTAGTGCGAAATTCCCAAGGCTCTTTTTCTGCCAAAAGGTTGAGTGAAGACCTTGAAAGATGAAACCCTAGTTTCGACAGGTTTTCAACATAGTTCCAACAATGGCTTCTTCTAGCACTGCTCTGATACCATGTTAGATTTACATAAGATTATAGAAGTATATCTTAATTGTATTTATCAATAGGATCATTAGAAGATAGAAGAACACAAAACAATAACAGGAGTATTTTTATCCCGGGAAACCCAAATGGAAGAAAACCTAGCAACCTTCGTCTAAAGATGATAATTCTAAGATCAGAGTACAATGAAGAAGAAAGAGAAAATATGGAAAAGATTTCGAAAGATAGAAACCTTGAAAACGGTCTTCTTCTGCAGTATATGCAAACTTCTCTCTGTCCTAGAAAACTACAAAATTCACTATGCTGCCGTGCTGCTGCTATGTGGAATAAAGAGGAGGGGCACCTCCTATTTATACATATTTTCCTTTAATATTTTAACTGGGGCCGACTTCTCTTGGGGGAGCAATATAATTTATATTTTATAATTTATTTTATCTTTTCTTTTGTTTGCTTTTCTCCCCAAGGTCTAGGGTCTGCATACGACGATATAGGTAAGATCCCATTTGTATGGATTTTTGATTTATTTATTTAGTTTTGTATTTTTGATGTATTTGGAAATTAAAAACATGTTTTTGGTGGTGACAAGTACTGACATTACGTTTATTTGCGCACACGCAGGTCTACGATGACTAGATGGTTTCCCTCGACATCGACGAAGGGGACGAGGTGACGAGATGATCGGTGCTGAAGCCGAGGGGACGCTCCAAACCATACATGTGAACATCACTCGACTGACACACAAGATACCCTTGGTGCAAGTCGAGGACTTGCCCCGAGGCTATGCAACGACACCTAGTAAGGGTATCTCGTCTGTGGGTTACACTGTTCAGGAGGTTCACCAATGAAATCATATATCATGATCATCACCCAGACTATAATGTCCCTTTTTCAAAATTTTATTAAATGACCAATTTTTCACTTTTTCCCCAATTTTGACCCTTGATTAGTTTTGATGTCTAGATCTCCAAATTGACCCAAATTATCCCAAATATTCTTATAAGGTATATGACTGAGATTAGGACATGAATATTATGTTTAGGGATGATTTATGACCCTCCAATTACTTTTTCAAATTGTTTAATATTCTGGTCAAGGTAGGACTCTTTACCAGCAAATTGGGGCTCCAATTTCCCCTACGTAAATGCTGGAAATGGATTCTCAAATGCTCCCAAACCCACTCGAATTTGTGAACAGAGGCAGATGATGTTTAAGGGACATTGTTAAGGTCTCATATGCATCATTTTTCAGTTTATACAAGCTATTATGACCCTCCCCCAAGCAACTACAAAATCACTAATTCGACCCTTAGGGAAATGGCACCAAATCTTCTCCAAATGCAATTAAACTGAGTAAAATGACCTCGAATTTCTAAGTGATGAACATGAAACCTGTAATACTCATAAATGACAGTCCATTCATCATAAATATATCAGAGGGACATTCTCCCATTCTAAATAATAAACATTATCATAGCATACATCAATGTAGTGGGGAAATTGTCATTGTTTTCTCATTAATAATCACTTTTCCACACAACCATTTTATATTTCAGCCTGAGAATTTCTGAGAATGAAGAACACATAATATTGATCTTACTACAATCAGTAAAGGACAATGAAAATCTCTCCCAATTCGAAATCATTAGCATTACAATGGTTCACAACAAGATAGTGGGGAAATGGCACTATTTATTCATTGATTAACATTTTTACATGAAATATTTAAGTATTTTTACCTGAGAGTCTTCTGAACTTTAAATATAGAGCCTTTACATTACAACATAAAATAATGGGGCATTTGAAGCTTCCCCAAATAGATCAATAGCTCACCCAAAGCGCAATCTCTCCATGAGCAAGAATATGCCATAAAAACTGGAAATGGTTGAGAGAAAGTGTTGCAATAAAAGGAACCACGAGCTTCTCTATAGCTTACACCTACAAATACAACTCCATTGAAGCTCCACGAAAGACCTGAGTGGCCTCTCCAAACATCAACTTGCATGAGAATCTTTCACCCTTGAAATTGGCTAAGGCAAGAAAACTAGTCATCCACTAGCTCTCACAATTCACAAATGACAATTTATCAAATGACAAAAGCTCTTCTCTTGGTTGATTCCTATATTTTATAAACATCCTTAGCCTTCTAAGGTTACCAATCCATCCACAAAATCAAGTCAATTCGAATTTGGGTGTGTGCTCAAGATTTTCCATGTGTCCTCTCTTTCCTAGCCTTCCATCTTCTCCCAATTTGAGTAGGAACCCATTGAGCTTCCCCAACTCACATGAGCGCCTCTTGGATTCTCTATTTGGACCTGACATGTCAGATATGTCATATATCAGCCTTCGGATCTGATTTGCGTCATAGGTTTCATAGCATCTTCATCATTGTTGTCATAGAGCTAGGGAATCTAGTCCAAGTGTTTCACTAGCTCCAAAATTCCTGTTCCTCTTCCATGGGAGTTACTCTTCCACTCCAATTCGACCTTAATTGATTCATGCAAAGTATATTGACATTCCAAATCATCCCAAGACCCTTGGGATTCTTATGGATTCGAAATGACAAGAGGAGGATGCCATGTGGCATAGAAAATCTAGCTTGTGTGGGTCCCATATCTCCATGTGTCTTCATGATCATTTGTCACTTTGATTTTCCCTTGTATTTATTTATTTAGATCCTTTATCAAATATTTATTCCATTCTATTGTTCAAACATCATTTATCGTCCCCCTTATTCCAAATCCCAAAGCTTCCACCCCTAACCTAGGAAACTAGTAATTTTCCTCCTTGGCAATTATTTGACCCTTAGCATCATTTTCCTGCTACAAGGTCTTCATTTTCATGTTTACTAGAAATTTGGCTTGCAGCAACATTTTTAAATATGATCTCTATGCCACCAACATAGACTTGTGAGAACCCATCAATAGGTATTCCTTCATAGTTCAAGCATCCATCAGTAGATGCTCTTTGTTTCATTTCCACGGTAGAATGTGTCTCGAAATGATATTCAGTATTTTCAATAGAAACTTCTTCATACTCATGTGATGTCTCTTCATCTTTTTCAGTCACTTGGAAGTGAATTCCGATCCTCTTCATGTACTACTACTTCTACTTCACCTATTTCGGAACTAGGTGGTTCATGGGTCTCCTCCTTTTGCTCCTTCAAGCAAGCTGATGCATTTTTCCCCTTGGTTTTCATAAGATCAATATATTTTCTCCAACCTTGGATAGCCAAAAATTCGAATCCTTTCATAATATTCTTGGTCATGTCTTCAAAGATAGCTTCCATAATTTTTATATGCTCCTTACCATCATGTGAGGTTCCCTTTTCATCCCTAGTCATAGTATCCTCTTTAACAAAAGCACTTTTGGGTTTCAATATCTAATGGTGGTATCTTAATTCTTCTCCTCATAAATATCAAAATACATCAGGTGCCATTATAATTCTCTAATACCACTGTAACGTCCCTTTTTCAAAATTTTATTAAATGACCAATTTTCACTTTTCCCCCAATTTCGACCCTTGACTAGTTTTGATGTCTAGATCTCCAAATTGACTCAAATGCTCCCAAATATTCTGAGAAGGTGTATGAATGATATTAGGAATTTAATATTATGTTCATGGATGATTTATGACCCTCCAATTACTTCTGCAAACTTGTTTAATATTCTAGTCAAGGTAGAAGCCTTTACTAGCAAATTGGGGCCTCAATTCCCCCTGGGTAAATGCTGGAAATGGATTCTCAAATGCTCTCAAACCCACTCGAATTTCTGAATGGAAGAAGATGATTTTTAAGGGAAATTTTTAAGGTCTCATATGCATCATTATTCAGTTTATACAAGCTATTGTGACCCTCTCCAAAACAGCTACAAAATCACTAATTCGACCCTTAGGGAAATGACACCAAATCTTCTCTAAATGTAGTTAAACTAAGTAAAATTACCTCGAATGCTTAAGCGATTAAAATCAAACTTGTAATACTCATAAATGAAATTCCATTCATCATAAATATATCAGAGACATTCTCCCATTCGAAATAATCAACATTATCATAGCATACATCAATGTAGTGGGGAAATGGTCATTGTTTGCTTATTATTAATCACCTTTCCATACAATCATTTGATATTTCGAATTAAAAATTTATGAGAATGAAGAACATATAACATTGGGCTTATTACAATCAATAATGGACAATGCAAATTTCTCCCAATTCAAAATCATTAGCATTACAATGGTTCACAACAAGATAGTGGGGAAATGGCACTATTTCTTCATGGATTAACATTTTTACATGAAATATTTCAGTATTTCAACCTGAGAGTCTTATGAACTTTAAATATAGATCCTTTACATTAGAACATAAAATAATGGGGTGTTGGAGACATCTACCATCATACACACTCTTTCGGTCAAATTGGCCTAGTTAAACCACTATCCTAAGTTTAATTGACATCAGTGGAGCATTAATTGCCATCATCTAGTCACACCCACGCCTTCCTACAGTCAAGGAGGCTAACTGGAGCACTCCAGGGGTGATCTGTGTGACATTAATGCACCTAATTGCTAACGGGTGGTTACAATCAGTTCAACCAGTCAGTTACAGTCAGTTAAGGCGCCTGCATTCATTAAATATATTATTTAATGATTATTTATTATTATTTAATGAACTGGAGTCAACAAGGCGCCTCCACCAACTTCTGATGGTCAGTTCAGCTTCAGTGAACTTCATCAGGGTTCATTGGAGTCATGCAGGACTAGCACTTGATGGTTGGATTGCTATGACATGTGTTTGATCTCCTTCAGTTGAGATTCAGTCATTTATTGCACTACGACTTCAGTTAGGGTTTGGTGAGTCAATTAAGGTTTTGGTCAAGTGGTTAACTGAGTGAGATTGAATGGTTTAGAGTCAGTTAAGCTAGATTCACTCATTAAATTCGAATTGTCTCCTTAGGTATTCGAATTCTTCATGGAGTTAAGCCATTGCTCAGCATTGGTATTGTAACCCTTTATTGTTTATTAAATATACAGAGAGGAAACCAATTCTGGTTCAGTTATTTTCCAATTCATGAGTATTTGTTAATAATTCTTTGATGATTTTGATTCCTAGTTCCTAGATCATGTGCAAGAATTAATATGGGGCATTATAATATTCCCCAAAGAGATCAATAGCTCACCTAAAGCGCAATCCCTCCATGAGCAAGAATATGCCATAAAACTAGAAATGGTTGAGAGAAAGTGCTGCAATAGAAGGAACCACGAGATTCCCTATAGATTACACCTGTAAATAAAAATCCATTGAATCTCCATGAAATAACTGAGTGGCCTCTCCAAACACCAACTTGGATGAGAGTCTTTCACCCTCGAAATTGGCTAAGGCAAGAAAACTAGTCATCTACTAGCTCTCACAATTCACAAATGACAATTTCTCAAATGAACCAAAGATCTTCTCTTGGTTGATTCATGTATTTTATAAACATACTTAGCCTAATAAGGTTACCAATCCATCCACAAACTCAAGACAATTCGAATTTGGGTGTGTGCTCAAGATTTTCCATGTGTCCTCCCTTTCGTAGCCTTCCATCTTCTCCCAATTTCCGTAGGAACCCATTGAGCTTCCCCAACTCACATGAGCGCCTTCTTGGATGCTCTATTTCGACCTGACATGTCAAATCTGTCAGATGTCAGCCTTCATATCTAATTTGTGTCATAGGTGTCATAACATCTTCATCATTGTTGTCATAGACCTAGGGAATCTAGTCCAAGTGTCTCACTAGCTCCAAAATGTCTCTTCCTCTTCCATGTGAGTTACTCTTCCACTCCAATTCGACTTTAATTGATTCATGCCAAGTATATTGACCTTCCAACTCATCCCAAGACCCTTGGCATTCTTATGGATTCGAAATGACAAGAGGAGGATGCCATGTGGCATAGAAAATCTAGCTTGTGTGGGTCCCACATCCTCCATGTGTCTTCATGATCAATTGCCACTTTGATTTTCCCTTGTATTTATTTATTTATCTCTTTTATTAAATTTTTATGCCATTCTAATGTTCAAACATCATTTATTGTCCCCCTTATTCCAAATCCCAAAGCTTCCACCCCCAACCTAGGAAACTAGTAATTTTCTTCCTTGGCAATTATTTGACCCTTAGCATCAATTTGACAAACTCTCATGAATATGGAATGTTGGACACACCAGGCACACATAGAGGAGGGGTGAATCTATGTGTGCATTTTTTATTAATTTTTCAACTTAATAATCAACAACTTATTCAATATTATGCATTATCACATTATCAGTGTATCATCATCAACATTGGTATCATCATCATCACATAGAAAGCATAGCAACAAAGTACACAAGATTTTTACGTGGAAACCCAAGTCCTAGGGGGAAAACCACGTAAGCCTTTTTAAAATAGTTTTCTAGAAATAACTGGAAGGAAGCACCAACCCCGTTATTATAAAAACTTCAATTTTCCAGCTTCAACTGGAAGGAGGCTATGAACACCTGATTTACAGGCTTCAACCTGAAGGAAGCTACCACTCCCTAGTTTTCCATCTTCAACCGGAAGGAGGCTACAACCTCCTTTCCTTGCCTCGTCCTGCCACCCTAATAAGAAGATACTTAGTGAACCACAACTACATTGATCATGCGGACCTGCTAATCGACACTTGTACTACACTGCACAATCACTGTTACTGATCACTACACCATAACTGTATCACACTGCTCAACCACTGTCACTACTGATCACTGCTCATCAACTTGTACCATTGATCTGTCTAGTCAAGCTTTACCAATCAATCTGTTGCTCACATCATCCGACTCAGTCAATCTGAGTATAACCAACTGCACATACTAAACCAATCTCCGAATCTGCTGGTTATAACTTCTGCTTTCAACTTATTGCCAAATCATCACTCATATCACTGCCACACACACTGCTCATGTACATCCTTGTACACCTTGTAATACAAAAAACAGGTAATTACACTCTTCTTTCACTGAACATAAATAGGAATCATCATCATAGTGTGTCATCGTCATAGGGTATGCATCATGATCATCATCATCGTGTACATCATAAAGTGTAGAAGAGCATCATCACACCTTTATCAACATGTTTCAAGGAGTGCTTAATGTAGTATGTATCAACACATCATCATATCATAGTGTGTATAGGAGTCATAGAGTGTGCATCATCAAGTAGCATGGGAGAACTTCATCATCATTAAGTATGCAACCTCATCATCATAATCCTCTCATCACAACATGCATGTTTATCATAGCTTGCATCATCATAGTAGTGTGTACATCAAAGAGTGTTCATCATGTAAGTGTCACAGATTATAGGAGTGTATAATCACATCACAGTTCATAGGCATGTATGTTCATCATAACTCACATCATCATAGTACATCATAATCCTTTTACTTCATACACTATTGTTCACATATCATTCCACACTTCACTGTTCACTAGTACATACACTCATGTCCACACTCTTGTCTATTCCTCACTGTACATATACTTGTACATACACTTGTTCACTTGAACACACACTTCACTATTCAGTCATTATATACCACTGTATTCATATAAGCACACTGCATACACTTGTTCGCTCATAGTTCATTCACTATACAATACACACTT
Organism: Pseudotsuga menziesii; assembly: GCA_001517045.1. NCBI lineage: Eukaryota > Viridiplantae > Streptophyta > Pinopsida > Pinales > Pinaceae > Pseudotsuga > Pseudotsuga menziesii. The sequence goes on from LPNX010225203.1 coordinate 180,746, forward strand.
CTATACATGACTTGCACACACACACCTCTACACTTCATATCACTTGTACAGTACTAGTTCATACTTGTATACATCACACTTGAACATACTACTGTATCATACAAATATTCTATTCATGCATACCACATACATTTGTCTTGTCTGCATACACCTTGTCTATTGTACATGTACACCTTGTCTATCACTACCTCACTCTACATACCACTTGTACATTGTTCACTCACTGTACCATATACTTGTACTATCATTGCTGTTCATACATGTTTCTACATCAATTTGTACATACACTTGTTTTGTCTACATACACCTTGTCTATTGTACATATATACACATGCACACTTTACTGTACATCTAGACACATAACTTTATGTTCATATAAACAAGGTTATGCTAACATGCCTTTGTTGTAGATGATGATACAAAACTAGATTGTGTATGCAAATTCAAACTTGGTTCTGTTATGGTCAGCTGCCAACTAGCTCAGAGAAGAACTCAGTCAAACTTTCTTAACACTCGGGTCCGTGCTTGACTTCTTCCAAGACTTGGACTGTATACTCTTTAAAAATTGCAGACTTTCACCCCAAAACAAACTCGGACTGTTTTACCCAAGAAAAAATGACTGAAAAATTGCTCTCTACTACCTACGAATTTTATGACATACCAGCGAAATCCTCAATTAAAACCTACGGAAATCCTCAGTTGAATAGCTAATTCGTTTGTTAAATTAATGTGACAAGATGTAAGTGTTTTTATACTTGTTGAGGGAGCGTTTTGAGAGGAGCATAAAGCCGACCCAGTGAAGGTTTTTAACCAGAAATTAAATTTGATTTAAAAAAAAATGTTTTAACATCTAATTATTTAGTGGGGCCGACTTGTAGGATGGATTGAGTCTTTTTATTAAATTAAAAGATGTTTTGTTTATTTAATATTTAAATATTAATAGTTATGTTTAAAGGGCTGAATTCATAAGGATTGGATCAATTAAATATATTTCTTTTAATAATAAGTCCAACATTGGAGGAATTTTATTAGTTTTAATATTTTATTAGGTTGATGGTCTTTTTACTTATTATAAGTTTTGGGTTTAAACATTTATTAAGACTTTATTAATATTTTAATTAAAGATGATTGTATTAATTTTAAACTTGTTTTAGACAATTTAGATTAATGATAAATGTTTAAATAATTTATTAAATTATTAATAGATGTTTTAACGCTTAAATTTAATGTGACTTAATGTGGAGTCTTAATGGGTCTCTTTTTAATATTTTATTTATTTGTAAAAAATGTTTTAAATAGTGTTTTATCATTAAACTTAATATTATTATAATTATGTTTTAATAATTATTAACCATGTGTGTAGGTTAAATTATTAAAAGATGTTTTAAAGGCTTTAGTGAGTAGGGTTCATCATGAGGGCTTCAAGGGTTAGAGTAAAGGTGCAATGGAAATTATTATGCAATATTAGTGTGTTTCTTAGTGTTTTAAGAGCATAGTGTAGAGAGTAGGCTTAGGGACCAAGGGTAAGGTTTTCAGGGTATTTTGTTAGCTCATTAGAGTCACCACAAGTGAAGACACGTAACCATCAAGGTGTGGGGTTCCTAGGCTTCTCCTAGGGTACCAAGATCTCTATCAAATGCAAATGACCACTGAAAGGGTCATTTGGACTCTTGCAACTTCTTCAACCCACCAAGAACACATTCTGGGGTACTTGGGCAAAGGTTGTGGTACTAGGAAACCAAGGAAACAACTGGGGAACCATAGAACCAACTTAGGGGTACTTCAACACTCTATAGGGTGTTTAAGGCTTTTTCCATTGTCCTAAGGGCTCCAAGGGCTTTCGACTTGGGCTTGGACAAAGTCAAAAGGTCTCCTTTGACATTGACAACTACTTAACCCTTAGGGGCTCCTCAAAGGGAACTAAGACACACTTGTTGGCATCAATGACCTTTCATCTTTGGCATCAATGACAACTTAATCAACATGGAAAATGTTATTAGGCAATTGTGACCCAATGCATATATGCCTATGTAGACATTTTTTATCGGTCGTGTATATTTTGGTGGCTTAAAGCCCCATTTTTGTACTTATGACATTTTTTACTATGACACCATTTTTGAACTCTATTCGGAAATAAAAAAATTATAGCGATCGGTTTTAGACCTCTTAATCCTAAGTTTTATACTCTAGGTATTTTCTAGAATAATATTAAAGATTAATTTAGTTTAGTGAACAATTAGACTTTGAATAGGACTGCTTCTTTGTTAATGACACTTATCATTTTCATGTGATTATATGATTGGTTGTCTTCCTACTTTCTAGCCTAGGATTGAGCTATATAAACCAGATCTCTTCTCTATGAGATTAATAGAGAGTCTTGTGAGTATGATGCAATTTCTCTTTTTCTTATGAATAAAGTTATGTGTCTCTTCTCTATGAGATTAATAGAGAGTCTTGTGAGTATGATGCAATTTCTCTTTTTCTTATGAATAAAGTTATGTGTCTGAGAACACTTCTTCTTCATTTGGTATCAAAGCGATGTTGAATTGTTTCATGATGAATTGATTGGTGGTGGAAAGCTTGATGTTGGTTCGACAAAGTGTGACAGTCTTCTCAATGTTGGTCTTTCTGCTTTTGAATGGTAGCAGCTTTGCGAGGTAATTCTGTTTTCAAGCATAATAAGGAAAAATTAGGATTGCAGTAATTATTGTAAAAGTTTGGTTGATTTTTTAATCATCAGACTTTCTTGATTTTTAATATGCCAGATCTGAGTATTTTTACTTAAGATCTATTTGATTCATTACTGCTCAAATTGTTGTAAAAATATTGAAAAATCTCGATACTTTGTAATATCTAAGATTGCAAATTGGAAATTTCTTAAAAAAAAACAATAGATACACATCGATTTTGTTATTAGCTTATCTGTCAGGTGGATTTGGAGGGAAAGTACAAAAGAATTTTGAAAAATTTCCTCGAGATAGATCACAGGGAGCCACTTCAGGTTTCTTTCGGCAGACGAGAGCATATGTTTCAAAGTTCTTCTGAATAGTGGTCACGATTTGAGCCAGCGATCAAACCAGCGATCTATGCAGATCTGAGCTTGTGATTTCAATATGAGTCTACGTGATTCGACGATATACCAAATCAATTTGAGCTTGCGATCAACGATATACCAAATCTTGATTCATAAACCCGCGTGATCTGTCATCTCATTCAATCTCTGACAATGATTTCATTAAGCTTGTGATCTAACCAGCAATCTACACAGATCTACAATTTACATCAACGATCTATCAATTTAAATCAGTGATCTAACAATTATCGATTTACATCAGAGACCTCTCCATGATCTGAAGCAAACTGGTGCAACAAAACATTGTAACCAAGGAGGCCTAAGATCAGTTCTTGCAGGCCAACGAAACCCTTCCTCTGGTGCAACGACCCCTCTCAGCAAACTGGTGCGATCGGTGCGCTACTTCCAAGCTCCAAATCGTGAAAAGTGCCAATGATTTTCCTTCAAGATATGCCTTCAATTTGTGTCCATGTGGGCATCAAACAGTGTCTCCACATAGTGAAATGTACTCATTATGGTGAATTTGATATCATCTTAGCAATTGAATTCTCCATGCAGCTTGAAGCGCCCCTCCTGCCAGCATTCAACTATGGAATCTGGTGACAAAGATATACTCATTTGGTGATGTCCCTCTTAATTCCACGAATGGTGTAACGATTTTAACTTGCATTCTGGTAAAATTTTCCCTTCATCTGATCTGTGCTCACATCCTCACAACGATCTAACATCCATTGTTTCTGCCTGGATCTCCTCCACTGATTGGCAGCGATCTCCTCTAGCTATTTGTCATCACATTGATTCGATGCTCAAATTTCAAATGAAGCATTCATGCTCTATTTGTTTGTGAATCCATTTTTAAATCACATGTGATCTTTAATTTTTTTTGTGATCATTGTATTAAATATATGAAAAAGGCCATATTGGCTTGCCATCATTTTTAATATATTAAAAAAGGCCCATGACTTGGGGAGCATGAAGACTTTAAAGACTGTAAATTTGAAAAAAGGGGAACATATATTTGTTAATATTTTGAAATAATACATTTCTTCTTTTGGAAGTAAGTGCATTCAAAACTTGAAAAGATTATATTGACGAGGATTTTTGTATTTATTAAAGGTTTAAAAGTGAACTTTTAGTTCATTTCAAAAGGGAGTTATTAGGGGGTTCATTTTTGTAAGTTAAATCATTTACTTCAAAAGGGATTATTGAATAATGGTTCCAACCAAAACAATTGAAGATAACTTGGTGCTCATTGTTGAAGGCTTGCAAGGTTAGGTGAAGACTTAGTGTTTTTTTTTAGGAGGAGCCTTGAGCTTGTAAAAGGAGGTGCGAAGATAATGCTAGAAACTCTCGAGTATTGAGACTAAATGTATCAATATTTTAATAAAAAACAATTTTTCGGTGTTGGATGTGTTCTTGATCTGCTTGGAATTTGAATAAGGGGATCGAAGGTGCACATAGTGATCCTATGTGATGGTGCTTTTTTTAATGGATACTTGTTATCCCTCATGATTTCTCTTGTCCTTTGTGTCTAGTTTTGACACTTAACCTTCATCACATTTGATTTTTAATTCAGGGAAATCAAAGTACTTGTTAAAGACTTGCAAACTGAAACATCAATTTTCATCATTCAAGCATATGTGATTAAGCACCTGCAATGCACAATCAAGTAATCAAGGAGTCAACGCATCGACAACGACCTCAAAGTTAAATATCACAATTCAACCATGAAATCAATATTAATTGTAACTTACAAATAGTCATTTTTTGTAAGTTTACTTGTCTTTTTTGAAATCAAGTCAAGTTGAATTGTAATTGGGTGCATTTTTGGTTGAACCCGACAATATCCATTCTCCGAGTCTAGATCAATATTGTTACAAGATCATTGTAAAAACACATTTTTGGGTTCATGATCGTTTGTTCACGTCACCCTCAAATTGGCATATAAGCAAGCGAGCGTGGCATAAATTCAAGCGAGCATGAAAACAAGCAAGTGCAAGCAAGCATGACAATGGGTAAAGGAGGAAACTGATTACAAAATGATAATCAAAACATCAAAGAACATCAAGAAGCCTTAGAAAAATTGGAAAATCAAGTTGTTAAACTTCATGACCAACTTGAAATGAAGGAGCAAGTGATTAAACTCCTTCAACTGCAATTTCTTGAAAAAAAAATGAATGATGTTACTTGTGATAGAGATGACCTAGTACAACTTGGTGAAACAAATACTATGGATGATGATTGCTTATCTAGTGATGAGAAGGAATCCTTGATAAACACTTTTGAAGATGATGTTTTCAATAAGCTCCAGCATCGACAACATTCTGAACTAGTTTTTGTTCAGAACAATCATTTCTATGATGATGATGATAATGATGATGTTTCAGATCAACAAAGAGTGCAACATAAATTCAGTGTGCAAAATACAAAAGTAGTATCCAATGAAGATGAATCTATCTATGAACCTATAGTTCAAGCGTTTTCTTTTGAGTTTAATGGAGAAAACATTTCAATGATGCAACAGTATGCAAGGAATCAAACTTCATAGGATTCAAAACAATCGATAAAGAACACTCTTTCCAAGCCCATCATCAAACTTTGGGAATAAATTATTAACAACAAGCATAGAACATGACTCAGATATGAAAATGATATGACTTATCATATTCCAGATTACTCCAAACCAATTCAATTTGTGAGTGCATGATTCCTTCATGAAAATTTGACTTCACTTGTTCCCGTTAAGCTTCAAAGTGTTAAGTACCAATATTTCCAAAGAGTTGGTTATATGGAATATCACTGTTTTTATCTCCATCCTTGTCAGCATTGTGGAAAATGTAATCATGCATCAAAAAAATGTTTCAAGAGAAACAAGCCTACAAGATTAAGTATTCACTATGGGTGGATCTATCCTTGGCAATGGACATTAACAACCAAGAAATTACATCAATCTTATCGAAGAGTACAATCTCAAGTAAATACTCATCTTGTAGCAAATAGTCTTTTTGTACCTCATAAAGTATAAATCCAGTGGTCCCCTTATGACGTAGCTTCTAAACATGGCCCTCACAGGATGAGATAACATGTGGATATTTCCACATGCCCACTTTGAGTTGAAATATAAATGGTACTCTCTTGCATCTTAAGTGGGGGAGGGGTAGTTAAATATACATGATACAATGGTGAATTGGTTCAAGGTAACCCACATGAAAACCCATATCTTCTAACCTTTTAGCTGACAAAGGGGGGCATATTGATAATGGTTGTCATTCTTCAAGTTTCGACAACAAAAGTCTGTAGATGGCAGACTCTGAAACAAAAATATGAATATGGAAATTTTTTTGTATATGGCAGACTCCGATACATTACTATGAAGATGGACAAAAGATTGTAGATGACAGACTTCAAATTGTCAAATGGGAAACAAAATTTTGTAGATGGCAGACTCCAAATTTTCAAAATGGGAAATAAGCAACAAAATTCTGAAGATGATAGACTCAAATACATGATGCATTGAAATGTTGATCGACACATAACATTATTAAAATATTAGGGAGAATTTCAGTGATTCACTGATTGTATAATGGTGTGTTCAGTATCACCATCATTTACCAATTAGCAAATGATGGAATTGTCAGGTAGATAGGGAATGTTCAGGCATGGCAGCTGTTCACTCCAAAATTTTAGCTCTCTTCAAGTTCATTTCAGATGAACCATTCAGAATCCAGATTTGACAGTTTTTCAAGAAGATTTTTCATTTAAGCACAGGTGGAGGCTTCTGAAAGATCCAACTTCAGATATTTTTACCAAGCCACTTGGTAGAATAAAATTCACTAAGTTCATAGACGAACTTGGAATTTGTAAATATGAACTTTCAGATTAAAGGGGGGGATGTTAGATCTCTTAATCCTAAGTTTTATACTCTAGCTATTTTCTAGAATAATATTAAAGATTAAAGTAGTTTAGTGAGTAGTTAGACTTTGAATAGGACTGCTTCTTTGTAAATGACACCTATCATTTTCATGTGATTATATGATTGGTTGTCTTCCTACTTTCTAGTCTAGGATTGAGTTATATAAACAAGCTCTCTTCTCTATGAGATTAATAGAGAGTCTTGTGAGTGTGATGCAATTTCTTTTTTTATCATGAATAAAGTTATGTATCTGAGGACACTTCTTCTTCAATCGGTTTGGTATATTTACAAATGTGTTTAAATGTGAATGTGTTTTAAATATTCATGCTTATTTATTGATGTGACAAGTTCCAATTTAATACACAATTTGCATATGAATCAACAACATGATTCATTCATCGCATCGATTGACAAGTTTATGTATATGAATGTATGTAATGTAATCAAATTGTCTCACCGATAATATTACCCTCAACAACCTTCTAAATAACGTAGGATCCCTGATACGGTACATGCCATTTAACTGTGACACCACTAACTGGGAGTCGAGGCGAACTTCGAGAGATCATGCACAATTGGAAATGACATCATGTTAAATCAATCATGACGCTATACTAAAAAATGTTATTAGACGACAGCCAAAGACACACACCTATCGAAGACACCAACTGACCCTTAGGTGCATAAATAACCTAGGAAGTTGAAGCTAAGTTCTAGGTGTGGCAGCTGGAACCATTAACAAATCCTAAATATATTGAAGATCCCGTCGACATCTTCCACAAAAGAGGAAGCATGTCCACAAACCGATAACACTACAAGAAGAAAAAACAAACCATACAAGTTGTACAATAATATACAAGATGTCAGCCTCAATTAAAGGTTAAGCATAATATTTCTTAAGATAGAGCCCATTTATAAGCTCCGCCAAAGAATTTCCTTCATAGTTATCCAGCTCATAGGACCCTTTCTCTAGGACACACTTTATCACATTAAGGCCCATGCCACATGGGGTTAAACGTACCCTCTCCAAGAGGTTCACTGGCTTGATCATATAAGAGGACCAAGTCACCTTCACTAAATTGACGGGGATGGAAAAAATTATCATATTGGGCTTTAACACGATGCCTATTCACCTTTAGAGCCAGTACAACATCCCAACGTTGTTCATCCAGGTGCTCTAAGTGGACGAAACAGTCTTCTAACTTCGAAGTGTTAGGTAGAAACTCTATGGCTAGTTTTAATGAAGGAATCTCCCACTCAACTGGTAAAACTGACTCCACTGCATGTTCTAGCTGGCAAGGAGAGAATCTGGTGGCAGCCTTAACTACGGTTTTATAATCCCACAAAGTAGGGTAAATCATGATATGCTAGTTAGTTTTTCTTTGTGTGATGGTTCTTTGTAAAATGGCCTTAAGGGACTTGTTAACTGCTCCAACCTGGCCATTCACTTGAGGGTAATAAGAAGAAGAGTGCTCTTGCTTATACACTAGTTGTGAATTTAATTCCATCATCATTTTATTCTGAAAGTGCCTGCCATGGTCAGTGAAAAGCTCCTTCAGGATTCCGAACCAACTGATAATTTGATTGAATATGAAGTGAGCGACCGTCTCACCATCGGATTTAATTGTAGGAATAACCTCTGCCCATTTTGTGAAGTATTCTATGACCACTATAATGTGATTATGTCCCCCAGCTGACGCTGGGTTGCAATCATATAAAGTGTACCTCCCACTTGGTGAATGGATCGACGATTATAATAGGATGTAACGAGGCGGGATGTGATCACATATTTCGTGAAAACACCTGGAAAGGGTGGCATTGCTTGACCGGGTTAACAAAATATTTGAAGATCGACAACCAATAGTAACCTGTTCTAAGGATTTTTTGGGTTGTAGAAAGCCCAAATAAATGACCATGACACGCCCCACCGTGACAATCATTTAACATAGTCTCATCCTCGTCTTGAGTTAAACAACGATGCAAAATGGAATCCACCCCATGATGATACAATGTATCACCGATAATAAGGTAGTTCTTAGAATTATGATGAAAGCGTCGCCATTCATCCCTCTAGATGTGAGAGGGAACCTTCAAAGTCTACAGATAGATGGTGATATCACCATACCAAGGGTCAACAATTGAAATGAAGAAAATAATTTCATCCACAAATGAGTCCTCATGAATCATATCTTCATCCAGAATAGGGATATCTGAAATAAGCTCCAAAAATATTAACAACTTTTTCGATTTTGCTTAAACAAATTCGAGGTAGAATTATTGAAAAATGACAATCCATTTATTATATCCCTCCCGAATCATTCGTTTGGTAAAGAAAAACTGAAATGGATTGATGTGAGCTACAACGGTTGTCTGGCAAAGTAAGATATAGTGTCTCAACCACTTGACTTCATGAATAGTCGCTAAGGACAACTTCTCGACGTGACTATATTGAAGTTCAACATCAATGAGATTTTGGCTAAGATAATAGATAATGTTCTCTTGGAGCTCATCTTCCGCTTGAACCAGAACCATACCAATCGTCTCTTGAGACGCAACCACATATAACAAAAAATCATGGCTATATTCAGGTGGACTAACAATGAGGGATGTTGTAATCACTTAGATCACTAAGTTACCAATAATGCACATATAGAATCATATAATCATAACATAGACAAGAGACAAGGATAGTAGGTTGAATAACAACTTATATTACACAAAACACATATGGGTTCATACAAACATCAAACTGAACCATGTTCATATCTGGCTCAACAACCTATTATATATGATTACAAAACGGTTATGAATAACTACTTGTCAGTTCAGTCAACCGACACGACCTTTATAGGCTGACCTAATCTCTAATTAGTCGGCTAACTAGTCTAGTCGGATAACCGACTAGCTCCTCCAATATCTCCCCTAGGAAAAAAATATTTCTTTGTCCTGAAGAAACAGGGGAGGTAAAAAAATATCCTGCATGAAATAGTTTTTTCAATTGTTCTGTCTTTATGGGCTGTGCAATCGAATGGATGGTCATTTCTGTACACATATCTCCACAATGGCTTTTGCTGTAATGGCTAGTTGGTGCTGAAATTCTGTCCAATTGCGAAGGGAATTTTGAATGTCGATGGTCAAGGTTGTAATGCTTGACAGGGTCGACATCTTTTCTTGCGTTGAGAGGTCTGTGATGTTAATCATGTCGGGGCCCAAAAATTCAGCTTTTTCTTCTACTGTGTCAAGTAATCTTTTCATTTGTGGACAAATTTTTTCCAGTGTGTCGATGCTGGGGATTGCTTGATTGATCCATTGATGTTCTTGTTTTTCGAGATTTTTGAGCTTCCCTATCGCCAGTATAATCTGATCTTGTACTGTGCTCCTCATTGCTTCTTCTAGACCTTATTGATTTTCTGATGTCTTGATGTGTTCACGAGTCTCTCGAGCTTGTTGGAATACCTGGCCATACTAGTTGCACAGTAATTCTTCTATGGTGGAAGACTCCTCCAAATTTTCTTGTAGTACTTTGTGTGCTTATGAAAATGTTGTGTACTGCTGTCTCAGTAGCACATAAGTTTCTTCTTTTTGTTCCTCTTTCATGGCCTGCACTTGTGCTTGAAGGTTCGACATGACACTTTCAAATAACTGGTATGCTCTTTCCAGTGGTTTGTCGGTGTCGGTCTCTGTTGTTCCTGGCACAACCGTCTGTGTCAAGTTCCTGCATTTGGTAAAAAATTCAACTTGTTCTGCTTTAATTTTCTCTATTTGTTCCTGTCTTCTTTGATTTCTTGTTGCAGCCTCTTTATTAAGGGCTTCCAATAGTTGATCTAGTTCTCCATCCCTAAGTTTTGGCGTGTCGGCTGCAGTAGTCGATCCCAGCTGATGAAGGTGGATAACTGTCGGTACTCGTTGTGTCTGCTGGTGTTCTTGTTTCTTTTTCTCTTTTCTTTTACTTTTGCATTTAGAGTGATGGGACACCACTGCTGCTGTTGGTACTGATTCTGGCTGCTATTTCTTCGCTTGTTGTTCTGCTGTCGGCAAATTCTCATTTGGCTGTACTTCTGATATAGTAGGGTTTACCGGCTATAATTCATGAATGGGGTTTGTAGTTGTTTGTACATCCAATGGTGAATATTGTGGCTCTAGATTTGGAGGAGGATCTGAGGATGGTGGTGGTGAAGGTCATGGTGAGTGGTCTAAGGTTAATGGAGTGGTCAAAAGGGCACTTTTCGGCATGGGATCTTCGACTTCCGGTTGCAAGTCGACAAGATTATCGGTTTCAATAGAGTCGAAGAGGTTATCCAATTCTTGATTTGCTAATTCGACAACTTGGTGATTTGTATCCAAATCTCCTTCGTTTGCTTCATTAAAGGGAAGGGGATGATTTACAATGGATGGTGTGAAGGATGAAGTTCTTGATGCAACAACTTGGGATGACTTGTCAGGATTTCTAAGAAATGAGAATTTAAGGATTCTCACAACTCTTGGTTAAGGGGAAACTTATTGTGGTTGACCTGGTTGCTGGGTGAGGGTTCGTCGTGCTGAGCTCGACTTGGTCAATGTATATGTAGTGTTTATTTGTTGAGCTTTTCAGAAAAGGTGGGAGAGGTTTTTTGATGAATTTCTGTAAATCAACATCTTTATCTTTTTTTTCCTTGAGTGTCTCCAACACTGCGCTTTGGTACAGGTCAAATGAGATGATGTCAGTTGGTGCTGGTATATCTTCCTATATTATTTGAGTAGGTGTTGGGGGTGGAGGGGTGGAGGCTAAGTCAATATGTTTGACTTCAGGAGGGGTAACAACTCTTACCTTTTTAGTTCTTCCTTGTTTTGCTTCTGATTTTATGAAGTGTTTGAACTATGTCTTGATAGATACTTTATTTATTGAAGCGTCCTCCAGAATGTCGATAAATATAGCTAGTGAATCTTCTTCATTTTTTAATTCTTCTGGAAGGATGAGTTTGCGCTTCCCCTTGCCTTATGCCTGAATCTCTTTCTTTTTCCTTGATGTTGACATCTCCTGAGCTATTTGTTTAAGATTTTCCTTTGTCATAGCATACTCAGGTCTGTTGGATTGTGTTTCTTCATCTATCTGTTATCCTCCCTCCTCCTCCTGTTGTTGAGTTACTGCAAGGGTTTGTTGTGATTGTGGTGCCGTGACAATCTGAAGAGGATTTTTCTATTCTATCGGGATGTCTTCTGAAGTGAAAGTACTAATATGAAGGTTCACTTCATAATCTTCTTCTTGCTCTTGGTCGGTCAGTGGTTCAACAATTGGTTGGTTGGTCTTCTTCACCATTGCTGGTATGGATATTTGGGTGTTGGATTGTCGGTTCAATTATTTAAAAATATCATCGATTGTTGGGTAGTAGTCCAAGTTCTTATCCTTCTCTGTGGCTCCCTACATATGCTAGACTGCAGTATAGTCGATCTCCAGCTGAATATGTGTTGTTGGGGGCAGACATATTTGGATGTTTTGAGGCACCCTCCATCTGGCTATTTGGATTTTCAAATTTTGAAACCAATTGTCTAACAACATTTTGGCTTCGTCAAGTTCCTGTGGATTTTCGGCCATTGAAAATGGCTTAAAACACCACATATGAAATCTGCACGGTTCCAAGAACTGTGGATGTTTGACCGGACACAAGTGGTACATGGTGATCCATATGATTAGTGATGGAAACCTGATTATTGCACCTATTTCTTGGGATTTTTCAAAAATGGATTTGAGCATTTCGGCTACATATTGATCCCAACAGTAGAGTTTCCCTTTTCCGGCTATCTTGTCTACGAATTCCAACATGTTGAGTTTCAAATCGCACCCTCGACCTGTAGACACAGCTTTCACGACCATTTTAGGTGTGGAGGCCTTGATTTGTCCGATTACCAGTCCTTTGGAATTCTTTCCTGTCGATGTTCTTGTTAATCTCTCTACCAAACCATCTTTTATCCCCACAGGAACAGGGTCTCCTTTGTTAGAGAGTCCAGTGAGCTTGTAAATGGTTTTACCGGATATTTCCACAGGTTTTTCGAAGTAAAACTTCCCATTGTGGTATTGACTGATGATGAATTCGACAATAGTTTCCTTTGTCCCTCCAAGATTTGCCATGAAAGGTGCATTCATATAATTCATGATGGTACTAGCGTTTACCTTTAGCCCTTCCTCTGTCATTTTCGTGTTTTCGTAGGCCCATTTTTTTATTATCTCTACCCAGATTCGCTCCCATGAGTTTTCCATTACTTTGGCCTTTTTAATGTTTACCAATGGAGTTACAACATATTCCAACTCCTTTTCTTTGGCAATCGTGGCTCTGGTCTTTTTTGGTGTCATTTTCTCGGTTATAGGGTCATCTTTTTGAACAAGGAGTGTGCTCTCAGGGTTCTGATAATTTTGTCACTCAAGTTCGTCGTAGAATGTTACGAAATATTTGTCTGACGTAGTATTTATAGGTGGAATGGATGGTGATATTGTCGATGGAGGTATTAATGGCATATTTGATGGTAGAGGATACTCTACTGAAGGATATTTTAATGCGCTCTGATTAAGGCTCTCCCTCTGGTCGTAGTCATGATAGCTTGATTGGACCTTTTGATCCTCTTGTCGATGTCAATGTTAGACACACTAGGCACACAGAGAGGGGGGGTGAATCTATGTGTGGAGTCTTTATTAAATTTTCAATTTTAATAATCAACAACTAATTCATCAATGCATTATTCTACCATTTGCATAATCATTTCATAAACATATATCACTTCATCATTTATAAATCATAAGCATCTGAATCATGAAGTCATAACAAGAACCATAGCACAAGAGAACACCACACCATATGATTTTGTAATCTTTTGTATTTGTTTTGAAATAGCTACAACCGTGAGGTAAAATCAACACCTACTGATACAAAGAGCACCTACTCTTCATCTATGACCCTATCTAGTTTTCTTAGACCCTGCTAAGAAGGGTTTGAGGTATCCTAACCTCAAAATCAAGACAAGCTTGCTTTTACAATTAAAGCTCACTGTCGCATCATCTCATCAATCACATCAACATCACCTGTCTCTTCAATCTATTCTGCTGTTGGTCAATACTGCTGATCATTTTCTCATCACTCTCATCAACACTGCTACAACACACTTCTCAATATTCTCTGTTCATCAACACCTACTCTTCAATACTGCCAAGTCATTAAGGTATGCTCAATACGCTGCTACTGCCATCAACTTGTCATGTCTTCTCCTTCACTCTGTGATTGGTCATGTCTTGCTGAGATCATCAAGGAGTATGGGAGTGCATGCATCATAGATCACAGAGTATCATATCATGGCATACATCATCTTCATCATAGTATGCTTGCTCAAGCATCATCTTCATCAACATCTTACTGATTATGTCTCTTCTGTAGATGACTAGAACTCATCATACAACATTCTCAGTCATCGATAGTCATCTTAGTGTGTCATTCCAGCATGCATTATATATGCATCTCATACATACAACTATGTCACTTTGTCTCTGTATTCTTGGCTGAGTATGATGACTTCAATCAAACTCAGAATGTGTATCAACTCAACTTGGACATGGTACATCAATCATCACTAGCACATCATGTCACATCATAGGTGTATGCATCATCATATCATCGTCTAGTCACTAATCACTTGGACATTCAACTGTGTAAGTATCACTGAGTATGTATTTCTAAGTAGATGTAACTATGTGAAGAAAATTGAGCATGTCACTGTACTATGTAATGCTGGTTATATCATGCACTTACTGTGTAAAAAATACTTATTTCACTGTTTGTGCCACTGGTCATAAATGTAATTACTAGGTATATCTATCCAACTGTGTATGCACTGTGTAGAGGTCTAGAAGCTCACCTACATACTTAGAACCCTTTGAACTATACATGGACTATTTACATACCTTTGTTAAAAACAAAGAGTAACTCCTTTGTGCATTACAAAAGGAATGGCTTCCTAATCAAGAGCATAATCTACATACCTTTGAAAACTTGATTTACATACCAGAATCTCCAGTCACTTTTTCAAGAGTCCTTGGTTATCAGGATCATAACTCCTTCTCTGGGATTGTTTAATTTTTTGTCAACAAATAGGTAGAGATTAATGCTGCCCAAGATCATAGTTGTACTCTCCTTGTATTCTGCAATTTATCTTTGCAAAAGTGTGCCCTCAGATGCCCTAACAGTCGAAATTTTCTGAGTTAAGATAGTTTGAAATTCTGGTGTAAAAAGACAGTCCGAAATTCTTCCTTAGTGGCTGGCCCAATCTCCTTTGCTTCTGTGGATCTGCTAGTAAAAAATCAGGCCTCTACTGTGGCTGCTTTAGTCACTGTATACCCAAAATCAGAGCTCTCAGAATACTCCCACGAATCCACCTTAAAATGAACAAGACATCACTTCTATTTATACACGTTTCCCTTCATATTTTGGAGCCAACCTGATAAGAAACTTTTACAAATTTTGTGGAGCCAACCTGCTAAAAAAAAATATTAATTTTTGTTTTGATTTTAATCAGCTTTTTGGAGTGTGACGGTGATGTGTTTATATACACATTCATGCTGTCCACTCCTTGAATTAGGTCCAATTTCTAGGGTGAGCAAGGTAAGTATGTATTTTGTATTTAAAAATTGAATTTGAATCATATAATATTTAAATAAAATGTTTTTAATGTCCATGAGACATTGTACCACCATTTTAAAAGGGTTTAGGGTTTATCCTCAAGTCATATCATAAGGATGAGTCAACAAGGTGTTTTTGTCATGTCACTCATCATCTTCAAGATCTATATGTGTGGGTTCAAGACCCAAACCATCACATGCAAGGGTGTATCAAGCCATCAAGGTCTTCATAAAAGAATCCCAACACCATAACATGTGTGACCAAGGATCCCATCATCCACAAGTAACCATATCATCTCCTTGAAGGGTTCAAGGACCATTAACCCATCAAGTGTGGGTCCAAGGACTTCTTCAAAGCTTCTTCATCAAGTAAGAGGCTTCATGGGCTTCTTGAACCACCTCAACCACACAAGAGGACCTCCAAGGGTCAAGATCCATCATGGCATCACCTGTGGCGTTTCTAGGCCTTCTCCTAGGGTACCATGACACCATCATGGCATGAATGACCACATAATGGGTCATTAATGCTTCTTCAACCTGTTCAAGGCTTCTCCATCATCTACCAAGCCTGCACCACCATTTCCAGGGTATTCAACATTGTCAATAAGGTGGTGGCTTTAATATCCAACCTTGTGGGTACAGGGACCTTAATGTCAACTAGGTACAAGGTGCTCCAATGCACAAACCATCTTTGTAAGGGGTCCAAGACACTGCAAGTGGGACTTGGTGGCATTAATGAAAACCTGTGGGGCTATTGCAAGTCCATGTTGACATCAATTCCAATTTCATCAACAATCTCCCCCTTTGTCATTGATGACAACAACTCATCCTCCCCCTGTGAGCATGCTCCCCTTTTTCCTTCATCTCTCCCCCTTTGATATCAATGGCAAAGGGTGTCCACATATCTGCATTTGAAAGTACTGAACACTACTCATTGCTCCCCGTGTCAATATGCACGATCCTAGGACCTGTCTATACGCCTGGAGTAGTCATCCTTTCTTCTTTAAGTTCATCCTCCAGCCACATGAACTCAAGGTGTGCTAAGGTCTTTGAGAGACCTTACACTTGGCTTGCCATATGGCAGCCATTCTCCCTGCTCTGATCAATCTCTCCTATATGTAACTGCTCGGTCTTCTTTATCCATATTTGCTTCTTGGAATTTGTCCTTTTAGCATTTGTTCATTCATCTGTATTGGCTTTCCTTGATGTCTTGTATGGGAAACTTCTCATGGGTTGTTTCCGTGTACTCCAACAATCTTGAGATTTGTGCCCAAGGCCACTGCAACTATAACACCTCATTGTACGACAATATGCAACAATGTGACCAACATTGTTGGATGTCCAACACCTGACTGAGCTGTTGGAACTTCTAACACTTCTTTGATTAGCTTCATTTCTCCATGCCTGAGCGTGTCCCTGACTGTGGCATTTGTCTTCTTGCTGATGTATATGAAGGACTCCTTCTTGGCTGACTTGTTTGACTTGCACATTCTTGGGCTTTGTGGCCAAATCCAGTGCAGGTGTAGCATCTCAAAGTGTGACATGTGGCAGCAACATGTCCGACTTGAATACATGTCCAACATCTAACTGAGTCATTGGGGCTTCCATCCCTTCTTCTTCCATAGAATCTACAATCCATGGCCTTATGACCAAAGTTAGAACAAAAATAAAAATAACCATTGAAACCACTTTCATACATGGGTCTTGGATTTGTTTCTTTTATGAGCTTGCTTTGAGGAATAGACCTAACTCTTTGTTTCATCTTTGAACTTCCAAAGTCCTTGCTGTCATTTGTAGGTGCATGGGGAGAAGCTTTGGACGTTGATGGAATTTCTTCTAGAGTCTTCAGAGACCAAGTGTTATCTTCATATTTTTCTTTGTTCTTCTTGTAACCAAGACCAGTTTTGTCGATAGGAGATCTTTGGCAATCCAAGATCTTATCTAGGACAATTGAACTTTCCTGGAACTTAACAAAGGCTTCATTCTTCTTACCTTTCTTCCTGATACCAACTATCTCCATTTCCAACTTCTGGATTGTCTCCTCCTTTTCTTCCAGCTGACTCTTCAGGATTTCTTCTATCCTCTTGGCTTCCTCCAGCTGAGTCTTCAGAACATGATTGACCTCTTTAGTTTCTTCAAGCTCTTCAGCAGGATATTCTGGTTCTTCCGTTTGACTGATCAATTTAGTCTTTAGTTGTTCAACTTCAACATCCTTTTATTTTATTTGATGCCGCAACCCTTTGTCCTTGTGTTTGAGCTTCACAAGCAACACTTTCATTGTCATGGTATTTTGTTGATATTCATTCGAGGAGTCCAAGATTTTCTTTTTGAACTTCGTGAAGTCACTCTAGTTGAGATTTACTGTGTTCAGGAACCAATTGGCTCTGATATCAATATTCAGCAATGTGAGATGTATCTCATGTGCAGTCTTTGATAGCCCTTCATCATCATTTGCAAGAACCTTCTCAATTTCATCACATAAACTATCATTACAATCACAAGAGTCCATACCTTTATTGGAGTCATCTTCTTGATTGATCTCTTTGGGGGGCTTGTCTTTTAATTCCCGATCTGTGCTTTCGGATCTAGTCTTGCCTTCTGATACTCGCTTTCCAACTTGAACCATAGGTCTTTGATTGAATTGTACTCTCCTACACTTTCCCTTCACTGAGTTGGGAAGTCGATCCATGAGGAACTTCAAGGCTGTGGCGTTGTCCTTCTTTGCTTCCGTCTGT
The DNA here is from genome assembly GCA_001517045.1 of Pseudotsuga menziesii. NCBI lineage: Eukaryota > Viridiplantae > Streptophyta > Pinopsida > Pinales > Pinaceae > Pseudotsuga > Pseudotsuga menziesii. The sequence continues at coordinate 199,105 of LPNX010225203.1, forward strand.
GCAATTTATTTTCCGTTCTTGTTTATGGAGCAGGTGGATTGATAAAAATATCCCAAACACCAAACCTCTTCAGATAAGCCTTCATTTTTCTCCTACAACTGAAATAATCTGTCATGTCAAGTATAGTCGCATCATTGCTTGGTGACTCTTCCTTTCCCTCCACTGTGTCTAAGGATCTCCTTCAAGCTTGCTAGGCTTGTGAAAAAGGTCGGCTCTAATACCAATTGTTAGACACACTAGGAACACAGAGAGGTGGGGGGGGGGGGTGAATCCATGTGTGGAGTCTTTATTACTTTTTTAATTTTAATAATCAACAACTAATTCATCAATGCATTATTCTACCATTTGCATAATCATTTCATAAACATCTATCACTTCATCATTTATAAATCATAAGCATTTGAATCATGAAGTCATAACAAGAACCATAGCACAAGAGAACACAACACCATATGGTTTTGTAATATTTTGTATTTGTTTTATAACTGCTACAATAGTGAGGTAAAATCAACACCTACTGATACAAAGAGCACCTACTCTTCATCAAGGACGCTGCCTGGTTTTCTTAGACCCTGCTAAGAAGGGTTTGAGGTATCATAACCTAAAAAGCAAGACAAGCTTGCTTTTACAATTAAAGCTCACTGTCACATCATCTCATCAATCACATCAACATCATCTGTCTCTTCAATCTGTTCTGATGGTGTTCAATACTGCTGATCATCTGCTCATCACTCTCATCAACACTGCTGCAACACACTTCTCAATATTCTCTGTTCATCAACACCTACACTTCAATACTGCCAAGTCATCAAGGTCTGCTCAATACGCTGCAACTGCCATCAACTTGTCATGTCTTCTTCTTCACTTTGTGACTGGTCATGTCTTTCCTGAGATCATCAAGGAGTATGGGAGTGCATGCATCATAGATCATAGAGTATCATATCATTGCGTACATCATCTTCATCATAGTATGCTTGTTCAAGCATCATCTTCATCAACAACTTACTACTTATGTCTCTTCTGTAGATGACCATAACTCATCATACAACATTCTCACTCATCAATAGTCGTCTTAGTGTGTCATTCCAGCATGCATTATATATGCATCTCATACATACAACTATGTCACTTTGTCTCTGTATTCTTGGCTGAGTATGATGAATTCAATCAAACTTAGCCTTATGTATCAACTCAACTTGGACATGGTACTTCAATCATCAATAGCACATCATGTCACATCATAGGTGTATGCATCATCATATCATCGTCTAGTCACTCATCACTTGGACATTCAACTGTGTAAGTATCACTGAGTATGTATTTTTGAGTTGATGTAACTGTGTGAAGAAAACTAAGCATGTCATTGTACTATGTAATGCTGGTTACATTATGCACTTACTGTGTAAACAATACTTATTTCACTGTTTGTGCCATTGGTCATAAATGTTATTATTGGGTATATCTATCTCATTGTGTATGCATTGTGTAGAGGTCTGGAAGCTCACCTACATACTTAGAACCCTTTGAACCGTACATGGATTTTTTGCATACCTTTGTTAAAAACAAAGAGTAAATCCTTTGTACATTACAAAAGGAATGGCTTCCTAATCAAGAGCATAATCTACATACCTTTGAAAACTTGATTTACATACCAGAATCTCCAGTCACTTTTTCAAGAGTCCTTGGTTATCAGGATCAGAACTCCTTCTATGGGCTTGTTTAAGTTTTTGTCAACAAATAGGCAGAGATTAAGGCTGCCCAAGATCATAGTTGTACTCTCCTTGTATTCTGCAATTTATCTCTGCAAAATTGTGCCCTCAGATGCCCTAACAGTCGAAATTTTCTGAGTTTAGACAATCCAAAATTCTGGTGTAAAAAGACAGTCTGTAATTCTTCCTCAGTGGTTGGCCCAGTCTCCTTTGCTTCTATGGATCTGCTAGTCAAAAATCAGGCCTATATTGTGGCTGCTTCAGTCACTATATACCCGAAATTAGAGCTCTCAGAATACTCCCACGAATCCACCTTAAAATGAACAAGACATCACTTTTATTTATACACGTTTCCCTTCATATTTTGGAGCCTACCTGATAAGAAACTTTTATAAATTTTATGGAGCCAACCTGCTAAAAACAAATATTAATTTTTGTTTTGATTTTAATCAACTTTTTGGAGTGTGAAGGTGATGTGTTTATATACACATTCATGTTGTCCACTCCTTGAATTAGGTCCAACTTCTAGGGTGATCAAGGTAAGTATGTATTTTGTATTTAAAAATTGAATTTGAATCATATAATATTTAAATAAAATGTTTTTAATGCCCATGAGACATTGTACCACCATTTTAAAAGGGTTTAGGGTTTATCCTCAAGTCATATCATAAGGATGAGTCAACAAGGTGTTTTTGTCATGTCACTCATCATCTTCAAGATCCATATGTGTGGGTTCAAGACCCAAACCATCACATGCAAGGGTGTATCAAGCCATGAAGGGCTTCATTAAAGAATCCCAACACCATGACATGTGTGACCAAGGACCCCATCATCCAAAAGTAAGCATATCATCTCCTTCAAGGGTTCAAGGACCATTAACCCATCAAGTGTGGGTCCAAGGAATTCTTCAAAACTTCTTCATCAAGTAAGAGGCTTCATGGGCTTCTTGAACCACCTCAACCACACAAGAGGACCTCCAAGGGTCAAGATACATCATGGCATCACCTGCGGGGTTGCTAGGCCTTCTCCGAGGGTACCATGACACCATCAGGGCATGAATGACCACAGAATGGGTCATTAATGCTTCTTCAACATGTTCAGGGCTTCTCCATCATCTACCAAGGCTGCAACACCATTTCCAGGGTCTTCGGCATCGTCAACAAGCTGGTGGCTCCAAGATCCAACCTTGTGGGTACAGGGACCTTGTCAACTAGGTACAAGGTGCTCCAATGCACAAACCATCTCTGTAAGGGGTCCAAGGCACTGCAAGTGGGACTTGGTGGCATCAATGAAAACCTGTGGGGCTACTACAAGTCCATGTTGGCATCAATGACAATTTCATTAACAATCTCCCCCTTTGTCATTGATGACAACAACTCATGCTCCCCCTGTGAGCATTCTCCACTTTTGCCTTCATCTCTCCCCCTTTGACATCAATGGAAAAGGGTGTCCACATATCTGCATCTGAAAGTACTGAACACTACTCATTGCTCCCCATGTCAATATGCACGATCCTAGGACCTGTCTATACGCCTTGAGTAGTCATCATTTCTTCTTTGAGTTCATCCTCTAGCCACATGAACTCAAGGTGTGCTAAGGTCTTTGAGAGACCTTACACTTGGCTTTCCATATGGCACCCATCCTCCTGCTGATCTAATGAATCTCTCCTATCTCTAACTGCTCGGTCTTCTTTATCCATACTTGCTTCTTGGCATCTGTCCTTTCAACATTTGTTCCTTCATCTGTACTGGCTTTCCTTGATGAGTTGTATAGGAAACTTATCATGGGTTGTTTCTGTGTACTCCAACAATCTTGAGCTTTTTGCCCAAGGCCATTGCAACTATAACACGTCATTATATGACAATATGAAACAATGTGACCAACATTGTTGCATGTCCAACACCTGACTAAGATGTTGGAACTTCCAACACTTCTTTGATCAGCTTCATTTCTCCATGCCTGAGCGTGTCCCTGAGTAGGCATTTGTCTTCTGATCTTCAAATCTTCTTACTGATGTATATGAAGGACTCCTTCTTGGCTGACTTGTTTGACTTGCATATTCTTGGGCTTTGTGGCCAAACCCACTACAGGTGTAACATCTCAATGTGTGACATGTGGCGGCAACACACTACAACAAAAACTGGGTTTAGCGTCGAATTAAGCGCCGAATTTTAGTGTAATTTTTTCCCAATTGTGGTGAACAATCCACCGCTAAACTTGGCGCTATTGTACATTTTCGTAAAATGCCGTCTATTGCATCTTTTTTTTCTGTCCTTTTTAACATCCATTTTTGCGGCCAATTTTTTGCATCTAATGTTATGCCTTTATTTACGCCCAATTTTTCAACTTCTATTGCATCTTTTTTTGCATCCTTTGTTACATCCTTGTTTGCACCCAATTTCATGCTCATTTTTGCATCCAATGTTGCGTCTTATTTTGCTCCTAGTTTTTCATCGATCCTAATAAATGGTTGGAGTTAAAATAAATTTGGACTTAGGGAAGTTGATGTGCAGCATGATAGTTACTGGTAGTGATAAGACATAATTTATTACGGCTATAAGAAAAAATGGGCAAGGTGTATTAAAGCTGGCAAAGACAACCTATCAATAAAACCATTATTATTAGACTATAGCGTTATTAAAGAAACCACATTCAACCTACTCTTTGCATCAGAGACTGTGTGTGGTATTGTGTATTAATCACAGTGCTTTGACTAATTTTTATAGGAGGAGGGGAGGTTGCTGCGAGTGGAGCTGGAGCTGCAGCTGCGGAGGAGGTGCAGGCAGCTGTGAGTGTTATGACATGGTTTAGAGCTTTTTGAAAAAAAAATTATGCAATGTTCACCTTGTTATTATATAATATGTCATATTTTAAATTTATAAAAAATTCATGTTATTTGAAATGAAGAATTATGCAATGTTCACCCTGGTACGTGATCAAATTTCTTGTCTTGAATAGTCTCGAATAGCTGTTTGATCAAATTCTAAATATTTACTAATTTTTACATTAGTTAATTCAATATTACAAACGTTACATCATGTTACAAGATCTCTCCCATAATATTCACTAATATTCACTATCACTATTATTTTTTTCCGACATGTTACAAACGTTAGTAACGTTACATCATGTTACAGGATCTCCCCCATACTGGGTTGTAGAGCGCCTCTCAGCGCAATGATGATGATGATGAACTAGACGACAATGACAGTGATGATGTTTTTAATGAAGATGATGATGGATATGATGATGATGATGATGATCATCATCTTTGTCATTGTCATCATGATTATCACAATAGTCATCATCATCGGCATAATCATAATCCATGTCATCAACATCACCATTGTCCTTGACATCATCATCATGATTATTGACATTTTCATCAGTTATTCATCATTACCTTTGACATAAGAAATAGCATCTACCCAAAATATGTGATTAGTGGAAAAGGGTCATGGAGGACACACATGATTTATGCATGACAAATAACAACTTATTTTTTTAAGATGATCAAAATCATCATTATTGTCATTGTCATCATCACCATCATCACCATTCATTTCATTCCATCATAATCATCGGAAATGTTGTCATTGTCATTATCCTCATCATCCTCATCCTCCTCATCATCATAATCGTCATCATCATCATCATTGTCATCATTCTCCTCATTATCAACAACATTATCATCATCATCATAACCATCCTCAATATCATAATCATTATCTTCATTTTCATCTTCAACATCTAGGTGTAAAATTGGATGCAAAAGTGGATAAAAACATGGATGCAAAAAAGGATGCAAACATGGATGCAACAAAAGTAGGCGCAAAAGTGGGCGCATAATGGGGTGCACCAAAAATGGATGCAAAAGGTGATGCCAAAGTGGATGCAAAAAATGATGCAATCATGGAAGCAAAACATGATGAAAAAAGTGGCGCAAAAGTGGCTACAACCATGGATGTAAAATTGGATACAAAATTGGATGCGAAAGTGGATGCAACAAAAGTAGATGCAAAACTAGATGCAAAAATAGTCGTAACACCCAACGCAAAAGTGGATGCAAAAATGGATGCAGAAAGGGATGCAATAACTGATGTAAAATTGGATGCAAAAAAAAATGCAAACGTGGATGCAAAAGTTGAAGCAAAAGTGGGTGTAAAAGTAAGCGCAAAAATGGGTGGGAATTGGGACGCAAAAAAAGTGGATGCAAACATGGATGCAATAGTAGATGCAAAAAAATACGTAAACATGGATGCAAAATGGGATGCAACAAGGGATGAAAATGTGGGTGCAAAAGTGGACAAAAAAATGGATGCAAAAATAGCTGAAACAAAACAAGATGCAAAATTAGACTCAAAACAGGATGTAAACTTTGATGCAAAACTTGGCACATGAAGGGATGCAAAAAAACAAGCAGAAGTGGATGTAAAAAAGGATGCAAACGTGGATGAAAACAAGGGCGTAAAAGTTGAGGCAAACATGGGCGTAAAAGGGGGCGCAACAAGAGTAGATGTACAAACTAGGCACAAAATTAGGTGCAAAACTAGGCTCAAAACCTGGCGCATAACTAGGTGCAAAACCCAGTGCAAATTATGCCGCAATTTGCGCCATATTTAGAAAAAGGATGCAAAAAATGCCTAAAATAGCACCAACCCATGAAAATGCGCCATTTTGTCCAAAAAATGAAGAAAAATACACTGAAAGATGGTCTAGACACAAAAAAGGATGTAAAAAGAGATGTTAAATCCAGTTTTTGTTGTAGTGACATGTACGACTTGATTACATGTCCAACATCTAACTGAGCCATTGGGGCTTCCAGCCCTTCTTCTTCCATAGAATCTACATTCCATGGCCTTATGACCAAAGTTAGAACAAAAATAACAATAACCATTGAAACCACTTTCATACCTGGGTCTTGGAGTTTATTTTATGAGCTTGCTTTGAGGAATAGACCTAACTTCTTGTTTCATCTTTGAACTTCCAAAGTCCTTGTTGTCATATGCAGGTGCATGGGGAGCAACTTTGGACGTTGATGTACCTGCTTCTAGAGTCTTTAGAGACCAAGTGTCATCTTCATATTTTTCTTGTTCTTCTTGTAACCAAGACAAGTTTTGTCGAGTAGAGATCTTTGGCAATCCAAGATCTTATCTAGGACAATTGAACTGTCCTGGAACTTGACAAAGGCTTCTTTCTTCTTACCTTTCTTCCTGAGACCAACTACCTCCATTTCCAACTTCTGGATTGTCTCCTCCTTTTCTTCTAGTTGACTCTTCAGGATTTCATCTATCCTCTTTGCTTCCTCCAGCTGAGTCTTCAGAGCATGATTGACCTCTCTAGTTTCTTCAAGCTCTTCAGCAGACTCTTTTGGTTCTTCCTTTTGACTGATCAATTCAGTCTTTAGTTGTTCAACTTCAACATCCTTGTATTTTATTTGATCCCGCAACTCTTTGTTCTTGTGTTTGAGGTTCACAAGCAACACTTTCATTGTCATGGTATTTTATTGATATTCATTCAAGGAGTCCAATATTTTATTTTTGAACTTCGTGAAGTCACTCTGGTTGAGATTTACTGTGTTTAGGAACCAATTGGCTCTGAGATCAATATTCAACAACATGAGATGTATCTCATGTGCAGTCTTTGATATCCCTTCATCATCATATGCAAGAACATTCTCAATTTCATCACATAAACTATCATTACAATCACAATAGTCCATACCTTTATTGGAGTCATCTTATTTCTTGTCTTCTTCTTGATTGATCTCTTTGGGGGGCTTGTCTTTTAATTCTCGATCTGTGTTTTTGAGTTCTTTTCTTGCCTTCTGATACTCGCTTTCCAACTTGAACCATAGGTCTTTGGCTGAATTGTACTCTCCTACACTTTCCTTCAATGAGTTGGGAAGTCCATCCATAAGGAACTTCAAGGCTGTGGCATTGTCCTTCTTTGCTTCCTTCTGTGTAGCTGATTTTCCCTTCTTGTTTGATGGAGTGGGTGGATTGATAACAATCTCCCAAATACCAAACCTCTTTAGATAAGCCTATATTTTTCTCCTCCAACTGAAATAATATGTCATGTCAAGTATAGGTACGTCATTTCTTGGTGAATCTTCCTTTTCCTCCATTGTGTTTAAGGATCTCCTTCAATCTTGCTAGGCTTGTGACGAAGGCTGACTTTGATACCAATTGTTAGACACACTAGGAACATAGAGAGGAGGGGGTGAATTTGTGTGTGGAGTCTTTATTACTTTATCAATTTTAATAATAAAAAACTAATTCATCAATGCATTATTCTACCATTTTCATAATCATTTCATAAACATCTATCACTTCATCATTTATAAATCATAAGAATTTGAATCATGAAGTCATAACAAGAACCATAGCACAAGAGAACACAACACCATATGATTTTGTAATCTTTTGTATTTTTTTTAGAACGGCTACAACCATGAGGTAAAATCAACACCTACTGATACAAAGAGCACCTACTCTTCATCCAGGACCCTGCCTGGTTTTCTTAGACCCTGCTAAGAAGGGTTTGAGGTATCTTGACCTAAAAAGCAAGACAAGCTTGCTTTTACAATTAAAGCTCACTGTCACATCATCTCATCAATCACATCAACACCACCTATCTCTTCAATTTGTTCTGATGTTGGTCAATACTACTAATCATCTGCTCATAAGTCTCATCAACATTGCTGCAACACACTTCTCAATCTTCCTTGTTAATCAACACCTGCTCTTCAATAATTCCAAGTCATCAAGGTCTGCTCAATACGCTGCTGCTACCATCAACTTGCCATGTCTTCTTCTTCACTTTGTGGCTGGTCATGTCTTGCCTGAGATCATCAAGGAGTATGGGAGTGCATGCATCACAGATCATAGAGTATCATATCATGGCATACATCATCTTCATCATAGTATGCTTACTCAAGCATCATCTTCATCAACAACTTACTGCTTATGTCTCTTCTGTATATGACCAGAAATCATCATACAACATTCTCAGTCATCAATAGTCATCTTAGTGTGTCATTCCAGCATGCATTATTCTTGGCTGAGTATGATGAATTCAATCAAACTTAGCCTTAGTATCAACTCAACTTGGACATGGTACTTCAATCATCAATAGCACATCATGTCACATCATAGGTGTATGCATCATCATATCATCGTCTAGTCACTCATCACTTGGACATTCAACTGTGTAAGTATCACTGAGTATGTATTTTTGAGTTGATTTAACTATGTGAAGAAAACTAAGCATGTCATTGTACTATGTAATGCTGGTTACATTATGCACTTACTGTGTAAACAATACTTATTTCACTATTTGTGCCACTGGTCATAAATGTTATTACTGGGTATATCTATCTCATTGTGTATGCATTGTGTAGAGGTCTGGAAGCTCACCTACATACTTAGAACCCTTTGAACTGTACATGGATTTTTTGCATACCTTTGTTAAAAACAAAGAGTAACTCCTTTGTGCATTACAAAAGGAATGGCTTCCTAATCAAGAGCATAATCTACATACCTTTGAAAACTTGATTTACATACCAGAATCTCCAGTCACTTTTTCAAGAGTCCTTGGTTATCAGGATCAGAACTCCTTCTATGGGCTTGTTTAAGTTTTTGTCAACAAATAGGCAGAGATTAAGGCTGCCCAAGATCATAGTTGTACTATCCTTGTATTCTTCAATTTATCTCTGCAAAAGTGTGCCCTCAGATGCCCTAACAGTTGAAATTTTCCGAGTTTAGACAATCCGAAATTATGGTGTAAAAAGAGAGTCTGAAATTCTTCCTCAGTGGCTGGCCCAATCTCCTTTGCTTCTACGGATCTGCTAGCAGAAAATCACGCCTCTATTGTTGCTGCTTTAGTCACTATATACCCAAAATCAGAGCTCTCAGAATACTCCCACGAATCCACCTTAAAATGGACAAGACATCACTTCTATTTAGACACGTTTCCCTTCATATTTTGGAGCCGACCTGATAAGAATTTTTTATAAATTTTGTGGAGCCGACCTGCGAAAAACAAATATTAAATTTTTATTTTATTTTAATCAACTTTTTGGACTGTGAAGGTGATGTGTTTATATACACATTCATGTTGTCCACTCCTTGAATTATGTCCGACTTCTAGGGTGAGCAAGGTAAGTATGTATTTTGTATTTAAAAATTGAATTTGAATATTATAATATTTAAATAAAATGTTTTTAATGTCCATGAGACATTGTACCACCATTTTAAAAGGGTTTAGGTTTTATCCTCAAGTCATATCATAAGGATGAGGCAACAAGGTGTTTTGTCATGTCACTCATCATCTTCAAGATCCATATGTGTGGGTTCATGACCCAAACCATCACGTGCAAGGGTGTATCAAGCCATCAAGGGCTTCATCAAAGAATCCCAACACCATGGCATGTGTGACCAAGGACCCCATCATCCACAAGTAACCATATCATCTCCTTCAAGGGTTCAAGGACCATTAACCTATCAAGTGTGGGGCCAAGGACTTCTTCAAAGGTTCTTCATCAAGTAATAGGATTCATGGGCTTCTTGAACCACCTCAACCACACAAGAGGACCTCCAAGGGTCAAGATCCATCATGGCATCACCTGTGGGGTTTCTAGGCCTTCTCCTAGGGTACCATGACACCATCAGGGAATGAATGACCACATAATGGGTCATTAATGATTCTTCAACCTGTTCAGGGCTTCCCCATCATCTACCAAGGCTGCAACACCATTTCCAGGGTCTTCAGCATCGTCAACAAGATGGTGGCTCCAAGATCCAACCTTGTGGGTACAGGGACCTTGTGAATTGGGTACAAGGTGCTCCAATGTACAAACCATATTTGTAAGGGGTCCAAGGCACTACAAGTGGGACTTGGTGGCATCAATGACAACCTTTGGGGCTACTGCAAGTCCATGTTGGCATCATTGACAATTTCATCAACAGTCGATTGTATGGGCGGTAAGTGGTATGTCGAAGATGAAAATGTTGGTTGTTGTTTTTGTTGAACTGTATTCTGCTACGTCTTTCGATATTTCTTGTCTTTTTGATCATGCTGGAACTTGTTTCTTTTTTTTAAAATTTTTTTATGGTTTTTATAAATTTTTGGTAACACTTATGAAACCGTTTTTTTCAGGTTTTTCAGTTTTGGAACCGCTTTAGTTGTGCACCGTTTACTAGTTTTTGAAATAATGTGCCTTGTAATGTTCTCAGTCGGACTGATCCATTGGCATTGATCTCTTCAATGATATAGGGTCCCATCCACTCTATGTGCAATTTCTTTGGTTTTCCTTTCATCCGACTATTATATAGCAGCACAAGATCTCTAATCGACAAGTTCTTGTTTTTAATGTTTCGGTCGTGCCCTGCTTTTTGTTGCTATTTTTGAATTTCTCGATGTTGTATAGCCATAATTCGGTCTTCTTCTAGCTTATATAGTTGCATTAGTCAGTCGTTCTTTTTTCCTCGACATTAATGTGTAATATGTCGGCTATTACTGGTGTCTATTGTCGAAAGTGTAGGGGGACGACTGCTTCTTGGCCATAGACTAGTCGAAATAGTGTTTGGTCTATAGAGTGCTTGCATGTTGTTCTATATGCCCATAATATAGTAGGAATTTTCTCATTCCAATCATCTTCTTCATTGATACAAGTTTTTGCTAGGCCTTTTGTTAGGGTTTTATTAAATGCTTCTATTGCCCCATTCAACTGAGGATGATAGGCTGAGATTTGTTTGTGGTCAATTTTAAACTGCTATGTTAGTGCTGCAATAGTTCTATTAATAAAGTGTGATCCTTGGTCACCGATTAGACTTAGTGGACAACAAAATCTAGTAATTATGTTTTCATATATGAATTTGGAAGCTACTTCACTAGAACATGTTTCGACAGGTTCTACCTCTGCCCATTTAGTAACATACTCTACTATTGTTATGGTGTAGCATGAACCTATCCCTCTTGCCGGCACTAGAAATGGTCCTATAAAGTCGATAACCCAAATTTCGAATGTTAAACTTGGATTTACCGATATTAGTGGCATCTTAGTACTCGGAAAAGGTCAACCTAAACGTTGATAGAGATCACATTTACTAAAAAACTTTCGACAATATTTGTGTAATGTCGGCCACCATAGTCCCAACTGTTGGATATTTTTGGCAGTCATATCTGACTGAAAATGTCCTCCAGCTGGTCCATAGTGTGGTTCATGCATTATGTTTTATCTTTCATGCTCTAAAACACACCAACGTATTACTTCATCCAAGCCCATTTTGTATAGGAATCCATTTATTAGACTGTATGGTGCGGCCTTCATTGCTAGAATTTGTTTATTTTTAGTGCTGATACCTTTAGGTGCTTGACCATTCTCTAGAAATTTAGCTATTTCATCTAGTTCTGGTGGTACATATTCTATTTGAAATAGATGTGTGTCTGGGAGATCGTTTTCGACTCCTGTTAGTTCCTCCCTCATGTTGATTCTCGACAAGTGGTCAGGTCCAACATTTAGCCTTCCCGGTCGAACTACTACTTCAAACTCAAATTCTTGAAATAATAATAGCCAACGACATATTCTTCCATGATGTAAAGGTTCGTTTACCAAGCATTTTAAAGATTGGTGATCGGTGTAAAATATGAAAGGATTAACTAATAGGTAATGTCAATATTTTTGTAGTGCAAATACCATTCCTAATGCCTCTCTTTTTGTCGTTGAATAGTTACGTTCTTCTTTATTTATTTTTCGACATCTATACACAATTGGATAGTACATCCCGTATTTTCCAGGTTGTGTTAATATTGCACCTATTGCTATGCCTGATGCATTGATGTGTACATGAAATTTAACTGACCAATTTGGAAATTTGAGAATGCGTGCTTCAAGTATTTTTTTCTTTAACATTTCAAAGGAAGTATCACATTCCCCAGTCCAGTTGTGCTCTTGGTCTTCTTTCAATAGCTCTTCCAACGGGTACGTCATATCTGATCAATGACGAATGCATTTTCTATAATAGCCCATGTAGCCTAATAGCACTCTGACTTGTTTTGGATTCACCAGGGGTTTTAGGTCCATAATGATTTTTATTTTTGCAAAGTCGACTTTCATACATTCCTTGCATACAATATGTTCTAGTAGAATTCCTATGGGGGTCAAAAATATGCATTTCCTTATATTGAGCGAAAGATGGATTTGTCGACATCTTTCCAACATTATTCTTAGCCACTTTCAATGATCCTTCAACATGGAGTAGATCGTCCATTTGTCAAAGTATACATCCATTGTTTTGTATATGTCTTCTTGGCATGCTTTGACTACTATTCTGGAAAATACAGTTGGTGCATTCTTTAACCCAAATGCATAACTTTGTAGGAAAATGAACCGAATTCACAGACAAATGTCATATTTTTATGATCTTCTTTAGCAATCGGGACTTAATTGTACATTGAGAATCCATCCGTAAATGAATAGCACTCATGTCCTGCGACTTCATTTAGGAGTTCATCCACAAATGGTTTCGGAAATGGATCTGTTAAGGTGACTTTATTTAGTTCCTGAAAATTGACACATATTCTCAGATTTGTCGGATCGTGCTTTTTTGGTTGAATGACCTTTGGGATTTCCCACTCTGATTGGTTGATTGGGTAAATGATCCTTGCTGCTAGCATGTTTTCAATATCCTTTTTCACTATTTCCATGTATTTGCGAGCCAATTTGTAAGGCCTTTTTTTTAAAGGTCTTGCATCAGTTTTGATGTCTATTTTCATTTCACCCATCTCTTGTACTAACCCTTTTACGTCTTTATAGTCTTGGGAAAAGACATCTTGGAATTATTTCAATAGATTAACAATTTCGGTTGTTTGCTCATCATCCCAATAGTCACCTATTCGTGCCATTTTTGGATGGTAATCATTGGAGATGCATTAGAGGAAATTTGGGGTCTAAAATGGGCCTTATAAGAAAACACACCAACAATAAATTTTGTGAGTTAGAATTCAGGAAGCAATAGAATTTCAATAAAATGAGTCAACCATAATGGTTGAATTGACATATTTGTCATAAAAGAAAACTACTTTTTTTTTGTTCGTATTTTTGACATATCTCCATGTGTTTTTACTCAAATTCCGAGCGGTAGAGCTCATTGGATGCAAAATTTAATTCTGCGTCCAATGAGCACCCACACAGCATGCTTTTGATGGACCCTGCTACCCCAAAAATAAGAAATACCTGAAAAAATGTGATGATGACATCATCATCACGTTTTTTCAGGTATTTCTTATTTTTGGGGTAGCGGGGTCCGTCCAAAGCATGTTGTGTGGGTACCGCATCCAACAATCTCTCCCGCTCGGAATTCGAGTAAAACCACAAGGAGATATGTTGAAAATACGAACAAAAAGGTAGTTTTTTTAATTCTTCCTCCAAAATTAATAACTATTATTTTATTATTTTAACTATTATTTTATTATTTTCCTTAGGCGGCCCATTTTAGACCTCAAATTTCCTCTAATGTTGAATTCTTTGGTTTTGACCTTTGCGTCCATCCATTCTGGCACCTTACTTTCATTGATTTTCCAATTTCCTTATTTAAATCGTGAAAATGATTCCGGGAAGTTTTCTACTGTCATCCTGTCGGAATCTTCTTTTTCGGTTGATTCAACTTTAAGTATTGTTCTAACTGGTTTTACCGTCTCTCGATGCTCAATTTTCCACTGGAATATTTTTCCATATGTATGTTCATTTTCTAGTCGAAGCCTTGTCAATTGAGGTATTTTACTCAACCTAATGTTATTTCATGATGCTTTTGGTCGGTTGTAGTTTTGTGTCGACTTAGGTTGGACGGTCGATTGTAGGACTGTCTTTATTTGATTTGTTTCTTCGACTATTTTATCGTCTTCTTGTATGAATCTAAATTCCTTAATAAAATTTTCTTTAAGTTCATTCCAAACGAATGTATCACCTCGAGCTTCTTCCATATTATATTATTTATATGGTAAATCATCCAGTGTGGATGGGAATAGGTGTGGCCATGTTCACTCATCTTTGTACCCAAGTCTTCTCCATTCCCTTTCGCATATACTTATGTGATTTTCAGGGTCTTGTCCTTGTGTAAAGACTGGTATTTGTTCCTGTTTAGTTAGCTTCCTCCAGCCAAATATCTCAACGAAGTATGTTGAAGTTGTTGTCCACGTTTGTAGCCTCGACTGATGGGTGTCCCACCATCGAGCAGCTTGACATATAAACATTTCAACCAGGATTTGTAGTCGTCCATGCTCACCTAACTTTTTAGAGACTTGTTCTATATGGAGGACTGATGATTCCCTTTATTTATACCAGAGAGTTTGTTTATTTTCTATTTAAATCGGCACTAAAGAAGGGTATTCCCTAATTTTCCTTTCGAATATCGTTGGAATGATGGATACCGAAAAAGCATTGTCGAGTCAGCTTTTTCAGTATAGTCTGAATAGTCTAGCATCCTCGTGCTTGAGTTTCATAGTTTTTAATTTCCCAATCGTATAATTCTACATATGATTTATATCCGACCACCAAGTCTTGGTTCCCCAATTGAAGTTCCCCATAAGCATTTGGCTCAATATAGTCTTCATTATTCTGGATCTTGTAAAGTTGTCAGACGTCGACCTCTTCATCTATTGGTTCGGTCCAAGGTTCTCCTTGAGAAGGATGGTTTGGGACAATTACTTTATGTCCATTCCCTTTAAGTTTTATTCATTATTTGTCTAACGAGATCGACGCCTTCATCTTCCGACCCCATGGTCAGCCTACCAAAGCTGGGAATGAGCTGGATCCTTCCTTGGGGAGCTGGGAATGAGCTGGAAATCGACTTTTGTAGTGATATCCTTTGTGGTCGTGTCGACATTTCTCCAGACCCCAATGGGTTTGATAAGTCCTTGATATGCTAAATTTAAGTATATGCCTGATTCGTTAAGTCAAGGTATGCCTAATTGTTCCCATGTATCCCTCGTCATAATATTCACTTGGGATCCAAAATCAAGAACAACTTGTTGAACGTGATATCCTTCTATCTCCAGGTCGACAAGTGGATCAACATCACTTTTATCTTTATGATTTAAGTTGCATATGCTTTTAGTTTGTTTCTCCATATTAGGCTTGTTCTTAATATTATACAACAGATCAATAAACTGTGCGACCGATTTATCATTGTGTATTACGTTAAGTATTTCTTGTGATACATTCTGTCGATTATCATTAGTTACTTCTTGTCTAGCAAATTCTTCGAACATATTTGATGCATCATTGTATAATTGTTTTTGTTTTATGGGATTAGGATAATAATCTTTTCTTTGTATTTTACTTATCCGTGGATTATCATTGCTCATTTTTGTTCCTTGTCTAGTCACTACATGTAAATTGTTTGTATGAATTATATCACATTTCTGAACACGCGACAAGACATTAACATTTTTCTTCTTATTTATTTTGTCACGTATGGCAGGACAATCCTTTAGTGAGTGATCGCCCATGCCACAAATAGTATAAAATTTCAGGTCAGTTCGATCTTTATATGGACAGTTGGCATATCGGTGGCCTTCCTTATAACACGTGAAACACTAAATTGGTTGTCGTGGTCAGTTGTCCCGATTTCCATTGAATCGGACTCGACCAAAAAATCCTCTACGACGATTGTCATACTAACCCTCAGATCTTTGGCCTTCATATTTCTAGTTGTTTTGCTTGTTCTGTTCATTATTATTATTGCTTTGTGTAACGTCGTTATTTTGATAAACAACATTATAGTTTTGTCAGGTTTTCAAGTTCAAATGACAATCAGCTGTCGCGTGACTCTTAATTTTGTAGATTGCACACCAGGAGGATTTTCCATTCTTCATATTGAATGGATAGTATTTTGTCACAAGAAGTCCAGTTTCCTGGAAGATGTCACAGAAGCACTTAGTTTGAACAGAATAGAAATCTTGTCGACCAATTTCTTGTCGACAATTATCTTTGGTAAGACTGACCATTGAGCAATTTGTGCACCGGATATCTTATCCCTTGAGGTTTAGTTCTCTCAATGATTTTTCCATTATTTCCAATTATTCTTCAAGATGATTATCCACAGGGTGTGATGGGTAATATTCATCCATCTCGACCTGCAATGCCTTCATGAAAGCTTCTTCATATGTTTTGAATGTGTCCAGGCTAATATGTCTCCGGATTTTCTGTGAAAGTTCTACAAGAAACCATTGAATTAATAATTGTTCATCTATATTATAATCAAGTTGGCTCAATAGGTCCTTCAATCGCTTGTCATAATCCCAGATAGTTTTTGTGGGTTGCTGAACTTTCTTTTTCAACATTTTCGCAGCCAGATGCTTTACATCTGGTCTTTTGAAGATGGATAATAATTGTTGCTTGATATTGGCTTTGGTTGCATTGGGTGTCTTCTCGGTATATGTCATATACCAAGTTAGTTCCCGCTTTCGCAAGGCACCAAAAAACTGTGCCATTTGTCTATCTTCACTTATTACAACGTTAGCATCCCATGTCGATTCATAGATGAACCAATGTTGTCTAGGATCCTCATCACCCTCATAGAGGGGGATGTGTGTTGCGCTGTACCCCATGTCGTCGGCTTCGACATCTCCTTCTGGTAGTGGTGGTGGGGATGGTGGGATATTCTGCGTGACTCTTTGTTCACAGCTAGTCTCGATGAAAGTCTCGTTCCCGCTGAAAGTTTTATTTGTCGACTCCTCCTCAAAAAGTAGTCCGATCAATTCGACTTCTTCCATTAATTTCCAAGCCAATTGTTGTAGCTCAGATATTCTCCTCTCTCAATCGGATTGTTCTATGTTTCCTAAATCTATGTTTGGTAGGGAAGGTTCTTCTTCATTTCTTGGGTAGAGTAGGTTGATACTTTAGTTGGATGGGTACGATTTGAATGTGACCCAGTTTCCTTCCTCGAGTCGACAAATTACTAGATGATCGACATCATTTCTTGCATCATCTATTCGACTCCATATGCCAGACTCACCATCTCGTAGCCTCAAGTCCTCTTCGACAATGGTATGCACTCGGGCACTCAGGTTCGGGTTGACTAGAGATAGAGGTCTTACCTCCTTGGGTATCTCAATATGGAGAGATTCACACTGCTATATCCACAAATCTTCCTCCATTGGTGACACTTCTTCCTCATCTACGCCCTCTTCTTGTCGGTCATGACCTGAATCTGGTGGATATCCTTCATGTTCATTCACCCTGGTATTCATTCTTCTTTGTAGCACAATGGCCTGCTCTCTGCTTTGCTCCCTTCTCTTCTGCCTCTCATCTCTCTCTATTTTCTGCAAATCCAAAGTGCTTTTGTGCATCATTGTCTGAATTATTTCTTTCTTGTCCCAAATTTTCATTGCTGGAGGTTCCTTCTTCCTTTGACTAGAACCCTTATACTCTACCCCGACACATGACCAGCTACCCCCCATATCCTACTTGATGTTTTAGTAATCCTGGATAGTTCTATTTACTTGCTCAAGAAGTACTCTCACTCCCTTTTTGCAATAAATTTATCCCACGCTTTCTGCTTCTCCACCCAGTTGGTATTTGATGGTGGTTTGATTAGTGATGGATGAGGTTCAACAATGTGTCCTACTCCCCTGTCGATTAGGAATTTAAACAAAAGGGTTGGCAGTGAGCATAGAAACTGCTCAGTGAAATCCTTATAAAATATCGCTTCGATGCTCTCGACAGAGACTCTTTCTTCCATAGTGCGGTTTGCACAGAACTCATCTGCAATTTTCTCAAACCATTCCGACATATTTTTTCGACCTCCTTGTAATGTCCCCTTTTTGGAAATTTTATCAAAATGGCCAATTCTTCAATTCTTTCACATTGTACTCAAATTCATCATCTTACAACTTTAGTTATATGGATTCAATTGATCCAAAATTCCTCCAATTGGTTTCAAAATTGGTGAGGAAGGTCCTGAGGGGTGATGGGACATATTAGCACATATATCAGACATATAATCAATTGATATACCCAACCATGGTCTGCAATTTTCAAGGGAATAAGCTTAGGGACAAGACTAGTCAATTTGGGAGGTGTAAATCCGCCTGGGTCCTGGAACAAATCTCTTTACAAAACTGCACAACCTTCACTAATGGTGGGTATGATACTTGGATATATTATTAGACATTAATTAAAGTATATTTGAAGCATCATATGTGGTTTTTGGGTTGAATAGGTATCCAAGGGAACTCCATGAATTTACTAGTAATTTTGAGGTTCCAACCCCCAATGGTAGATGACTCCAAATAGCTCCAAATGCTCTGGAATTGTACCAGAAGATGTATGAGTGATATAATAAATTAATTATAATTTTTAGGGGTGTATTATGTTCTTCCAATTAATTCTGCAAGTCTATATCCAATTCTGAATAAGATAGATGCTTTAACTAGCAATTTTGCGGCTCAAATCCTCCCCGGGTAATTGTTGGAATGACTTCCCAAATGTGTAGAAAATCACTCGAATTATCAAATTGAATTATGGTATCTGTAGAATACATTATTAGAGACTCATATTCAGAACCAATCGAACTCCCATGTTTGTTATCACTTCTTTCAATCAGATATAAAAAAAACTAGTTTTGGACCCTTGGGGAAATGAGATGTAGTTTGCTCCAATTGCTATGAAATTCGACCCAATGGCCAAAAATTCTCATTAATGAATATTAAACCCCTAATATTATTTAGTGGCAGTCCATTCATTCATAAATCACCAATAGTTTACATAGCCATTCAAATCTATCAATATTATAAGAGTTTACAACAAGGAGGTGGGGAAATGTCATTGTTTCTTTATTATTGATCAATAATACACGAGATTTATTGGCCTTTCGACCTGATAAATTTATTAACAGAGAGAGAAGAGTATTTAAATCAGAATACAAAATTATGGAGCAAGAGGTTCAACCTCAAAAAGATAAATGTCTGACCAAGTGCGCCTCACTCCACTGGGCTGAAATATGGTGAAAGAATGTGAGATGGGAGGGGGAATGAGCTGAATCCTGAAGTGTCCATGAGATTCTGTAGCTGCACATGTGTATTATAAATCCATTTCATATACTTTAAATACCTGAGTGGCCTCTCTAATCACCAATTATGATGGGAATATTTCACCCTCGAAATTGGCTCAAGAATGAACTAGTCACTCACTAACTCTCTCTCTTCACAACAACAAATTTCACAACTGATCAAAAATATCCTTCTCATTGATGATCCCTATATTTTATAAACATTAATGGTCTCCTTAGCTTCCAAATACATCCATAAACCAAATCCAACTCGAATTGGTGTGGCTGCTCATGCTATGCCATGTGAACTCTCTCTTCACCTTCCATCTTCTCCCAAATTGAGTAGGAACCCATTGGGCTTCTCCAAATCACATGAGAACTCTATTGTATGCTCTATTTCGACCTGATATGTTAGAGATGTCATATTTCAGCCTTCATATCTGACTTGTGTCATAAGTGTAAGGGGAATCTATCCAAGTGTCCATGAAACTCCCTATTTGGCTCTTCCTTGCTCATGTAAGTTACAATTCATCCCAAATTCTACCTATGAAGTATATGGAAAAGTATATTAACCTTATAATCCATCCAAAAACATTAGGATTCCCATAGATTCTAATTTGCAAGAGGAGGATACCGTTTAAAATAGGAATTCTAGCTTGTGTGGGTCCCACATCCTCCATGTGTCTTCATGATCAATTGCCACCTTGATTTTCCCTTGTATTTATTTAATAATATACTTTATTAATTATTTTTGCCAGTATAATGTTCAAACATCATTTACTGTCCCCCTTATTCCAAATTTCAAAGCTTCCACCCCCAACCTAGGAAACTAGTGATTTTTCTCCTTGGCAATTATTTGACCTTTAGCATCAATTTGAAAAATTTCATGAATATGGAAAATGTGATTTGGCCACTATGACCCAATGAAAAATTTGGTACATTAAAAAAACCTGTACAAACGAGGAGGATCCACTTGGACCACTCTGATAAGTTTGCATAAAGGAAGAGGAAGGAAAAGGTGCACTACGAATACCAGTGACCAACCCACTAGACGGATCTACTACATTAGACTGAGCTGAGGGTTGGACCACTTGACTACTTGGTGACAAGGGTGCAGTAGATTCACTTGGTCTTGAAGTACCAACTAGGGGAGGTGGGACTCCACAAGTAAAAATGGCTGATTTTGGGGTAGAAATACCCTCTCCAAAGATAGACATAACTCGGCTCACAGGAACACCAATAATTGGTGAATTAAAGGGACGAACCTCGACAATCACAAGATCATTTAAGTCATTTAGAGGTGGGTTAAAATTCCTTGCAAACTCGTCAGCTTGCAAGTATTCAATCTCTACTGCAATTGTTTCTTCCTGGTTAATCCTAAGTTCTGGTTCACCTGGAACTTCACTAACTCCTACTGGTTCAAAAGAACTGTCACTATCTAGTCTCCACTTTTGAGGGGACAGTGGAGGCTCCACTGTAATAGATGGAGGAAGGTTTTGTAACCTTCTTGACCTATGGAGAGGTTGGTCCTCCATAGCTGTAAATTTGACTCACACACACCTAAAGGCCAACTAAACATAGACAAACCAAACATCACTCACTAAAAATGTCCTAAAGTCACACAGACAGAGCAGATATAAGGTACATCTTCCAAAGGAAATCCTGGGATGATTAGGGCCCAGGTCCAACTAGTGAAGATTGATGGATGGTTACTTAGCGTCCCATGAAGATGTTATTGGGAACAATCACTGGAATCACCCAAACGCCCTCCCAAACTGTCTACTGGGGTTACCTTTCAAGTCCGTCCAAGGTGTATCGAAAATATCCTTCCAATACCACCTGTGTATGATCCTTAGTGTCAAGAAACTAAAGGCTACCAAAACTACACCGAGAGTCTGTCGGAACAGTCACAAGCCTGATCCTTATGTATGCACAGGGTAGCAAATCCTGAAACCCTGTCAACACCAGCACCACACGGGGACTAAGAGGTGGTATTGACAAGATCCCCAAATGCATAAAAATCTTGATATACGCTCGAACAAGGAATCAAAGGGTTATCTCCTCAACCAAGTTCTTACGTGGACTTGTGTTTAACTCCTGTGTGAGAGGAGATTTCCATATGGTCTCATGTAGAACAGGATTTACCTAGTGAAAGGCCTACTACATTTGAAATCAAATGCTTATGGACAGTTAAAACTTCTTGGTCCACAAGACTAGCCTAAACTAGTTGATGTATGAGCCTAGAAAAAAGAAACTTACTAGTAAACTTTAATTAATCTTTCTTTTTAATGGGTTGTATTAGTCAAAGGTGGCAGGATGAGACTGTATGATGTTATAGACTTAGTAGAAAGAAAGCAAAATATGATGTATAAAAACTTTCAAAGTAAATGCAACTTCAATGTCAATTTTTCTTTGTAAGGCAAGCTAATGAAAATTTTATTTTATTTTTAAAGAGAAACTACAAGACTTTAAATTTTTTGTTTTTTTCCTAAAAAAATAACGAAAAGAACAACCAAATGCAGCCTAATGCAAAAAGTACAAAAAATATTTTGTCTTTTTTTTTTCAAAAAAATAAAAAATAATGATGCACGTAAATGCAAATCCATTGAGTTTGAACAATCTAAACATATAACAGTAAATGATCCAAACAGACCCTATAGTAACACACTTCACCCAAACAGGAAGAAATGGCACAAAACCTAAACTCCGCGGAACTATCAAATCAAAGACTAATAAATACAAAACAGAAAGAATGACTAACTTAGACCACTAATAATAGTACAGAGCATACAATGTTTGAAAGGACTGATCAATGACCTAAAACACAAGCACTCAGACCCAAAAATCCAAGTAGGAGGACCTAACACATTCACCAATGAAGAATTCAATCACAAAAAGCACTCAAGGACTTAACTAATCAAGTAAACTGTGAAATGCACATACCTAATACCACAGTATCATGTCAAAACATAACCTTCACAAGCATCTGAGAGATCATAAAAACAAGGTCAAGCAAGAACCCTATAGACTCACAGACATCTATAGGAATACGCGACTCTCCTAAAGGAAACTCGTGTATCATACGTGACTGTCACTAAAGAAACCCGCGTATGCAAAGTGCAATATGCGACTGTCACCAAGGAAACCCGCATATGCTGTCAAAACATTTCCAAAAGAAAAGCAAATGGCCTACAGGCTCTGAACATGCAATACTAGAAATCAAAGATAAAATCAAAACAAGTCATAAACAGAATCAGACAGAGCAAAAACTGGTCAGGAAATCCTAAAGAGAGGACCCACAACAGGTTGGACTCCCCAGTGGAGTTTCCAGTTCTGTTGTTCAGGAAAACACACCCTTATAACTTAGGGTCTCTAGGGTTACCAACTTACTAAAATAACTTGCAGACAATCAACCATTTCAGAATTTGAAATAGTAATAGGACGAAAACTAGGCATACCTTATTTATGACGGTCGATCCTATATTTTCTTCTTCTCTTCAAGTTCCTTCCACAGCTTCCAGGGTATCTCCAATCATCTACAAAGAACAAGATATTCCTGCAATATCTTATATATTATATCAATGGTTAATGAATAACATATTCATAATGAAACAATAAGATAATTCAGAAATCACAATATTGGAAGAAGAACTTTCTTTATTGATAAACAAGTGTGGTGAGATTACAACCCAACATCTGAGACAAGTTCTCCTCTGCAAACCAAGGATACTGATTTATTCTGCTCCAAGATATCTGAAGGCAAACCACCAGCATAAATTTTCTCTATAACTTATCCTTGATTAGCCTCAACCCCTACCCTCTATTTATACATGAGGAAAGAGAGAGGTTACAAAGGTTGAGATGGTTGAGGAAGTTGGGATAGTTATGATTAAGGGACCAACTGTCCTCGACTAATCATGTTTATATTTTTTAACTTTGGATTAAGTCATACGTGACTATTGATATTGGAAAGTCACGTATGATACACGACTTGCTTTAAGGAAACCCGTGGGTGCAAGCCCTAATGATATATATGTGGGTTGCAATGCACATACTCGCGTATGATACGTGGGTTTCTATGCCAATAGTTGCATATTCAACCCTAGTTTTCATACAAAAATACATCCAACTGGTAAGGTAATGATGTATCAAAGGTCATTCCCATCTATAGTTTTTTGTCTACTTCAATCCATTTTGTCCTTTTGTGTTCCGACACATTGAGTTTCAGTACTCGGACGGAGAAGTGCCATTTTACATGATAACATCAAGAAAGCGTCAGAAATGTAAACAACATTAATATAACTCAACCAATTATGTATAAGAAGATATGGGTAAGGAAGGTATCTCAGGAGTTTGTAAAAGATAAAAATGATGATAATGCAGTTCCAGCAACAAGCAATTAATGCCCACATTGCTAACCTAAAAAGGGTTATGCAAAATACTTGAATCCAAGAAGGTGCATAAAAAACTCAAGGATTAAATTACTAAATTGGTGTGCATTCATTTGAATAATTTTCATTGTAAATTTTGAAATGTGTAGTTGTTATTACCAAATTGTAGATTGTCATACATGAAAATTACAAGGAGACACATGTACACATATTACAAAGTGATTGTGAAAATAAAACATTTTTACTATATTCAAATTGTGACTGTAAAATTTGGAGCCTTGAAGCGCGTAATAGACGAAGCCATAGATTGGTAATTAAAATAGATATATGGATCCAGAAAAAATTTGAAGATGATCAAATGTGAAGATGAGTCAGAGATGCAGTTTAAAATCGGTTTCTTCTTGGTTAGTAGGAAGTGGTGAAAGATGAAAATCCAAATTCATTCGAGTTGGCTCTACATACTCTAGTAAGTGCAACAAAGGAAGAAGTTCCAGTGTCGAAGACAACAAATTGTAGGAAGCATGCTCAAACTTAATTTGATTCAGAAGGTCGAATGTCTGTTGTTGTTGTTGTTCCAAAATATATACCCACCTACTCAAGTTGGAAATTTTTTTAGAAGTTCTCTGGCTGAATTGCGAATGTTGGCACCACATCATGAAATTGGATTCATGTACCTGGTTCTACCAAGTACCTACATCCACCCGAATTCATCCAAAATCCTCCTACTGATACTAGACCACCAAGAAAAGGTTGTCAAGGGAATTGTTCAGTCGACACTGGAAGAAAGACATGATGGTGAAGGGGAGTTGAACAAGGACAACTCAATACACAAATGCTAGAGCAAGATCGATGATGAATGAACCAGGGTGGTGAGCTGAGTGAAAACACTACCAACTTATAGAATCGGGGGATAACTCTTCACACACTCAAACATAAATTTAAATGACATCTAAGTTGATTAATTCATGCATTGGGAAATCTAAGAGAGACTGTGACGAGGTCAAAATTTAATGCTTGAGTTGATAAAGGACGGAAAGATGATTTGGAAGAATTATGTCAAAGTAAAGGTTCCAGCATGAATACACCACATGAACAGGATATTGGGCACATCAACTTATACCATGCATGTGAAAGGTTGGCCCATATGTGCAATAACAAGAGAATTTATTGACATTCATAAAAGGCCTCATGTTTGAAATTCGAGATAAGATCACTTGCATGATGCATTAAATAACACACACACAATGGTAATAACGAAGAACAGATTGTTCCATGTATATTGTCGAGCACCCGATATGCAGATAGATTATTACCAACATACAGAGCATACGAGATTTATTGTCAACCCGAGAAAGTCTTTTATTTCAAAGGATAAATGCACAGTATATGATTTAAACACCAAATCACTGTAATTGAACACTCTTATCCTCTAACAACTATGTTCATCCCAAGAATCTATGTAATCCCATTCATCTTCTAAATACTACAATTTCAATTACCTGTATCGAAGGAAAATGATCTAAGATTCAAACAGCAATTGCAGATAAAAAGGAAATCCTATTCACAACCCAGAACGAGAAAACTGCCTATTCAATCTGATTACTCTTGAAAGCCATAAACATAAATCAAATATTAATCTAGGAATTCAATTGCAAAGGATTGAGTTCAGCTACTCTAAGGAATTGAATTGCAGGAATGAAAATCAACAATCATAACAGGAAAGATAAATTGCAAGGATTCGTGGGATAACAACTTGAAACTACAGGATGAACAAAGCTGTGTACAACTACCACTCAAATTGCATAAAGAAAGTTCCCTACCCAGTCGACTGTCACTCTATACCACTTACCAATCTTAAGAAAATGCAATCACAATTATACTGTAAATTGACACTACTACAGCTGTGTACAAAGGAAATAGGATGAACAAAACATCACACAATACTGAATTGAAAAGTCCTAAATTAACTCAGCAATCTCTGTGGAAGGCGGGCCCAGCCTTCACATAGAGATGCTAGATGAACAACGTGCAACTCTCTTAAATCAGAGGTAACTCCTTATATTAAAGAAAGAAAGATTACACAAGTTGCTTCCACTGCTAATACAATGAATGAATTATCTGTTCTCCACCCCCTGGGTCGAGGCAGCTTCCCATATTTATACATACAGATTATAACATCTTGATCCTATTAAAAAGGGCGGCCATGAAGATCTCTGATCTTCAGGCGCCCTAAATAACACTAGTTGTTACAAACGTGGCATGGTAAAGACATGGAAAATATAGAAAAGCTGTGAATTGACCCAAGAGTGACGATCTCTTCTGACCACAACTATACTCGAGCAACGATATACTAAAGATTCTCCACTTGTAGCGCATTCTGTTAAAACTGCCTTGTCACAGCCCTGTCTAAGATGTTGCATTAGAACCACGTGCCTTAATTTGTTATCAGAGGGCTGAGGATGATCTTGAGCAACGATTATCCATCCTTTTAAGACTTGTTTAGCCCCATCTTCCTGCAGTCCATTTATCTCAAACTATCTTCATAAATCATAACATGTTAGCACAATTGAGAGATATACAGCCTTAATTATCACAATAACAAGCATTAATAAGATAAAGAAATGATCAGTCATACCTTGGCAGTTTGGGAAATAAAATGAGGACAACAGGTCTGATTAACATGCTGAAATGGTATAAGATAGGGGAAGAAAAGGTGATTGAAGATGGTTAAAAAGGGCCAATTCTAGGCTCAACATCTCCCCCCAACTATCCTGTTGCATGTCCTCATGCAACAACCTGCATCAATCGGAATCTGAGTCCTGCACTGAGCTCTGTTCATGAAGGGAGGAAAAATTGTAGGGAAACTCAGGCACCTCATCTGTCTTCATAAATCCTCTATGAGTAACCCAATATTTCCAGCATCGCTGCTCTTCTACCCTAGTTAAGGAAAAATCCACATTATACGGTTTTGTTGGCCACCAAATGAGGGGGAATTTGAATTTCAAACCCAACCAATTAACTCCACACTCCCTCATACTTCTTATGTAGCCCTTGACTCTGGAAAGTGCCTCCTTGAAATTCTTGAAACAGTAGGGATCTCAGCTCCTAAGTGCAGAGGAGGCAGCCTGCCATCTGTGTTTACTCCCCTCCAATGCTACCTGCTGATGCCTGGAGATGTAATTGGTGCAAGTGGAGATCACTTCTTCCTGTAGTCTCATGATATGCTATTCCTGGGGGGTCTTGAAAGAAAATTTATGTACCGTGCCAAAAGAATGCCAGGATTCTGGGGCTCACTTCGAATCCATAAGTTAGTGTGAGCTTCATTATGGGAAAAGGTCTGAAAATACCTTTCCCACTGAACGTGATTGCTCACAAAAGAGGCAAAGGCTCTTAGCTGAACATCCCCTGCAAATGGAACAGGATTTGAGTGGCGGTCCAGAGGGCAAGCCATCTCATGCAAGTATAATTCACACAGCATGTTTTTCTCCTCAAAATTGCTTGCAAAGAATGTCTCCAAGAACTTTGCAGAGGTTGTGATTTCGAACGACCTCCCTTCCTGTACAGCCTTTAATTTAAACCAGACAAACTGCTCAAATAGGAATACTGGATAAGAGGAAGAGGGTTTCTTGGTGCCCATGAGTTCTCGAGAGAGGGTGTACATCTGTTATTTCTCCCGCTGCATGGATTGAAACTTTTTCAATTCTCTCAACTTGCTCTGCAGCTCTTCTTCTTGAACTCTGTGGGCCATACGTTCTTCTGCCCTATTCTCTTCCAATCCCCTGATGATTTCTCTATGCTCGCTGAGGAGAATCATCCCTTTCTGATACTCCTCCACCTGGATTTTCCATTTAGTCACCTCCATTCTCAGAGTTGAGATTTCGGCTGCTAAGTTCAAGATTTCCTTTTTATGATGCTCTTCTTGATTCGAGTCTAAGTCAATGAAGTCTTTAAGGGGTAGAAGCAATGGTTCTTGTGGGACAGTGTCTTCCTTTTGAGCATCCCGCACTTCTAAATTTACTATAGGAGTTGCTAGTTCTTGTGTGACAACAACTTCCTTTAGAATCTCTTCATCCACTACATCCATTGCTTCTAGAGACACTGGTTCTTGTGTAGCAGTGTCTTCTTCTTGGGTAACCTGTATTTTTGAGTTTGATTCAAGAGTTGCTGGTTCTTGTGTGGCAGCAACATCTCCTGGATTCTCTTCAACAGCTGCATTCATGGTTGTTAGAGACACTGGTTCTTGTGTAACAGTGTCTTCCTCTTGGGCCACCCGCATTTCTGAATTTGATTCAAGAGTTGTTGGTTCTTGTGTGGCAGCAACATCCTTTAGACTTTCTTTGACAGCTGCATTCATGGCTTTTAGAGACACTGGTTCTTGTGTGACAGTATCTTCCTCTTGGGAAACCTGTATTTCTGAATCTGATTCAAGAGTTGCTGGTGCTTGTGTAACAGCAACATCCCCTGGATTCTCTTCAACAGCTACGTTCATTGTTTTTAGAGACACTAGTTCTTGTGTAGCAGTGTCTTCCTTGTCCTTCTGCCTCTGAGATTGGATATCTTCCTCATTGTGCAGCTCCTCCTCAAGGATTTCGGTGTCATCTGAGGACTGTGTCTGTATCTGTTCATCCTCACTCAACTGTATATCGGAAATGATATCCATTCCAGGGTTATCTTCTAATTGCACTTCAGGAATCCTTGCTGCAAATTCCAAGGGTGTTGGTTCTTGTGTAGCAACATCCTTGCTTACCTCTTCATCCTCCTGTTCTTGCAATTCTTCTCCTATGAGCTCTGTATCATGGGAACATTCTGGGGTTATAGTGCAAAGCTCTTCATTAGGTTCCAGAGTGTCCTCCATCCTAGGTTCTTCTCCCACTTGCTCAGCCGATTGGACAAGTATATTCAGGTTTGCTGGTTCTTGTGTTGCAGCCCCCTGTTCAAATTTATCAATGTCCTACCCTTGTGGCTCAGCTTCTTCAATCTCTATGTCGTGGGAGCATTCTGGGGTTACAATGCAATCTTTGTCCTCGACATCATGCATGATTTCATCCTCTTGCTCCTCTGCCACAGAATTGGTGTCAACTTCAGAAAGGATGGATAAAGATGCTGGTTCTTGTGTGGCAGCATCTTCTTTTTCCGCAACTTCTTCTATTGTGGCCTCGGACTGCTGTGCTGTACAGGTGCGAATTATAATCTTGTGGCCTGCCTCCTTGAATATTTCCCCACAGGTAGGACAAAGCACTCGCTCATATTCCTTGCCAGGATCGGTGGAGTTCAATCCCTCCAACTGGTCTGCATCTTCCACTAATGTATACATTTTCCTTTCACCTAATTTTCTGCAGGTTTCCTTCCATGTTTCCAATTCCCTTCGAAGCACTTGGACCTCCTCTTTTAATAGTGTGTTCTCATTCAGAAGTCCTTCAATGCTGGGTTCTTCCTCGACTGGCCTTTGTGGAGCATCCATCGGCCTTGGTACAAGGACCAGGAACTTAACCTGTGCTTTTAGGGTTGCCCATATTTTTCTGGCTGCCTCTGCTATTGCAGCTGATTTAGTTCTTTTTCTTCTGATTGGTGAGGTTATGTGAAGTTCATTGATTGATCTTTTCTTTCTTCTTTGTGGTGTTTTCTTTTGTGGAGCTGGGATATCGGGCTTCACAGCTGAGGTCGAAGGGATGTTTTCTTGCTCCTCAGGCTGCTCTTCCTCAATTAAAGTTCTTCCTTCCCACTTAGGTGAATATTCGATGGTTACTAGCTCGAAATTTTCTTTGATTTCCCTGGCTCTGTCACCTTCAGGTTCAATTGTCGCAGCATTGAGTGCTGCTCCAATTTCACCTTCTGGTGTCAGAGCTTCCCTGTTGTCTAGGTTTTCCACAAAGTTTGTATGTACACCCTCCTCCAATTGCTCTACCTATGCCCCTGGTCTCTCTTCTTCTGATGTAGTTTCATCCCTCCCCCCAACTACATTGGAGGAACTCTGGTCCTCCTGCTGTGGTTGAATCTGTTCCTGTTCTACTTGGACACCTAGCAAGGGAGCGGGTTGCTGAACTCGAGCTGTGAATTGTTCCCAGGTTATGTTATACTGAGCAAGGGTTCTTAAAATTATTAACTTGATGAGACCATGGTGGGTCAGGGAGGCGAATGGATGTTTAGCAGCTTGGAAGAACGCCGCCATATGACGTAAGTCATGAAGCAAATAGTATGGAATGTTCAACAAAGTTCCATGGCGGAGATGAGAAAGTAAAGGTAGTTCAGAATTATAAACAGTTTGGCACCTACCTTCACAAGTGATGTACTTCTTGAGAAAGACAACAACCTGATCCCATGGCCACGGCAATGAGTGCAGCGCAATCCCTCTTCTGGATGATTGAACTTGCTCCCATTCTCGTAAAAATGCTTCCCATGCGGTTGTCGTGGGGACTCGTCGTCCAAACCATGCCTTTCCCACCTGCGGGATAGCAGTAACCTTGGATATAATGGCTTCGGAGACTTCTATGCGTATCCCCCACACCTCGGAGTGATTTTCTGTGAGGTTTAAGGCAAAGTGCAAGGCTGCTTCCCCGTGAAAGCCATCCAGTCGCTCAAAAAATTTGAGCCAGCCAGCGGCTTGAAAGATGGCAAGAACTGCGGGATTTTTTCTAAGTTCCTGTGTATCCAAAGGTTCATGGCGAGCTGGAATTCCCATAGTATTGGCTGCAGACTGAGATTGATACTTCGCAGATTACAGAATCCAAGAATGGAGGTTGCAGCGCAGAGGATGCACGAATCGCTGAGGGAAGATGTTGAGTAAATGGGCAAATTTGGAAAGTTCAGCTCAGAAAAAAAACGTTTCAAAATTTTATTCCAAATTGGGGAAGGTGGCGGTTATTAGTTTTTACGTCACACGGGGGAAGGAGTTAATTAGGCCATAATGGTGATACGAATAAAGGTACGACTGATATCGTTAAATCTTATCAATACTTAATCACGTGATAAATCAAAGCCATACCTCGTGAGACTGTGCGTGAGATATCCTGCGGAGAATGGTGGAGCGTGCGGTTGTTGACGTTGCGAAGCCGAACCCGTGCATTGTCATTAAATTGATCATGATGGCGAGGATAATGCAATAATTCCGTCCGCCGGTTAAACACAAACCATCTCATCGCCAGGGTAGGAATTATGAAGAAAGCGGTCGTCGTGTGGCTCAGTTCGCCGGCATGAGAGGGATGAATCAGAGCCATATCTAGCAAGTTGAAGCAATTTGTTTTTGTTAATACAGGAGTTACCAGTGCAAGTTTTCAAAAGACGACCTTTAATGCTGAAGACATCCGCCAAATGAAGCAGAATTGCAGCTGATAGGAATGATATCGCGGCCGACGAAAAAGATGTTGCAGCCACCAAGAAATATTCACGGCCACCGGGAAAAGGTTTTGCGGCATCGGGAAAAATCACGGCTGCTGGAAATTTTTTTTACAGCCACCAGAAAATATGTTGCAGCCGCCGGGAAATATGTCGCAGCCGCTGGGAAATATGTCACAACCGCTGGGAAATGGTTCATGGCTGCTGAAAAAAAGAATCTTCCGGTCATCGGGAAAAGGTCGCGGCTACTGGGAAAAAGGTCGCGACAGTCGGGAAAAATATTTACGGCCATCAGGAAAGATGTCGCATCCGTAGGGAAATATGTCGCAGCCGCCGGGAAATGAGTTTTACGGCTGGCTGGAAATTTATTTTAAGGAAAAGGAAAGGCAACACAGGAAGGCACAGGAAAATGATTCTCCCTTGACAGGCCCAATCTGGTCATTCCCCTGGCGCTTCCCTGAATTTTTTTTGAAAAATAACAACAAACAAGAAGATCAAATGCAAAAGGAAAAAAAACAATGTACGATGTGGTAGAAGAAAAAAAACACATTATTTATGTACAGTAACTCAAACACGATTTACAACTTAAGGATTGGCAAAGGCCGAGGGAAGTTCCTACCCTGGTGCCAACTGAAGATCTAGATCGGCAGCAATTTGTGAAATAAATGCATCTTTCGAAATAGGCTTATGATACAGTCGCAGTCTGTGGCCATTAGCAAATAATGGTATGCGGTTTCCATCAATGGTCACTAGACAGACAGTACCATTGTCAAAGACCCTGTCGACCAAGTATGGACCTAGCCACCTTGTACGTAATTTACCTTTAAAATCCCTTTTGAACCTGGAGTCATATAGTAATGCCCAATCTCCTTCACAGAAGACTTTCTTTTTAATAAATCGGTCATGCCAATTGGATCTCTGTTGCTGAAGCAGCACAGTCTGGTCCACTGCAGCTAACCGCTTCTCATCCAATTCGTTTAGTTGATTCAGTCTTCTCTTCTGGGCTTCTGTTACATCCAGATTCATTCGGTGGCTGTTTTCAGGGTTTTGATTTCAAACTCAGTTGGAAAGATGGCACTCTTTCCATACACTAAATCGTAAGGAGAAAAACCTGTGGTGTTGCGCCAAGTCGTGCGATATGCCCACAGTGCTTCCGGAAGTCTGTTAGCCCAATCCTTTTGATGGCTCTTAACTGTTTTAGTAAGGATGCATTCAATAACTTTATTGGTACTCTCCGCCTGGCCATTGGCCTGGGGGTGATAAGGTGAAGCCACCCTATGCTGCACATGATACTTCCGGAGCAAGGATTCAAATTGGTGTGACATGAATTGCGGTCCCCCATCAGTAACTACTTCCTTCGGTACCCCAAAGCAGGTAAAGATCTCACTATACAGAAAATCAATCACCGCCTGGTCGTTAGCCTTAGCCAAAGCTACAGCCTCCACCCATTTGGCCATATAATTAGTGCAAACCAGAATGTAAGATTTCTGTCTGGAAAGAGGGCTGATAGGGCCAACAAATTCCAGTGCCCATCTATCAAATGGTTCAACTACTACTTGAGGTTGTAGGGGCATCTGATCTGTTTTATTGGGTTGACCCATCCTTTGGCAGCTGTCACAGGACTGAACATACCTTTTAGCATCCCTGAAAAGAGTTGGCCAATAGTAGCCCATCCGTAGCGCTTTGTGCCCTTTTCTTTTGTCTGCAAAGTGTCTCCCACAAGGCTCATCATGACAGCCTTTCAGTATGTGAAAGATCTCATCTTCCCTTACACATCTCCTAATCTCAAGATCAGGTCCTGTGTAGAAAGATGACCATTAAGCCAACAATATCTGGCACTTTGCTGAATGATTTTTTTCTTTTCTCGTTTAGACATGTGTGGTGGGAGCTCTCCTGCAACCAAATAATTAGCGACTTCTGCATACCAGGGAGAGTGAGCTGAAAGTGCGAATAGATGTTCATCTGGAAAAGAGTCCTCAACAGGCAAACTATCATTACTGTTAGTAAGACGGGATAAAAAATCAGCAACAACATTTTCTTTTCCAGGTTTATCTATAATGGTAATATCAAATTCCTGCAATAACAAGAGCCACTTGGTCACTCTGGCATTGGTGACAGGTTTGTTCATTAAATATTTAATGGTAGAGTGGTCAGTGTGCACAAATGTAGGATACCCAGTAATGTAATGTCGAAATTTATTAATAGAGTAAACAATAGCTAGGAATTCTTTTTCAGTAACAGTATAATTAAGCTCAATAGGGGCTAAGTTTTTACTAACATAATAGATGGCATAAGGTACTTTCCCATCCTGATGTCCTAATACTGCCCCAATGGCGGTATCAGAGGCATCTGAAGAAATATGGAAGGGTAAGGCCCAATTAGGTCCCCTTAAGATAGGAGCTGTGGACAGCCTCTCCTTAAGCTCGTCAAATGCTGTCTGGCATGCTTTACTCCACACAAACTGTGCATCCTTCATTAACAGAGATAACAAAGGAGAAGCCAGTTTGGAGAATTTTTCTATAAACCTTCGATAATATCCAGCATGTCCCAGAAAACTTCGCACCTCTTTCTGAGTTGCAGGCGTAGGTATATTTTTTATCACCCTGATTTTTGAAGGGTCTACCTGAATGCCATTGGCAGAGATGAAATGCCCTAATATCACCCCCTCACTCATCATCATATGGCACTTTTCAGTGCTTAATGAGAGCTGAGTCTGTTCACAGTGGATTAAAACCTTCTTTAAATTTTCCAGTGCTTCCTCAAAGTCCCGACCATAGGGAGTAAAATCGTCCATAAATATTTCCATACTATCATTGACTAATTCAGAGAATATGCCAATTACAGCTCTTTGAAACGTTGTCGGTGCGTTACATTGACCAAAGGGAAGCACCCTGTAGGCAAACGTTCCCCAGGGGCAAGTGAAGGTGGTCTTATCCTGGTCTTCAGGAGCAATCTGAATCTAGTTGTACCCGCTAAACGCATCTAGGAAGGAGAAGAACTTCTTCCTTGATAAGGTATCGAGTACTTGGTCAATAAATGGCAAAGAGAAGTGGTCCTTTTGTGTGGCTTTGTTCAGCTCCCTATAATCAACACAGACCCTCCATTTACCATTTTTCTTGGGCACAATTACGAGTGGGGAAACCCACTCGCTATCCGAAATAGGATATATGAATCCTGCCTCCAAGAGTTTCTGAATTTCCTCCTTCACTATATCCCTCAGGTTGGGGTTCATGCATCGTTGGGGTTGACACACGGGCTGGGAGTCACTTTTAATATAAATATGATGGGTGCACAGATTAGAGGGAATACCCCTCATGTCTGTATACTCCCAGGAGAACGCCCCCTTGTGTTCTTTCAAGAGGCTGATTAGGCGCTTCTGTTCCTCTGAGGATAGGCTAGGATTGATATTCAAAGTCCTTCCGGGCTCTACCTCAATAGGAATGCTTTTTGAATTTTTCAAAACTGGGATTATGTTTGTGTCACCAACTAGTGCTTCTTTCGTAAGATTTTCTTGTTCTTCCTTGCCCAGGGTAATGTTCAGGATTTGATAGACCTATCTATCCACTGAAGCGGGTTCACTAATAAAATTACTAATAGTATCATCTTCTGTTTCATTTTTAAAAGTTAAGGCCTTCCCTATAGTTAATAGTGGCCGAACATCCCCCTCCTCCTCCTGCTCTATCCAAAGGGAGGTTTCAGCCTCTAGACTTGGCCGAGATGGAGGATAGAGGGTGAGGATTTTAGTCTCTGTACCATCAGATATAGTCATGGACCCTGATCGACAACTGATGTAAGCATTAGCTGTGGCCAACCAAGGTCTCCCCAGGATCAATGGGTGTCCCCCCAGCTGCGATTTTGGTTGTAATACCAAAAAGTCAATAGGGTACTCCCATGAATCTACTGAGATGACAAGGTCGTCCAGAATCCCTTCAGGTCTAATGGTGGATCTATTCGCCAATTCTAAAATAGTAGGGGTCGGTCTAAGATTAGTGAGCCCCAGCTTCTTTATAGTCTCCATTGTTATGACATTGATCCCTGCTCCTAAATCTACTAGCACATTGGGTATCTGTGTCTATCCTACCTGTACAGTGACGGTAGGATTGCCAGGATCGTCATACATTGTCACAGGGGTTTTTCCTGTTATCAAGGCAGAAAAATTCCCTATAACATGAATAGTGGGAGGATCTATGGGTTTCCTTCCTGGTTTCTTGGTGCACAGGTCCCGAACGGTTCTAGCATAAATAGGCACGTCTTGAAGAGCTTGAAGAAGGGGGATTTTGACATCAAGGTTCCTTAATTCTCCTAGGAGGTTAAACTGAGGTTGTCCCCCTATTCTTGGTAGCATTAATCTCTCAGGATATGGTGGTTTCCTTATCAGTTGGGTAGGCTGTGTATTGTCAGATCCATCGTTTGATGTTTCAGCCGTTCCATGCTCATCATCTTCGATGATAGGAACTGTGTCGGATGGATGCTGTGAACTCCTTTCTTCTTTATGCACAGAAGGTGGAGCATCTTCTATAATTACGGGTTCTACTATTTTCCCAGATCGTAAACAAATATCATTACAAGGTACAGGGGAAAGAGAGTAGGACGGCATGTTGACAGTCTCCAATTGATGGACTGTTTTATTATTCGAGTTAGGATTAGGTTGGGCAGGCAGCTGGGGTCGTATTGGTATATTAGGGACATAATTATTTTGCAGCTGCAGCTGCGACTGCTGAGGTGGGTATTGAGGATATTGAGGGAATTGAAGGTATTGAGGAGAATATGGTGACTGTTGAGGTGGAGTTGGTTGAGGAAACTGGTTCCCGGAATGGAAATTCCTCCATCCGGGAGACCACGACGTAGGTTGGTGGGGTGGCTGTGTCCAAGGACTCCATGAGTTAAAATTTTGCATTGCAGGTTGGGAGGGATTCCACTGAGCATTATTTGAAGGGAATTGTGTATTCAAATTTTGCATGTTATTATTCCAAATACCCATATTATTCAAAAATGGAAACGAGTCTAGAGGCATACCTTGATTTCGAGGCTGCCAAGGTTTCTTCTGTGCAATGAAATAGGCCGATTCCACTTCTGGAGCTGACGCCTGTAGAACAGCCTTCACTTGGGGAAGTGAGGGACATTATTTCACATCGTGGTTCATCTCACATAGCTAACATACTTCTTCTTTATCAAGCGGGCATTCCCTCAGCGGATGATTCTTTCTACATCGGGGGCAGAACACACCCAGTGTGAGATCCTCCACTGCCTGTTTTTGTTTTGCCTTCAGGACATCGATCTCTGAGGAGATGGAGCTCATCATCTCTGTCTTAAAATTTTCAAGGAGATTGCCTATCTCTGCACGGGTAGCTCCTCCATTGGATGAATTCTGAGTTCTATCGAAGACATCACGTTCTATCTTATCCCGTTTGTCCTGCTTATTGTTCTTGGAAGAGCCCCTGGAGTATCTCTTACATAGTTCCACAATATTTCCAAAAGGTTCTTTGGAGATATCTCCCTTTCCTAGCAGATTTAACATGTCTAAGCAGTCGTCCCTGATCCCATGAAGCAATATTATCTTGAGCACGTCCAGCCCCATGTTCGTCTGCCCAGCTCTTTGCACATTGTATAGCAGCCTTTCCACAAAATCCTCCAGACTTTCATCCTCCTTCTACACCATTTTGAATAATTCTTCTCTTTTATCCTTGGTGTTGCAATATTCCTGATATTTTTCCAGGAACACCTGTTTCATTTTATCCCAATTAGCAACAGTTCCTCCCCCAAGGCTCATGAACCAGCGTAATGCATTGTCCTTCAGGGTGGCAGGGAAAAGTTTCAGCTTTTGTGCATCGGTGACATAATCATAGCTGCGACAGAGAATATCGAATTCAAAAATGAATTCGTCTGGATCTTCTGCCGCCTTTCCATGGAAGCGAGGCAACACAGCTGGTGAGATATTCTTCATAGGGGCTGCCCCTACTGGCTGCTGAATTGGGAATTGCAGTGTAGCCATTGTTCCTTCAGGCAGGGAGTGATTGTCATGATGATATTTTTCCCCCATTGCCTCTTCCTCGTCAGAGTCGTGTCTGTTATTCATCTCCTCTTCTGTTTTCTCCTCCTCTGTTTTCTCCTTTTCGTTCGTTCCCACATTCTTTTCCTCGTTCTTCTCTACATCCTTCTCCTGTTCCTTGTTTTTCCACTGATCAGAAAACTTCTGGTGGAACTGTATCCACTCTTCTTCAGTCACAACCTTCCCGAAAATGTGGTATGTTGGACCTCTACCAGCAGGTCCAGTTGTAACAACTGTGTCCTTCTCTGCAGTATATTCGAGGAAGTCACGGCTACTCGTGTATTCTCCATCGTGGACCCTGACGCTGGCGCCCCAAGATCGGCAGGGTTTCTTCTGATAGGAGTTTCTTGCTGGCGAGCCCTGGTAGATGAATCAGTTCTGTCAACAAGATCATCGATAAATGTCCTTCTACCCAATG
Source organism: Pseudotsuga menziesii (assembly GCA_001517045.1). NCBI lineage: Eukaryota > Viridiplantae > Streptophyta > Pinopsida > Pinales > Pinaceae > Pseudotsuga > Pseudotsuga menziesii. The sequence continues at coordinate 237,057 of LPNX010225203.1, forward strand.
GTGTTCCTTGACCATGACCCAAGCCACCTGCACTGTTAGTATCTTGTGGGGTTTTGGGAGTTGGGAGTTGATCACGTTTTACCCTCCTCATATTCATGCAACCCAAATCATTTCAGCAAAAAAAATAGAAAAGATTGGCTATAAATAATTACTAGATGCAACTACTGATAGTGTTTAATTTTATCCTTCCCTGGCAACGGCGCCAAAATGTCGAGCACCCGATATGCAGATAGATTATTACCAACATACAGAGCATACGAGATTTATTGTCAACCCGAGAAAGTCTTTTATTTCAAAGGATAAATGCACAGTATATTCTTTAAACACCAAATCATTGTAATTGAACACTCTTATCCTCTAACAACTATGTTCATCCTAAGAATCTGTGTAATCCCATTCATCTTCTAAATACTACAATTTCAATTACCTATATTTAAGGAAAATGATCTAAGATTCAAACAACAATTGCAGATAAAAAGGAAATCCTATTCACAACCCAGAACGAGAAAATTGCCTATTCAATCTGATTACTCTTGAAAACCATAAACATAAATCAAATATTAATCTAGGAATTCAATTGCAAAGGATTGAGTTCAGCTACTCTAAGGAATTGAATTGCAGGAATGAAAATCAACAATCATAACATGAAAGATAAATTGCAAGGATTCGTGGGATAACAACTTGAAACTACAGGATGAACAAAGTTGTGTACAACTACCACTCAAATTGCATAAAGAAAGTTACCTACCCAGTCGACTGTCACTCTATACCACTTACCAATCTTAAGAAAATGCAATCACAATTATACTGTAAATCGACACTACTACAGCTGTGTACAAAGGAAATAGGATGAGCAAAACATCACACAATACTGAATTGAAAAGTCCTAAATTAACTCAGCAATCTCTGTGGAAGGCGAGCCCAGCCTTCACACAGAGATGCTGGATGAACAACGTGCAACTCCCTTAAATCAGAGGTAACTCCATATATTAAAGAAAGAAAGATTACACAAGTTGCTTCCACTGCTAATACAATGAATGAATTATCTGTTCTCCACCCCCTGGGTCGAGGCAACTTCCCATATTTATACATACATATTATAACATCCTGATCCTATTAAAAAGGGCGGCCATGAAGATTTTTGATCTTCATGTGCCCTAAATAACACTAGTTGTTACAAACGTGGCATGGTAAAGACATGGAAAATATAGAAAAGCTGTGAATTGACCCAAGAGTGAGGATTTCTTCTGACCACAACTATACTTGAGCAGCGATATACTAAAGATTCTCCACTTGTAGCGCATTCAGTTAAAACTGCCTTGTCACAGCCCTGTCTAAGATGTTGCATTAGAACCACATGCCTTAATTGGTGATCGGAGGGCTGAGGATGATCTTGAGCAACGATTATCCCTCCTTTTAATAATTGTTCAGCCCCATCTTCCTGCAGTCCATTTATCTCAAACTACCTTCATAAATCATAACATGTTAGCACAATTGAGAGATACACAACCTTAATTATCACAATAACAAGCATTAATAAGATAAAGCAATGATCAGTCATACCTTGGCAGTTTGGGAAATAAAATGAGGACAACAGGTCTGATTAACATGCTGAAATGGTATAAGACAGGGGAAGAAAAGGTGATTGAAGATGGTTAAAAAGGGCCAATTCTAGGCTCAACATATATGACGTAGAAATTATATATCTGCAACTTGGCACATTAGAAGCAAGCAAAACAAGAGGATGTGAGCACTAATCTAGGGGGATTCAACAAAGAAGAGATTCCCTTTTCCATTGATGTCAAAGGGGGAGAGAAAGAGAAATACAAATCCCAATGATAAGGGATCAATGACCAAATGAAGGAATATTTTAACGCACATAAGAATAGCTCAACTTCAGGGTGAGGTTATGATAGAATCATAATAAAGTAAGGTTTACATCAAGGTTGAAATCAATGACAAAAGGGGATATTGTTGAATAGTAATTGTCATTGATGTCAAATGCATTGATATCAAAGGTATTCGATTGATTTCAAAAGCAGCGAATTGATATTGGTCAAAGGATCACATGTAAAAGGTATTGAATTGAACGATGAACGTGATCAAAGACAAAGGAGAGCATTAAACAAGTTGTAAAGTTGAAGACTTCCTCACACAAAACAAGCTTGAATAAATACATATGAATAATGTGCAAGTCCTATGAGACCAAAGATTCCACCATGACATTGGTCACAATTAATGTTCAAATAGTAGTTCGCAAAGAGAAGCATTGGAAATTACAGATATGGGAAAATACTATTTGTGTGAAGCTCATGAATGAAGAACAAGAAAAACAATCTCGTGTGTAATAGTCCCACAAATAAAATCGTATGTGGTGTAAATACTTGTGAATAAAAATATGGGTTATGAACCTATGTGCAAAATTACCACAAGGACGTTGGAATATGTGCGCCATACACCACACAAAGATGAATTGTGATAAATGTCATGTCGATGCAGATCTTAACTTGAAGAAAATGCAAATATGTGGGGTGTTATCCAAGGATAAGGAACTTCACTAAGTGGACACATCTCTTGAGCCAAGAAGACTATAAATAAGAAAGAGATGGATGTGGTGAAGTAATATTGTGAACAATGAATATCTAAGATAATCTGGTTGGAAAATCTTTGTAATTCTTTTAGGTATCAATGGCTCATTGACTGTAGTAAGTATTTTTATGCAGCAAAGTCGAAGTGCGCAAATTAATCAGTGATGAACAACAAATAAGTGTACTAGATAAAAAGGATACTCATATTCTAGATGTGTGATGTTCTTGCTCAGTAAAAGACGCAGACTGCAGAACAACATATGTGGTTGAGATGGAAATTATGTTCAGTATTTGGACACAGATCACAGATTTGCATAAAAGACGTAGATCGCAGTAATTATTGCACATATTGGTTTTGGAAACTGACTATTCATAAGTATATATTCTGACACATATTGAAGAAGTTACAAAAATTGCAGATTGTGAATACATTCATGATGATAAGCTCATTTTGTGTTTGCAGTTATTCAATACACTCTTATTTCATTTCAGGGAGGTTGGAAGGGGAAAGGAGCAGGGGATCATAGCCTCCTTTTAGTTGCTGCTGGAAAATATAATCAAGGTGTTGTAGCATCCTTTATATTGGTGCAAATAAAACCCAGGGGGTTGGATCCTCCTTCCAGTTGCAACTATTCAATATAATTGGGGTGTTGTAGCATCCTTTTTGTCGGAGCAAATAAAACCCAAGGGGTTGGAGCCTCCTTCTAGTTGGTGCTGGAGAATATAATTCATAAGTTGGTGCTTCCACAACCAGAGAGTTCAATTATCCACAGGTCGGATCTTGACTGCCACAAGTCACAGTTTGTGTAGTCATTAAAATATATGTTTAGGTCAATGCCTAAAGTTCGTGAGTCGGTTATTGCATAGATTGAAGTTGTTGCAAGTCAATGCCAGCAACCCACAGATTGTACTTGAGGATCAATTCAACATTTGAAATGAGTGGGTGCTAATGTTTGGAAATTGTAATCTCCAAGTGATGTAATCATTCATATATATTTATAGATATACAATTATTCTCAGATATATGTGCCTCGTTATAGTTGTTATTGTTTCTAGTGAAACGTTTTAATTGTAGAAAATATGTTTAAGTCGAATAATACATACATCTGTGTTATTATTGATTCACCCCGCCCCCCTCTTAGTAATAAGATAAAACCAACATTTACACCATGTTTGGGATTCTTCATGAGATTTGGGCTATACATTGTATGTTCAGTTCTTGGATGTTCTAATATGGATTATAGCATTATATATGGTCTTTGATGGATTTTCACACTTGTGATAGATTTCTTAGTGGATACCAAACCTCATATAATCATTGCCTTAGTGTTCCTCCCTAGGGCATTGGATATATCTTTCCTGGTTGGTGGATTTCCTACATGATGACGACATGGAGGATTCACCTAGTGGGAGAATGCCATATAGGATATGAGGAGAATTGTGCATTGTCAAAGAGGGCTACAAGTCCTATATGGATGTGAAAACTAGTTTTTGTATTCGAAAGATTCAATATGGCTTGGGATTCCTAGGGATTCAATAGTGTTCTTGTTGGGGGTATATGCCCAGTGGAATGCCTAGATTTGGGGGATGGATGGAGTCCTTGACGTTTAGAATAGAGTTGTGTGAAGTTTCCTTGCATAACTACATCACCTTGGATCATTATTGTGCATGAATCATCATTGTATATTTACACATATACTCTAGGAGTGGGGCGCTTCACTTGTATGTGGCTTACTTATGTTTAGTATTCTTGCTTGTAAGGATTAGGAAAACCTGTGTTATATTCTTGGCCTCCCCCACCTATCATATAAATAAGGGAAGGAGAAAGTCCTTCCAAAAATAATAACACATTACACATTCATTTGTATATCTTCTTTGGATTTCTCTCTTAGCCATGTGCTACGGTTCATGAAAAAACCCAGTGGAGCATATGAGGAGGAGGTGGGCGATTTCTTTCTTTAAAGATTATTCTTTGTACCTTTTTTTCTCTCTCTCTTGGGTGCTAAGATTTACTTGGTCTCATCGAGCATATTTTTCTAGGGTTAGGGTTTCATCCCTTGGAATATTGAGGTTAGGGTTTGGAAACCTTTGGATGTGTTGGACACACCGATCACACTGATAGGCGGGTTGAACAATGTGTATAGATTTTGTTATTTTTTCAACATTAACAATCATTAATAGCTCATTCAATATTATGCAAAGTGTTTTATTACCATTATAAATATCATCATATCATCATCACATAAGAAGAATAGAAAAACACAGTACACAGGATTTTTATGTGGAAACCCAAGTCTTGGGGGGGGGACCATGGAAGGCTTATAGTAATAGTTTTCCAGCAACAACTGGAAGGAGGAAACAACCCCCTTATTACAATGACTTCATTTCTCCATATATAATTAGAAGGAGGCTACAACCCCATGATTTACATTCTACAACCTGAAGGAAGCTCCAACTCCCTAGTTCTCCAGCTACAACCGAAAGGAGGCTACAACCCCCTTTCCTTCCCCTGTCCTTCCACTCTGATATGAACATAGAAAATGTTGAACCATGACTGCACTGATCCTATGGACATGCTAATCAACACTTGTACTACACTATACAATCCATGCCACACTGCAAAACCACTGCCACTACTAACCATTGCTCATCGTCTACTCACTTATCGTCAACTTATCATTTTCCACTATATCACATTGCTCATCAAACTGTACAATAAACTTATCCAATCAAGTTGTACCAATCAATTTGTTTCTCACATCAATCGAATAATTCAATCTGACTCTAATCAATTGCACACCAAACTCAGTCCACCTGAGTCAAACCAACTGCTCATACAACTCAGTCATCCTGAGTCATACCAATTGCACATAAGGAAATGCGTGCCAATATTTCTCAATTGAACCAACGTGTACCAAGGTCCTTGTGTACCTATGCCAATTCAATCATATACTTGTGTTAATTTAATCAAGTTCTCTGATAGTCAACCAACCCTTCTTACTTGGCCTAGTTCATCAAGTAAGAGACACATTTGAGAAACCAAGAGACTCCACACACGGTCAACCAAACTTTGTCCAATCACAATCAACTCAATGGCGTCACAACCAACCTCAATCACATTAAAGGAATACTTGACAATTAAACATGATATACATAAACCAACTAACCTCAACCAAGAAGATAAAATACTTGACCAACTATGTCTAACTCAGTCAATCTCATAAACTCTTAGACACAAAAGGAATTTTCACTCCACTCAAATCAAGTCAACAAATCAAACAAAAATCAAGCAAATAGTCACTTACAATACTGTCAAAGGTTGTCATTAATAGTCAATGATAGTCCAACTCCACTTATGTCAAAGACACAATGATCAACAATTTTTAAACTATTTTTCAAAGAAAACACTTAGGTTGATCAAATAAATCACTCACAAGATCTATTACTTACATGCCAACTTCTAATTCAATACTACACTATACAACAGTCAAGATAAGCACCAATATATGCCAACAATATCCAAGATAATCATCAAGATATATATCAAGGTAACATCAAGATATATTCTAAGATAACCATCACCATAGCCTCCATAACATATTCAATTCCTTCAAATATATATACTAATATATAGGCTCACATACTAAGATCAAAGATGAACTCTATCCATGAGATACATGTGTCATCACAAGAGAAACCTAGAAGCATGAATTGTACCTTTTTGAATATCACACGATGAAGAAACAATAGACAAACCAAAAGAAACTATATATCATGTCATCCCATATCCCTCACAACAATATTTCCAACAAGCTCATAATTGTGTAATTCTGATTCTGTATGAGAAAGTTATGCCAATTTTAGTGAATCTCTTCAATCCTCAAAGATGCCCAAACATTTCTCCTTCACAAAGTTTTGCACTTTTCTCCAAGAGTTTTGAAATACCAAAGAGAGATTTGATTGATGAACAAATTAAATGTTTGATATTCTATTTATATAGGTCATGGAGGAAAGTTAGTACCTCAAACTAGGATGACATGTAATTCAAAATTACAACTAATTAAATTATCTTTTGCTTGGTCGGCTGACCCAAAAAGGTGGGGTACACCAACTTCAAAAATTCATATCTCTTCAACCATAAGGATTTAGACGAATATACACATATCAACAGAAATGTATTGAAGAGGACTATCTCCGTATGATGGGTTTATTTGCTAATTATTGGTCTAATACCCTTAAATTCTTCAATTTGTTCATGACTTCAAAGAGTCCACACATAAAGGTGCCAAATACCATGTTACCTTATGCATAATTTCCAAGGCCAAAGTCTTAAATGGACATCATCAAAGGCATGAGGGATTCGATGGTATTCATATCCACAGACTTCACATCAACAAGGAGGAGGGATCCACCATATACTCATCATATCAAGGGTTTCAAGGACCCCAACACCAGCAATCAAGTGGAAACAAAGAATTTTTCAAGAATATCATCATCATATTCAAGGTCTCCATATCATTAAAACCATATCCAAAGGTTCCACTATATATCTTCATCACAATAAGAGTACCAACAACCCAAAAGAGGGGTACACTGACCTCATCACTAGTTTGCAATACCTTATGGGATTCATATGCATGATCACAAAGTTACAACATGCCAATGACCATATAATGTCCAAGGGTCATCAAACCACCATATGTGTGGGTTCAAGACACAAAATTCTAAGGAAACCAAGGACCCCATAATATTAGGTTCCAACATACCACCATAAGTGTGGGTTCCAAGACCCAAGCCTCCACGTGCAAGAGGATCAAGATATAATCTTGTTGACTCAAGGACCCCACAAGAACTCAACAACCTCAAGACCATCCAATGCAAGCAATGCGCTCTAGTATAAACACATCAAGGGACTTACACACATGAGCCACATCATCCACACAACAACAAATCAAGATACCAAAACAAGTACAAGCATAACAAGAAACACAAATACTAGTAACCAAAGGTTAACTAGGATCAAGGAACTCGACAATGGACTCAAATGGGACTGAGATACAACTTAGGGACACTTGACCAAGTCAATGGGTAACCAGGGATTTTTCCATTTTTCTGATGCCCCCAAGGGCTTCAAGCTTGGGATTAGACAAGGTAAAAAGGTCTCCTCTGACACAAACAACCACAAACTAAACACTAACCCCTAGGGGCTCCACAAGGGGCACCAAGGACTCAATAGTTGGCACCAATAAATAGACACCATTGGCATCAATGAAAACTTAATCAACAATATACCCCTTTGTCATTGATGAGAACACCATAACTCCTCTTTAGAACAAGCTCCCCCTGTCAAAAAAAATTCTCTTCCCCTTCTCCAACAATGGAAAAGGAAACATCCTTTGACAATACTGCTCCCCCTTAAGACATTCTCCCCCTATCATCAACTTCTCTTCCTTTGTAAACTTTTCTTGTTGTTTGCATTAATGGAAATAAGAACTTCCTTTGGCAATATTGATCCCCTTATCATTAGACATTGTTGATATTTTGTTTAACTTTTACTTTGTCACAAGGATACTGTTGGGACCAACTACTATACGATACTTAAAAGAGTGTGATCGTTGATCTCAAATATGATAATCAGGTACATAGTTCATTTTACACATTCTTTGTACACTCCATATCACTGGTCGATAGTCTTCAAAATGGTATTTGGGTTTTTCCCAAGATTTTCATCATTTATGTTTTGAACAATGGTGAAATCTACTAACTTTATTCTTCATACTTTAGTAGGATGATGGTTGTTCATGTCATTCTATTGAACTTACTTTATTCTCCAAACTTTGACTTGTCCCTACATCCTGGAATGTTTTACGAAATGACCATAATGATAGAAATTGTAACACTTAATGAGAAAACCATTTGTATTTCTTCTTGGCATGACGTTTTCATGATCTTTTCAATCGATGCCTTTGTGACCATAGTTATTGCACTTGTAGCAGTATCCATTGAACATCATGGGGTATCTCTGAGAAAAGAATCTACTTTGTGATGTACCTTCTCTTGATTCTTGGTAATCATGGGATATTTTGAGAATATGTGTATAATTGTTAGTATTTTCTTCCCTTTACGTAGAGCTTTTACTTTATTCAATGTTCTTCTTGATCTTTTAAGTTGTCTTTAACTAAGTATTTGTTTTGTCCAAATCTTCCTTCAGAAAGAGGATCTTCAGTTCTTGCTTTTGATAAGTTTCTATCTTTTCTTGGAGTTGTTTCATTAGATATTCTTCTATTTGCTTGAATTCTTCTACCTGTTCGTTTAGATCAACGATATTGTCTTCCATCTGTCCTTTCGAATTATGATCATCCTCGTGGGACTTTTATAGTTGACCTTTTAGTACACGATTCTCATTTTCGAGTTTTGAGAGATCCTTTTCAAATTCAAAGTTGTGAGACACATATTCCATAAATCTACCTTCAAGGATTTGATTTCAAGTTCTTGTTTCTTCTTAATTTCTCTGCCAATATTTCTTTAGTCTGTAGGTATTTATCTCATTGTATTTTCCTTGTATCTTGTAGTTCAATTCTTTCTCCTTATATTCTAGTTGCCTTTTGATCTTGACAATTTCTTCTGATTGATTTACATTTTATGTAGTTGACTTCTCAAGTTTATCTTTCAAAGAGTTGGATATAGCTTCTTTTATTTTGGTAGCTTCTTTGACTTCGAGTTTTAGATCAATTATAGTCTGTGTGGCCTTCTCATATTATTCTTGATTCTTTTTCTTAGATTCGTCCAATTTCTCTTGCAATACCTAGTTCTGTTCACAAATAATTTTCACTTCTTGTGAAACATTAGTAATTTCATTGTCTATTTGAATTTCTTCTCGAACAATAGTATCTGCTAAATTTCTATCACTTATCAGAGAGCAAGGATTTTCATCACAATATGAAGTATTGCATTCTATGAATTCAAAATGGCTCGTATCTTCTATACTTGATAAACATATCTCTTTCAAAGCATTACAAACAGAGTGTTCAAGGGACTTACCTTCATACTTACCTCGATCTTGTATTGACCTTTTGATGGGGCTGTCTTCTGCTTTTTTTTCTTCATCTAAGTTTACCTGATTTATTTTGAACGAAAATTCTTCAATTTGATTGTACTTTCTATTTTCTCCTTTTGTAGATCTATCAGATCTTCAACCATAAGTTTCATAACCTCTTGTTCACATTCTTTAGTGGAGTATATATGTTCTATTTTGAGCCATAGTTCCTTATTTGAGCTTCAGTTTCCTATCTTCTTCTTTTGGTGATATGTTAATCCTTCAAGGATGTTTTCCATAGCCAATGAATTATCCTACTTTACTTCCTTCTGGGTTTTTGTTTTCACTTTATTTGGAGGATTATATCTAGTAAGAACTGATTTCTATTAAATTGAGCACATAGATATGTGGACCAACACACAACTCACAAGATAGATCACACAATTCTACTTAGAAATTGAAGAATGAAACAATGCAAAAATGGTTTGGAACTGTGAATGCTTTCATTAATCAAAAGTAATTAGACAATTAATTACAATGAAGTACAATGGCTAAATAGCCTCATGCAATTCGAATCCATGTGAGTAAATTTGAATTGGTTTGACTCTACTTGACTGAATGGTTAACTGACCTTGTCTAAATCATTATCGGAGTTCAAAATCCAAAATTAAGTGTCTAATTCAGTGTTAACTAGTCTAACTGACTGAGGTAGGTGAGTAAATGCACCTCACTTGCATGTAGCCATGTAATCGTAGCACTAAATCAGTAGAATTGAATGTAACTGACTACTAATTGAGCTTGACTAGTCACCAACTCAACTCAACTCAACTAAAGGAGGTTGGTATCGGCACTCTCAGTTGCTCCTAATTTGTAGGGATTGATCTAGGAGGCTCCTAAACTGATGCATGCAAGTGCAATCAGTGGCAGTTGGCCTCAATTAGTGTTCCACACACATTAGTAACTGGTACAATATGTGCCCCAATTAGACCAAGTGGACCCAATGGTGCTAGTCACTAAAAATAGATTGAAATGGTTATGAATTTAGACATAATTGACCAAATTGGACAAGGGAGAATTATAATACTAACACCCCCCCTGAATGCTAACTTGGACAATTTGTGGGCCCTGGTAACTAAGACCATAGGTCACCCAATATAGAAAGTAAAGTAATTACTCAATACAAGGAGTTGGGGAAAAAAACCCCCTATAACTAAGCAGATAGAATAAAGATTCAGGTTTTAAAAACTTGAAAATATGTTGCTGCAACCTTCATCTCTTTGATGTAGTGAAGCAGCATGCATGATTTTCTATGCACATGTATCCTGGGGCTTGGCATGTAGACTTCTCCATCTTCTCCCAAAATGATGATGGAAGGAAGGAGGAATGTAACCTTTGCCTCTTTCTGGATGAAGAGGTGTATGATCCACTCTATTGTTCTGAAGGTAGTGTAACAGATCAGCCCTTTCCATGTAGCATCTCACGAGTATTTCGTTGCATCTCTCTGAAGGAGGTGAGATTGCATGACATAGCGCAAGGGTATTTGTCTTCTGTGTGTCAGATGGATTTCCAGTCATCTTCCTAGCTTCTCACTTGGGAGTAGGGATTGTATCTGGATCTGAATCACCCTGAATCTCAATCTCATAAACTGATACAACTGGTTCCGCAATACTAGTGTAAACTACAAAAGAAGTAGATGGACTATTTTTACCCTCCCTTGCAAGTGGCTGCTAAGAGTGCACTGGTTCTGGAAATGGCATGAAGTGTGAGAACTAATATTCCTTAGAGGCATAATTTGCAGCACCATTTTCTATGATGTTCCTAGTAGAGATATATGTGATCTCCACTGAGTCAGGACCAAATATCACTCGCTTTGGAGAGATAGTATGAGTCATCTTGTATACAGATAATAGATTTGCAGCTAAGGAGGGCACATAAAGAACATATTTGAACTTTCCATGTTCAAGCTTGATAGAACCCTTCCCTTTGGCTTGAATTTGAATGTTATTTCCCATCTGAATACTAGGACATTGAAAATACTGCAAGGAAGATAATGATTCTCTAGATGCAACCATATGATTGGAATCTCCAGAATCAACGAGGAATGCATGTGTTGTTGAGCAACTAGCCTTCAATGCATGGCATGTCTCTTCATGTTCTTCATTTTATTCTCTATGGTCATCCTTTCTTGCGCTATCAGGTACAATAATGTTATGTTTCTTTACAAAAAGAGCCATCTCATCAATTGTTCTTCTCATATAGGAGCTTTCTGGATGAAATCCCCTTCCACAGTAAGAACATAGGGTCTTTCCTTTGCCATTCTTCTTGCTTATTTTTGAACCTGAAGGCTCATTTAACTACTCTTTCTCCAAAGGAGACTCATCCTTTTTCTTCCCTTTATCGATTGCTACCTTAGGACCTCCAGCAACCAGTGCATGATATTTGTAGGATCGAATGATACCCATTTGGATAAACTTGTCATGCTCCTAGGTGAGAGATTCAATGAAGGAGTTAAGAGTAGGAATCCTCCAATTTGGAGTAGTGAGATTCACTGACTAAAATGTTGATACAAAGACTGAGTGGTATGCACCATGTTTTGAGAGAATGGCAAGGGTGAGTTGATCATCCTCCTTCTCAACCTTGCACAACTTCAACTAGAACACTATATGCTTGAATTTGGTGAAGAAGTCATTTAGTGTTTCAAAATTGGCTGGATGAAGAGAAATCATCTCATTCTCTAGATGATAGATCCTTGGATCATCCTGCTTATCAAATAAGGAAGAAAGCTTATCCCAAAATTTCTTGGGAGTCTTCAATCCATTGATGTGGAAGAGAAGATATCGAGATATTGAGAGGCACAAGCATCCATATGCTTCATCAAGCCTATTCCAGTACTTTTCTTTGTCAACATAATGAACTGGCTCTGCCTCTGTCTCCATTGTGAGTTTGAAGAGTCTTTTGGAGTGTAGTTGCATCTTCATGTCCTCCTTCCACTGGTGGTATTTTAAAGGAGTGAGAAGCTCCATTGGATGGGCTATTTCGAATGTAGTGAAGGAGATTGAGTTGTTGTAGTGAATGCAGTGAAGGAGACTGAGTTTCTTGTAGCGAATGCAATGAAGAAGAATGATAAACCTGTAAATCACACAATCAAACAAAAAAAATAAGGTCAACGATCTGCACTTTTGGAATTTTCATCACACCCAACATAGTTGATCAAGCAAGCTTGATCAACAATCCCTTTACATGGGATATTAAGTGGTAAATTCTCTGTTTCTGGTGCAGTACTGGAAGGAACAATTTTGCTCAATTTTTTTTTTTGATCCAAGTATGAATCTATAGTAGGAGAAGTGCCTTGTCCTATCGAGGCTCTAATACCATATTAAATTGAGCACATAGATCTGTGGACAAACACATAACTCACACAATTTTACTCAGAAATTGAAGAATGAAACAATGAAAAATGGATTGAAACTGTGAATGCTTTCATTAATCAAAAGTAATTATATAATTAATTACAATAAAGTACAAGGATAAATAGCCTCATGCAATTCGAATCCATGTGAGGAAATTCGAATTGGCTTGAATCTACTTGACTGAATGGTTAACTGACCTTGTCTAAATCATTATCGGAGTTCATCAGAGTTCAAAATCCAAACTCAAGTGTCTAATTCAGTGTTAACTAGTCTAACTAACTGAGGTAGGTCAGTAAATGCGCCTCACCTACATGCAACCATGAAATCCTAGCGCTAACTGAGTAGAACTGAATGCAATAGACTAGAACTAAATGTAACTGACTCCTAACTGAGCTTGACTAGTCACCAACTCAACTCAACTAATGGAGGTTGGTATCGACACTCCCAGTGGCTCCTAATTTGTAGGGATTGATCTAGGAGGCTCCTAAACTGATGCATGCAAGTGCAATCCATGGAAGTTGGCCTCAATTAGTGTTCTCCACACATTAGTAACTGGTACATGTGCCCCAATTAGTCCAAGTGGACCCAATGGTGCTAGTGACTAAAAATAGATTGAAATGACTTCGGATTTAGATATAATTGACCAAATTGGACAAGGGAGGATTATAATCCTAACAATTTCCACATACCGATTCCTTTTGCCTCAAGATAAAATTGTATTCTTTTTTTCCAGATGAAGTAACTTGTTCCACAAAACAATGGTACTCCATTCATTGAAAACCCCATGGTGTGTCAACGATCTCCTTTAAGTCAATAAGGCTTTCTATGAAACACCCACTCTGATACCAATTTTTGGACATAACGAGAACAATGAGAGGGGGGGTTAATAGTGTCTATAGATTTTGTTACTTTTTCAACATTAAAAATCATCAACACACCATTCAATATTATGCATAGTTTGTTATTATCATTATACATATCATCATCACATAAGAAGCATAGCAAAACATTGTACAATATATTTTTACGTGGAAACCCAACTCCTGAGGGAAAAGCCACGAAATCCTTATAATAATAGTTTTACAACAACAACTGGAAGGAGGAAACAACCTCCTTATTACAATGACTTCAATTCTCTAGCTACAACTAGAAGGAGGCTACAACCCCCTGATTTATAGGATAAAACCTGAAGGAAGCTCCAACTCCCTAGTTCTCCGACTACAACCGAGAGGAGGCTACAACCCCCTTTCCTTTCCCCATCATGCCACCCTGATATGAATATAGAAACTACTAAACCATGACTGCATTGATCCTTCAGACCTTCTAATCAACACCTATACTACACTGCACAATTTGTACCACACTGCACAACCACTGCCACTGCTAACGAATGCTCATCATTTGATTGTTACTCATCAACTAATCACTTTGCACTGTATCAGACTGATCATCAACATGTATAATAAAGTTGTGCAAATCAATATGCTCATTACATCAACCGACTCAGCCAATATGAGTCTAACCAACTGCACACCAAACTCAGTCCACCTGATTCAAACCAACTACTCATACAACTCATCCAGTATGAGTCAGACCAACTGCACATAAGGAAACTTGTGCCAATCTTTCTCAATTGAACCAACATGTACCAAGATTCGTGTGTACCTATGCCAAATCAACCATATACTCGTGTTAATATAATTAAGTTCTATGACAGACAACCAACCCTTCTTACTTGGCCTAGTTCATCAAGTAAGAGACACATTTGAGAAACCAAGAGACTTCACATACAGTCAACCAAATTTTGTCTAATCACACTCAACTCAATGACACCACAAACAGCCTCAATCAAATTCAAGGAATAATTGACAGTTAAACATGATATTCCTCAACCAACTAACCTTAACCAAGAAGATAAAAGACTTAACAAACTATGTTAAACTCAATCAATCTCATTAAATATTAGACACAAAATTATTTTTCACTCCACTCAAATCAAGTCAAAAAATCAAACAAATAGTCACTTACAATACTATCAAATATTTTCATTAACTGTCAATAACAGTCCATCTCCACTTAGGTCAAAGACACAATGATCAACGCTTGTCAAACTAGTTTTCAAAATAAAAAACTTATATTGATCAAATAAATCACTCACAATATTTATTACTTACATGTCAACTTCTCATTCAATACTACACTATACAACAGTCAAGATAAACACCAAAATCTATGCCAACAATATCCAAGATAATCATCAAGATCTATATCAAGCTCACATCAAGATCTATATCAAGATCACATCAAGATATATTCCAAGATAACCATCACCATAGCCTCCATAACATATTCAATTACTTCAAATATATATATATATCAATATATAGGCTCACATACTAAGATCAAAGATGAATTCTATCCATGAGAGACATGTTCCATCACAAGAGAAACCCAAAAGCATGAAGAAACCTTTTTGAATATCAGAAGATGAAGAAATAATGGACAAACCAAAATAAATTGTATATCATGTCATCACATATCCCTCACAACAATATTTACAAGGAGCTAAGAATTTTGAAATTCTGATTCCGTATGAGAAAGTTATGTCAATTTTAGTGAATCTCTTCAATCCTCAAAGATGCCCAAAAATTTATCCTCCACAAAGTTTCACCTTTCTCCAAGAGTTGTGAAATACCAAAGAGAGACTTGATTAATGAACAAATGAAATGTTTGATATTCTATTTATATAAGTCTTGGAGGAAAGTTAGTACCTCAAACTGGTCTGACATGCAATTCGAAATTACAAATAATTAAATTATCTTTTGTTTGGTCAATTGATCCAAAAAGGTGGGGTACATCAACTTAAAAAATTCATACCTCTTCAACCGTAATGAGTTAGAAGCTATGTCACATGGTTCAGGTTCAAATTTGAATTCGACAACGTTGAAATTTGGTTCGAATTCAAATTTTTTGATGAGATTTGAGATGAGGTTCAGCATTAGGTTCGCCAATATACTTTTTTTTAATATAAATATTTTATCAATATAATTTTTCCCAATATAAATGTTTTATGTTATATTTTATAACATAATAATATAATATACTTTTATGTTATATTTAATAACATCGTAATATAATATACTTTATAGCATAGTAATATAATATAAAATAACAATAATTGTAATAATATATATTTATTAATATGTTATATATAGCCTTATTACCTATCCATTTATAAGTTCTTCTTTTACATACGCTATATTTAGTAATTAAAATAAAAGACAAATAAAAAACAATTTTAATAAATCCAACCACAAACCGGAAGCCAAAATAGAATTCGATGTGAATCAATATCAATGTAAACACGGCCATAATTGGGCGTTTAAGTCATCACTTGATGGACCAGGAAAATTATTGTGGCGGATAAAACGAAAATTAGTGCAACGAATAAAAGCATTCACATACTACTTTGTTTAGAATCCTGAAAACACATAATTCAAACCACACCCGACTACACATATCGCACCACATGTAATTAAATGGGTGAATTCAAAACTGTTAAACAGGCAAAGTCAAAATACTGAAATTGGTGAATTTAATGGCCGAACATCAACGAATTTGATTTTTTTTTGAGGTTCACTGAATTTCGAACCTAAAGGTTCAAAATCGGTGAACCCTATGACATAGGTTAGAAGATGTTCCACATATCAACGGGAATGGCTTGAAGAGGACTGTCTCCCTATGATGGGTTTATTTGCAAACTATTGTTCTAATACCCTTAAATTATTCAATTTGTTCAGGACTTGAAAGATTCCACATATAAAGGTGCCAAAGACCATGTTACCTTATGCATAAGTTCCAAGGTCAAAGGATTCAATGGACATCATCAAAGGAATGAGGGATTCAACAGTCTTCATATCCACATACGTCACATCAACAAGGAGGAGGGATCCACCATATACTCCTCATATCAAGGGTATCAAGGACCCAAACACCACCAATAAAGTGGGAACAAAGACTTTTTCAAGAATATCATCATCGTATTCATGGTCTCCATATCATTAAAAACATATCCAATGGTTCCACTATATATCTTCATCACAATAAGAGTACCAACACCCCAAAATAGGGGTACAAAGTCCTCACCACTAGTTTGCAACACCTTATGGGATTCATATGCATGATCACAAGGCTACAACATGTCAATGACCATATGTCGTCCAAGGGACATCAAATCACTATATGTGTGGGTTCAAGACCGAAAATTCCAAGGACACCAAGGACCCCATAAGAATGGTTTCCAACATACCACCATAAGTGTGGGTTCCAAGACCCAAGTCTCCACATGCAAGAGGATCAATATCTAAGCTTGTGGACTCAAGGACCCCATGAGAACTCAACAAACTCAAGACCATCCAATGCAATCAATGGGCTCTAGAATAAACACATAGAGGGACTTACACACATGAGCCACATCATCCATCCAACAAACAATCAAGAGACCAAAACAATTACAAGCATAAAAATCAGCACAAATACCAGTAACCAAAGATCAACCGATCAGAGAACTCGACAATGGACTCAAATGACACCAAGATACAACTTAGGGGCACTTGGCCAAGTCAATGAATAACCATGGATTTTTCCATTGTTCCAAGGCCTCCAAGGGATTCAATCTTGGGCTTGGCTAAGGTAAAAAGATCTCCTCTGATATAGACAACCACAAACTAAACACTAACCCTCAGGGGCTCCACAAGGAGCACCAAGGACTCAACAGTTGGCATCAATGACTAGACACTGTTGGCATCATTGAAAACTTAATAAACATGACGTATTTGTAGAAGAAGAAGAGGAGGAGGTATTTCCTTGGAGATAGTATTGGAGGGATCCATTTACTAAAAGGAGGAGCTAGGGTTTGTTGATTAACACTAGCTAGGCATCTTGGGTGTTTTTATTTTGTCCTAGCCTTGAAAAAGGATATGGTATGTATGCAATTCATTAATTGAACATATATATATTATATTTCTATCCATCCACATATTGTGTATATTTAATATTTGATATCAACATTTTATCTTCTCTAGATGGTTATTTCCAGCTCTTAATTGTCTTATTGATTTGACACACTTAAGAGAAAACTATCAAGGGACTTAACATTAAGATTGAAGATAGTAGTGCATCCATCTGTTGTTGTTGTGTTTTAAATTATATATGTTGTATAAGAAGAGTTTTCAAATATGGTTTATGCATGTGAAGTTTCCCAAGAGAGATGGAAACTCAATGGAATGATTGTTATCTTTTCTCTTTGAATTGTCGTGAGTTTTGGGGATACTAGAAGTGAATTATTGTGATTGTTTCACTGTTGTTTTATAAATCAATTTAGAATAGTCCTGTAGGCTGAAAATTCTAGGGTTAAGATCCAAGGAACCTTCTCTAAAGAAGTTGAATTTTCAGATTTGCATTAATTTCCTGTGCAAATGAAATTCAACATTGTTTTAGAGCGGTTGTAGTTGAGGTCACTCTTAGGTAAGAGAGAGTTGTAGTTTATATAGTGATTGAACAACACAAGTACTTGACCTAGTTAAGGTCATTAGGTGTGAAACCCTGGTTTGATTGAGATAATCACCTTGACCCTTGAAAGGGTTATTTGTTCTATTTCATATACTATTTATTTTTGCACTTGAGACTTTTTTTAGATGTGTAAGGTTATGGTCGATCTAAGACAGTGTGCTAGATTGGATGGAGCTTCACATTTGGTTCCATAGAAGCTAAGGCTTTAGATACTTATGGAGGAATATAATATTTGGGATCGTGTTGAAAATAACATGCCAGAACCTATTGATCAAACAAAGTTGGTTGCTTATTTGGAAGAAGGAAGCCGAAGTGAAGAGAATCATACTTGATTTAGTGAAGGATCACTTCATCTAACACATTGTTGATAAGAGGTCACAACAAGAGCATGTTATTGTGTGCAAGCTTATAGATTTGCAATGTGTATAAATTTAAAAGTGATGACTCATTTTGGGTGGATCCTCCACCCATCATCAGGATCATTCGAAGCTATGGCACAATAGAAAAGAAGAGCGCAATAGAGTATAAATAGAAAAATAAAAACTAGTTGTTAATTATACACACTAGCTGTTAGTAATAAAAATATATAGA
This sequence comes from Pseudotsuga menziesii, assembly GCA_001517045.1. NCBI lineage: Eukaryota > Viridiplantae > Streptophyta > Pinopsida > Pinales > Pinaceae > Pseudotsuga > Pseudotsuga menziesii. Next base: position 256,253 of record LPNX010225203.1, read on the forward strand.
TAAAAAGAGGATGTTTGACACTTTGGTTAAGTTATTTCTAAATTATTGTGCCTCTAGATAGATTCTTTTGTGAAAGTAGCTTTCAAATGTTTGCATGAGAAATACATATACTATAGTGAATTACTTGACGAGGTTTAATGAATTGAATGATCAGTTGGTTTCCATTGGAACTAAGGTATAAGATCATGAGATAACATTCATCGCCCTTAAAGAGACTGCTACTTCCTAAACACCTTTTGTTCATGGTGTTTGTTTTTAGAATAAATTATTGTTTTCTCCCGAAGCTCTTGGTTGATCTTTTGGATGAAGAAATAAAATTACAATGATGTTCAAAACAACATGGAGAAGTATATGTCGTAGGTCTCAATGAAAAGATGAATAAGGGTGGCAAGAAAGGCTTCTAGAAGAAATATGGGATAGATACATGGAATAAGGAACTTCGTAAGGTCATGTGCTTTTAGTGTCATGAGATGGGGCATTATGAAATATAGTGTTCATTGAAGAGGAAGGGAAAGTGTGTGAAGCAGGTTGCATTCGAGACTCTAACAAAGGTATAGCAGATGATATCTTAATTTGAGACTGTCTTTTCCATGTGTTACCAACTTTTTTGTACCATAGTTGGATTAGCTGAGGAGCCACCAGTTTACAAACATGATAAATGTTTGATTCCAGTTTATCAGATGATCCATCTTTGTGTCTAGCCAGTTTTTGTTTTGAATAATTATGACCATGGCCTCGTGGGGTTTGTAATAAAATGTGCTAGTAGGGTGTTTTGAGTGGTTCGGTCTCCTAAGACGTAGAATTTCAAATAAGGTATTCCAGGGATTTTTTTCCCTTGACAATTATGCTTTGCCTATAGTCGAGTATAATTGACGAGGTTTTCTCCCGCTTCCTCCAAAGCTGGAATGCCCGATTTTGAATTATGGGCCTTGGGGGGTTATTAGAGCCCAACTGAGTATATATAAACCTACTAGAATTTGTTAGAGTAGAGAATGGTCATGTCCTAAGTCACTAGGACCCTTAGAAAAAATTTGAAATTTTTTCACCGGACGCGTCAAATTTTTATTTTTAATTATTTTTTAATTTTTTAATTTTCCTAAGTTTTTAATTAAATTTTTCCATAATTTAAATGGAAAAATTCAATTTGTAATAATTTAGTCATATGGAACCCAAATTCAGTGATTGAAGGCTCTAACCTTAAGCCAAAAATCATTCATGATCAGCCAGCCAGCTAGCACCAACTTTCAGAACATCATTTAGCCACATAACGCATATTTTCTCAAAAAAGTCAGTTTTGGGGAAAATATTGATTAATTAATTAAAATGATTATTTTGGTTAAAATCCAAATCTCTCCAAATTAGTCCGAATTCAGCGAAATGAAATACAGAATGACATGGCATCGGGCATTAATGATGATTGGAGTTAACGGAACTCGGCTTCAGTCAGCATTCAATGAGCAATGAGTTATCATTCACTTAGCAAAATTGTCTCCTTCAGTGATGACCACGTTTTGGTGATGTGGAGCTTGCTCATTGGCTTGATGTTTTGATCGAGGTAGAACTAGAACTTGCACTAATGATCTTTAGGTATTGGCTCCTCCATACCTAGCCGGTGGCTCATCCAAACCTAGCAGGTGCCTCTTCCTTCAAGCTCATGCCCCTTTTCCTCAAGGAGGCATCTTCACACGTGTGGCTTCATATGGTGGTGTTTTTCAGTGCTCAGGGTTGGAGTGGGGGCACCTTGCCTAAGTGGAGGACTCCCCTCACTCTTAACTCTTCATCTTCAGAATCGGGCTCTCAGTTATGTACCGAGCCGGTTAGGTCATGGTTTTTGGTTTAGGGTTTTGGGTTTTCTCTCATTGTATAAATAGAGGCTCCTTTAGCTCTATTCGGATAGAAATTTTGTGTTAGAGTTACTCTGCAAAATTTTTATTAAGCTTTGCTTACATTTTATTAATAATATTTTCAACTTTGGAGGTCGATCTCTCTTTGCATGTGGTGAATGATTCATGGTTGAGGTGATACTGCTTCTAACCCATTACTCCTTTTTACTTGAATGAGATCAGTTTATGTGTTAAGTTCAAGAGGGACACTGTTGGCACAACAGAGTAGTTGTTTATAGTTTCAAATCAATTATTTATGCAAAGTAGGTTCTAATCTTGATGAATATGAGTAGTTAGTTATACGTAATATTGATCTTGATTGAACTATATTAGTGTACTTTTCATATATATGATCTCACTTGTATCTGAGTTTTGGTATTAGCAGGGTTCACAGGTTGAAGAAGGGTGCAAGTTAAGCTACATCTAGGCCAAGCTTCAAGCAACCGGTCATTTAACATTTTGTGATTGTAGGGCTTACAAGGATCGTTCTCTTCTCATTCGAAAGAAAGCCGGAGTCTTCCTCCATCTCTTATGTTCCATCCACAAGAAACTTCTTTCTCTACCCTTCTTCTTTAATTTTTTGCATTTGCTCATGAAATAGATCCATGTTTCAATATTCATTATTTAGATCTATTTTTAGGGATTTTTCTAGATCTAGTTTCCTTCATTAGATCCAAGGAAAGATTTATGCTTTGCATGTGAATGTTCAAAAAAAATTTGAAGTATAAAATTGTTTTCCAATTTTTTTTTAAAATTTTTATTTTGCATTGTCTTTCCTACCATCTTTAAATAATATACGCTTGCTTATTTTTTACTTCTACGACAGGTATAGCGGAAATGCTGGCAAAATTTTGAAGAATCAAGCCCTAAAAAAACATAAACTCCCTCTTCTTCTTTTCCCCTTCTGCAGGTTGCTCCAAAGGCCTTCCAGGAATAAGAAAATAAGCCAAAAAAAGGCAACAAAGGAAAGCATTGTAAACAAATTAATAAAGAGCAAGTGGGATTATGGCTCCCACACCCCTCTTCCCCCATTTGGGGGAATCTTGTATCATCTCCTCATTTTCATGCTTTGCTTCATATTTTGCTAAAAGTAGGATAGAATAGTTTCAATTGTTAGAAGTTTGTTTTTTCTTTAAAGTTGGATACTTCATTTCTGATTAGTTTATCATTCATAAAATATAAAAGTAAAAAAGGTTTTCTTTGTTAATTTACTTTTTTTTATTATATAATTTTACTTACCCCCATGCTTTCTCGATTAGGGCCTAAAAAGCCTAAAAGAGACTCTTGGGTAATTTAGATCTTTATTTTTCTTTTGAGTTTAATCAATTAATTAATTAAGTCTCTTGAAATTTTCATAATCCAAGTCAAGAGCACTCAATATCGGAGAGCATAGTTAGATTTGCATATCCTTGCATTAGGCATTTAGATTAGCTAAGTCTCTTGAACCTTTGTCATAAGACAAGGTCAAGAGTGCTCTCTGTCGGAGAGTTTTAATTAATTGACTTAATAAAATTTGCAACTCATTCCCCCATAATTAATTAACTTTGTTGTATCCTTGCCGGAGTATGCTCTGACCGACTTCAAAATCGGAGTATCCAAAAACGACATTGGATTTTTAATCTTGCAAGAGAAACATAATAAAATTTAAACCCCATTACCAACGCACCGACATTGTAGAGAATTTCCTAAGTTCTTCTTAGTAGAGGTGTTGGAACTCCCCGATGTCTAAGCTTCTCATCTAGCTGGTCAATCTTCGCGATACCAGCCTGGGATACTGGGTGGGTCGTCATGTCTTCAACAAATTAAATTTAGAACATTCTCCCGGATCTTGACAAACCTTCATTGACACCATAAGCAAGATCACCTAAAATACTTAAAACATACCAAGAGCACTTGCACAACATAATATTCAATAGCTTTATTTCAATACTTGTTGTTAATTTATTAAGGCATAATTAGAGTGTTGACTCCATAAAGGAATTGATATTTTAATCTTTGCATAATTATTATATCTGGATCACTTGTCTTTGGAACATTTTAATTTCTATCTGTGAATGCATCTTTATAAAGTCTTGAATTATTGTTCATCTTTTAATTCTCTTGATAGCAACGTGGATTGCTTTTATCTTATACGTCAAGTTCATAATAAACAAACACATTTAATCACCATAACTCCTAAACAACACTCATCTGCATCCGTAACCAATTAAAAACACTTTGAAAACATTGAGTCATAGAAAACTCTTTGTTAAGGACTACCCCCCTTGGCTTCATTAGGATTTAGCCTAAATGGAGGAGCTAGGAGTAGGTGACAGTACATAGCTCTGTGCTTTCCCCCAAGGTCACTCACACCTCTCCCACTTTCTCAAGTGAGGAGACAGCTTTCAGAAAGTTTCTGCTGCCGGTGTGCAATCAACGGACAACACCATGGCTATAATGTGTATAATGTTGGCTAGTATGTGGACAACATAACTTTGAGACACATGACATATGAAAGGTCACTATTCATCGAGATTTGGGAGCAAGAGGGAGGTGTGACTATGGAGTTTGGTGATGATGCCATGCGCCCTATGAGAAGAGTTGGACCCATTTCATTCTATATGCCCTCAAATATACATTTGAGAGTTTATTTTGAGGGATAATAGTGCTGTTAGGATTATAATCCTCCCTTGTCCAATTTGGTCAATTATGTCTAAATTAGGAGTCTTTTCAGTCTATATTTAGTCACTAGCACCATTGGGTCCACATGGCCTAATTGGGATACATGTACCAGTTACTACAGTGTGGGGAACACTAGTTGAGGCTAACTTCCACTTACTACACTTTCATGCATTATTTTAGGCGCCTCCTAGACCAATCCCTACAATTTAGGAGCCACTGGGAGTGCCGGAACCAACCTCCTTTAGTTGAGTTCAGTTAGTTACTAGTTAAGCCTAGCTAGGAGTCAGTTACATTTAGTTACATCCAGTTACATTCAGTTAGTGTCAGTCATTGATTAATTGCATGTGGGAAGGCACCTTTCCTCACCTACCACATTCAGTTAGACTAGTTAATTGATTCTAACTAACTGAGGCACTGATTTAGACAACTGGAGCTAACTAGTTAGGCTCCAATAGCTATTTATACATGTCTAGTTATTCATTCGGTTAGGTTGAGACCATCAATTCGAATTCCTCTCTCATGCATTTGAATCGACTGGTTATTAATACTAGTGTATTACATTTGATTGATTATCCATTTTTACTTTTGATTAATGAAGGCATACACAGCCGCAAATGATTATTGCACTGTTTCATATCATATTTTGAGTAAATTTGCTTGTGAGATCTACTTGTGAGTTGTGTTTTACTTCATAGATTCCTGTGAGCTCAAATTTAATATGGTATCAGAGCCTCGGCAGGACAAGGCACTTCTCCTTCTACATATCTCCTATTGGATCAAATTTTTTTAGCAAAATTGCTCCTTCCTACTCTGCACTAGAAGTCGAAACGTTTACCACATAAATCCTAAGCAAAGGAATTATTGATCAATTTAGATCGACTGAATAAGTTGGGTGTGATGAAAACTTGAAATGTGCACGTAGTCGACCTTACTTTGTTTTTTTGTAATTGCAGGTACAATTTCAGATAGATTCGAAATTATCAGTTCCTCTTCTTACTCCATCCATAAGATATTCAAAATGGAAGAAGAATATGATTGCATCTCTAAAGAGAGAAGATCTCTATGAGGTGTCTATTGTACTTGGTAAATATTCTTATGAGAATGAGAAGGACTGGCTAAATGACGGTGATGGAGATTTTGGAGTAACAGGTCTGGCCCTTTCTCCTAGCTTGCTCTACCTCACTAAATCTGTTGAATACCAAAGGATCTCTGGATAAAATTGGACAGAACCTTTGAAAATAATAATGAGGATAGTAATAGAACTTTGGAGAGGGCACCCAGCACCACAATATTTCTTGATCCAAAACTCTCGGCCTCTACTCTCTTTGATAAAGTTGTTCAAGATGAAGAAGAAGCAGAATCTTCTACACAGTCAATTCGAATTGAAGAAAGTCTCCTTGCAGTGACTCCTTCTCCTGATGCTTCGAAAGTTTATGAGATATCTAATATATCATATTCTCATATGGCTGATACATAAGAATACATTTGAATATCTGATATTGAAGAAAAACACTGCTGCATTTTTATGCAAACATTCTCCAGTGATTCTCCTTTAAATTCTATGCAAAATTTGTTAGTGATTGCTTCTGAAAGTGAAGAGGAATTTGATTTATCTCCCACTAATGTTGCTGATGGTGTGCATATAAGTAATAAATTGGATATTTTGGAAAAAATATCAGATTGTAGGAGTGATCCATTCGCTCTCCTTGATCTATATATTCCAGCAAATTCCTACAGGATTGCATGCACCAATATTCAAAATTTTGAAGAAGGAGAAAACTGTGCATCTACCGTCTCGGTGGACCATACTTTCGGATCTGATATGAACTTATTTGGATATGATATGATCTTATTTGGGTCTGATCTGATATTATTTGGTTCAAATTTTAAACTCCAAGAGATTTCAGTCATGCTTACAACTTCTCTCACCAATTTCGGTGTGAAAAATCAAGTACCGCAAGTCTTCATCAAACTTGTTACTAGGGATTTGATGTTAGTTTCCTCTTGTGAGTTTTCTGATATTTTATTTTGTGAATAATTAGATATTTCTGAAGCTATATCAGATTATGGAGCTCAAGCATTCACTCTCCACATTCCCAGGGCTTCTCTACCTTTGGTCACATGCCCATCTCCTCACAGAACTAGTAAAGAGGAAGACATTCTGCATCCGCCTGGACACTTGGGGCTGATTTTACCACTCATAGTTTGCTGTTCAAGGCTGAAACATATCAGTTTCTTGATTGTTCCTCACATGGTTCGAACCCTCAAGCACTTTTTCTCTCTTATCAGTTGATTTCAGTTGCTCTACATGGGTCCAGTTTTGATCCAGCAAATGTCTATATTTCTGATTTAGTTGAGCATAGTCTTATTATTCCAAAGAGGAATATTCCTCTAGACATAAGATGGATAATTCTACATGCCAGGCCCCAAGATACCTGTGCACATAAGAACAAGATTAATACTAATTCTACCTGCTTAGTTTGAGGGGGGGATTTTTTCCCATGTGGTATTTCCCTTATTTCATTGTTGGTATTAAGCAATTACTTTGCTTTAGTTGTAATGGGTGACCTATGATCTTAGTTACTAGGGCCCACAAATTTTCCAAGTTATCATTCATGGT
>LPNX010225203.1:263590-351326 GCA_001517045.1 Pseudotsuga menziesii
GGGTCCACATGGCCTAATTGGGCCACATGTACCAGTTACTAGAGTGTGGGGAACACTAGTTGAGGATAAATTTTACTGATTTCACTTTCATGCATCAATTTAGGTGCCTCCTAGACCAATCCCTACAATTTAGGAGCCACTGGGACTGTTGGAACCAACCTCCTTTAGTTGAGTTCAATTAGTGACTAGTTAAGCCTAGTTAGGAGTCAGTTACATTCAATTACATCCAGTTACATTCAGTTAGAGCCATTCATTGATTAATTGCATGTCGGAAGGTGCCTTTCCTCACCTACCACATTCAGTTAGACTATTTAACTGATTCTAACTAACCGAGGCACTGATTTAGACAACTAGAGCTAACTAGTTAGGCTCCAATAGTGATTTAGACATGTCTAGTTATTCATTCACTTAGGTTGAGTCAATCAATTCAAATTCCTCTCTCATGCATTCGGATTGAATGGTTATTAATACTAGTGTATTACATTGGATTGATTATCCATTTTTACTTTTGACTAATGAAAGCATACACAGCTGCAAATCATTATTGCATTGTTTCATATCATATTTTGATTAAATTTTCTTGTTAGTTCTACTTGTGAGTTGTGTTTTGCTTCATAGATTCCTGTGAGCTCAAATTTAATAAGTGCACCATCAATTATTGCAGTCTATCAAGTTTGAGGACTTTACCTAGAGGGGCGCGAGAGGGTGTCCTTTACAGGTTATTTGTTGATCCAGTAGTAATCATACATTCTAATGAGAGGTTGTTAGGACCTTCTATTTCTCAAAAGGAACATGAAAATCAATGATATGATCCTTTCTATTTGATTCTAGTATATTTCGGTGTGCAAGGATATCCTTTAGTGATAAAGGAGAATGTGGAGATCTCAAGGGCATGCAGGGATGAGTGTACCATCCAATATATATATATATATATATATAGCATTGGTTTCTTCCATCCATGAGCCTTCTAGTTTTTCAATGGATAGGTGTGATGACTTGAAAAAGGATGTTTCAAAGATTAATTCCAAATTTGAAGCTAATGGGAGTAATATAGAGTATAGATCCATGGATTTTGGATTCTCTCAAACATAGACATTTTATCTTGATGATACTCTTACTTCAAGGTTCTCTCAATATGAGGGAGTTGGCCTAGTTCATGATAGTTTAGTTTCCAAAGGATTTGAGGTGCATGAGAAGGATTCTCATGATGATAGGCTAATGATGAAACTTTCATAGTTCAATGATTATACCACAAGCTTTGGATCTCAGGATCTATTTGATCTTGCATGAAGATATGATTATCTTTGTAGGTTTTCCTAGTCAACTAATAATGTGGTACCCATTGATGTTGATTCATGATGTTGAGGATGATGAAAGGTGGAAATTGAATACTACTCTAGGAAGACATTCCTATATATCCACAAACGACCATTATTCATTAGATAATTGAAATGATTTGATGGAATGGATGACAATTTTGTTACAGATGGTAGTGCATGATTATGGGTCCAAACCCCGTGTTGATTTGTAGATATTAGATTTGTTAGAGTTGTGGAGGGAGTTGATAGGTGTTGGTGTAAAAAATTTCCTCATAAACAGGGAGTCCTAGTCTTTTGCATTACTCCAAACATGTTTACACCATGTTTGGGGTGCTTCATGAGATTTGTGGTACATGGTATATATTTATCCCTTGGATGGTCCAAGATGGATTGTAGCATAAGAGATGGCCCATGATGGATATGTGCATTTTTAATAGATTTCCCAATGGATACCACACCTCCTATGATCATTGACTCTTTTTTTCCCTAGGTCATTGGATATATATTGCATGGATGGTAGATTCCATTCATGATGGCCACATGGAGGATTCTCCTTATGGGAGAATTCCTTGCAAGATATGAGAATAATTGTGCATTCTATAGGATGGATACAAGATCTAGATAGCATGTGGTCCCTTGGTTTCCTATTCAGAGTATTGGTGATGGATTCAGAACACTTAGGGCTTCAACAATGTTCTTTCAAGGCCTGGGTAGCTTCCCTAGTAGGGTACTCAACTTTGGAGAATGGATGGAATCCATGGAGGCTCAAGATTAAGTAGTGTGGACTTTCCTTGCATAACTACATCACCTTGGGGCACTATTGTGCATGATATAAACATTGGAGCTTGACACTTGTACTCTAGGAGTAGATTGCTTCACCTATGTGTGGCTTAACTATGTTTAGTGGGGTTACTTGTAAGACTTAGATCGACCTTTGTTATATTGTTGGCCTCCCTTACCTCTCATATAAATAGAGCTAGGGAATATTCTTTCCAAAAAAACAACATGTCACTCATTCATTTGTATCTCTTCTTTGGAGTGATCTCTTAATGATGCGTTAGGGTTCATGAGGAAACCCTAGTGGAGAATATGAAGAGTAGGCGGGAAATTGATCTCTCTTGATATTCTTCTTTATACATTTGATCTCTCCCTCTTGAGAACTAGGGTTTCTTAGTCTCTTGTAGAATATTGAATTTCATAGGGTTTTATCCCTTAGGGATAGAAATTAGGTTTTGGAAACCCTTTGATGTATTTAGGGAAGAGGAGGAGGAGGAAGTATTTCCTTGGAGATGGTGTTGGATGGTGTTGAGGCCTGAAAATTTGCAGGAAACAACAGTAAGGGATTCTCCCTAGTCAACGTTCCCAACTAGCCCGTGACTGTTTGGTGTAGGGAATCCATCTGGTTTGCGGTCCGACTACCGTAGGTCAAGTAACAAAACAAAGGGTTTTACCGGTTACGGCCCGGTCCACCGAGTTTTTTGTATTTTTTACTTAAGTATGAGATGCAAGTGCCTAATTAACAATGCAGGATGATAAAGATGTAGGGAGAAGTCACAACATGATGCGCAGGTTCTTACCTCTCGTCTTAGCATTCACAAGCATCTAAATCACATAAAAAGCAAGAAATTAAAACTAACTACCTAACCTATCGCTAGCGAGCAAGATATCATTCATTGGTGAGTAATGTATTTTGTACATGCATTATGAAAGGTTACATATAGCTGATACTTCTTTCAATACACATGAACAGTTAAAGATATTTCAACAACCAGATAGCCAATTGTCTATAAACAGCCTCCATTACTCACAGTGAAAAAAAAAACATCACAAAATATATTGAAAAGCATTCAAACAAGAACATAGGTTCAGGAAATTAGAACGCTCTCACAATTAATGAAACACAGCTGAAAACGAAATAGTTCACATTCAACATTCCTCATTTAAACGCATTGATCCATTCCACATAGCACTTTCTCCAACAGGTAAAATTTTCACTTTCTGATTTGTAAAACGAAATAGTTCCTCTTACAAGCAAAAGGTTTACAAGTTTTCCAGGGAAAAATCCCTTGTAACTTCTAACTTTCAAGTATTTAAACAAAACAGTAGATCCTTTCGGTTTCCCCCAAACGTGTGACTTTTCCCTTCCTTCAAAATGCTTCATCTTCTCATCTTATTTTCTGTATGCGTTCATGATCTGATTAGTAACGGATAGATCTTTTGGGTCTATGCCTTTGTCACCATCCATTTTGTCTTTTCCTTAGCTTTTCTTTCTCACGATCCTGAGGGCTACAGTTCAACCTTTCCTAAAACTGCCTCGCTATGCCTTCGCGCCGCGGTAGTCTAAAGACGTCCTTTGAGTCCACCTGTGATTCAATAGAGTGTATCATTCATCGAGACCACTTTATAAAACAAAGCAGCACATTATACCAACTGAAATGGCCAACCCAAAAGAAATGGCCAGGTGCACCACTTGTTCAACGCCGACACCACTACCTCGACCACCTCCAGGCTCGACAAACATCACCAACAACGGCAAATGGGAAACTCATCGGTGGCTCAAAATACCAACATCGGAAGGGTAGAAAAATCCACAGGCAGGAAGACTTTAAATTGGCAATCGGAGGATATTAACATCGGAGGCTAAACGGCTTTCCCAGCCGCAACGGCGGAAGAGACATAGGTTATGGACAAGTGACCGAAAGGCAGGAAAATTCCCAATCAGAAATCGGAAGGGTAACCACATCGAAATCCAAATGACTTTCCCAGCTGCAACGGCGGAAGAGAAAAACTACGGGTCCGTGAAGAAAAGGGTCAACACGCATCGGCAGTCGGATCTCTTTATGCTTTGGACGCTAAGCCGCTTTGGGAGCCGCAACGACGGAAGGGAAAAGGAAAAAAGTAGTCGATTTAACATAGTGTGACACCTGATTTAACAGAAAAATTAAGTGTTTGGAAGCTTTTTTAAAACAAAAAATCAGCAAAGGTTTAAAACCAATTTTACTTCCGAAACTGCGGACTCAAATAACAAAAGATCCGATTTATCACTGGCTAGTAAACCAAACTCACATCTGCGATCAATCACAAAATTCAAACACAGGAAACCCTTGAAACCGGCTGAAAATCAGTCTGCACAATCATTCGAAATTAAAACCCGACCAATAAGTTCCAGGATCCTACGATTTAAGAACAACGCTAAATCATGAGGAGGGGCCCAAAATTTTAAGAAATTTGGGGAGAACGGTTGCGGCTGCAATAACTGGCGATCACCTGGTGAACCTAGATCTCTGGGCGATTGTTCTTTGAGTGACAGACTGTTTAACAATAAATGCATCTATTGAATTCTTCCAGCTATCTGGATTTCTCAAATGACAGAAGTGTGTACCTTTAATCATTGATGATAGTCCAATTTGGGAGAGTGGAAACCAATATTTTCAAGTCCAAATAACTCTGTTGAGGCCAGAGGATGAGTTTCATTATTACTTTTGTCTTCAGGTAGCAGATAGCTTGGACACCACAAGGTTGTAGCATAATGGTAAACAGAAATATCCATTTGTTCCTCATTCCCGTGCCACTTTAGCACTTTTTGTGCTTCTGGACTTTTGTCCCTTTTTATATGAGTCCTCCTGCATGCCTTTCTTACTGAATTTTAATTCAGGATCCTCTATCCCATAGTGTCCTTTTGTGTGAGCGGTGTACTTCATGTTTCAGCTCACGGACGGAGAGGATCTTCCGGCAAGTTAGTACTTATGATTCAATATCTGCTTTGATGTATGATGCTTTCATATGAGTTTTTTGACTCTTATTTGCCTTTTGGCATTCGTTTCCTGGCATGGGATCATTTATATTTAATATACTGGTCACCTTGTTCCTTTCCATGGGTCTTCTGCTGTCGCTCCTTAGAACATGTTAAGTGTGATGTGGATGGAGCCTCAACATAGTATTCTAGACTCTCTGAATCCGGTTTATTTCACAGGGGTTAAGCAGGACTTCAATGCACACAGAGCTTATTCAAGAAAACTGCTAAACTGGAAGAAGTTCTTTTAGCAACACACAGTCTGAGACCCATAATTTTTTATCTTTCCCAAACATTTTGATGTTCTCCATGCAACCGCGGGTTCATTCCCTTTAGTGGAATCAAGAAAAACAAACTAAAACAAACTAAAAAACATGACTCAAAAGACAGCCAAACAGATTAATTATATTCAAGACAAAAGAACTCAAAGAAACTCAGGAAAAATAAGGCTTGCGAACCAAACCATTCACTGGCAAGTTCTCTACCCACCCCTGTAGATCTTGCAACTTATAAGTAGAAGGGCCAAGCTTTGCTACAATCTGAAAAGGGCCTACCCACAACTGCTGGAATTTAGTGTGCTTTCCTTTCTCATCATGGGGGCGATCCCATTTGAGGACTAAGTCTCCTACTTCAAAGTCTTTTGTTCCAGCTTTATGTTTGTCGAACCATCTCTTTACTAACTCTTGCTGTTGCTTAAAGCATTCCCTGGCTTTAGATCTAGCCTCTTCTGCTTTCAGAAGATTGCATATCCTCATCTGCAAAACTTCATTCTCCGACCCTCTGGACTCTTGAGCTATTATGGAAGAGGGTAGCATGATGTTGGGGGGAAGAATGGCTTCTTTACCATACACAATGGTATACGGTGACACTCCTATCGCAGACTTGGGGGTGACTCTATCGGCCCAAAGGGAGTTTGGTAGCGCTGAGTGCCAGCTCCTCTGGTTTTCTATCACAGTCTTCTTTAAAATCCTAATCAGATTTTTGTTAGTGGATTCAGCGAGGCCATTTCCTTGTGGATAGTAATTAGCAGAATAATGCAATTTTATACCTTTATCATGAGCAAAAGCAGTTAATTTAATTGATGAAAAGTACATAGCATTATCAAAAACTAACGAAACTGGAACTCCAAACCTGGTCATGATGTGGTTCTGCAAAAAACTGATGACCTCGTCTTGATTTATCTTGCACAGTGGAACTGCTTCGACCCAGCGAGTGAAATAATCGGTCGCGGTCAGAATGTACTTGTGTTGTAGGGAGGAATTTGGTTTTATTTATCCAATGATATCCAACCCCCATTGCTCGAATGGTTCCGTGATCATCACAGGCTTTAGGGGTGCTGCTGCTTTAGGTTGTCTCCCACTACACCTTTGGAAAATATCACACTTCTTGACATGTGCATGTGCATCTTTGAAGAGTGTAGGCCAATAGTAACCTGCCCTGAGGACTTTGTGGCCTGTAGTATCTCCTGAATAATGTCCCCCAGCAGGATCGTCATGCAATTCTGACATTACTTTCTTTGCATCTTCCTTTTCTAAGCATTTGAGAAGAACCCCGTCATAATTCTTTCTGAATAATACTCCTTCAACAAGTTTATAGGAGGTTGATTTAAGATGCAACGCTCTTCTTTGCTTGGAACTCCAATGTTCTGGCAACAGCCCTGCCTGCAGGTAATGCACAAGGTCTCTATACCAAGACTCGAGATCTATAAACAAAGGACATACCTCCATTACATGTAATTCGGCTTCATCTTCCCATGCGTGTTCTTCATTTTTTTCATTTTCAGTCATCTGTTTGCACAACCCTTGTCCTTTAACTATAGACGCTGGCTTGAATTCAAGGTCGTACTCTTGAAGAGATGTTACCCAGTTGCCTCTTCTTTCTCCTAACTCCTTCTGTACAAGAAGAGACCTTACAGCTGGGTAGGGGACGATCACCTTGGTTCTATTTTTTAAAATATAAGGCCTGAATTGCTTTACTAATTTGAATACAGTGTAAGCTTGTTTATCAACAGCTGGGTAATTCAATTCAGCCCCCTGTAGACCAGTACTCATAAAGGATATTGGGAATTCATCCCCCCCATCTTCCTTTTGGGTGAGCACAGCTGCTAGTGAATCATCGGATGCAAAGGTATACAAGATAAAATCTTTGTCGAAATCTGGGCTTTTCAGGGAGGGTGCGTGTGCAACAATAGTTTTGATTTTTCTGAATGCGCTCTTCTCAATTTCAGTCCACTTGAATAGTGCATTTTGCTTTACCATCTGCTGCAACGGCTTGACAATCTGAGCAAAATCAGGCACAAATCTTCGCATGAAGTTTATCGTTCCCATAAATGATTGCATCCCCTTTTTATTATGGGGCAATGGGATTTGTTCAATAGCCTTAATTCTTTCTGGATCTATAGAGATTCCTTTCTTTGAAACTATGTGACCTAGCAACTTTCCCTCCGTGACAACGAACACACACTTCTTAGGATTAAGTGAGATGCCATATTTCCGACAGCGTTCGAAAATTTGCCTTAAGTGAAACACGTGCTCTTCTCTTCTCTTCGAGAATATTGTAATATCTTCAAGGTATACTACAACACTTCGGCCAATCAATCCACGGAAATCTATGTCCATAGCCCTCTGAAATGTTGCTCCAGCATTTATAAGCCAAAAGGGCATTCTCCTGTAGGAAAAGGTTCCCCATTTGGTCCTAAACGTGGTCTTCAATCTGTCTTCTTCAGCTACTAATACTTGATTGTATCCAGAGAAACCGTCTAATAACGAAAACAGTTCAGAACCTGAGACCATTTGCAGCAATTGCTCCATGGGTGGCACAGGATAGTTATCTTTGTTGGAAGCACGGTTTAGATTTCTGAAATCCACGCATAATCTGATTTCTCTAGATTTTTTCCTCATTGGTACCAGATTTGATACCCACTCCAAGTGTCTGACCTTAAAAATGATTCTAGCATCCAATAATTTCTTCACTTCACTCTGAATCAACGGTTCCAATTTTGGATGCATTTTCCTTAAAGGTTGCTGATACGGCTTGATGTCGGCTTTGATGGGGACAACATGCTTAATGATGCTAGTGTCGTATGTTTTCAGATCTTCGTATGTCCAGGCAAAAACATCTTTATATTGTCTAAACAGAGTGACGAACTTATCTCCTTCCGCTGGTGAACAACATTTGCCAAGGTTCACAAATTTAGGACTCGCCTCAGTCCCTAAATTTATCAGCTCGAACTGTAGAGATGAGTTGTGAGTCTTCACGTTGGCTGGTCTTCTGAACTTTTCATTTAAATCTAACATTCTTTCCAACATTCTGACTCCTTTAGGGATGAAATTGCCATATTTCATCTCAGCCTGATGTTCTTCATCATCTATAATCGCCCCTTTGAACACCTCGTCATTTGCTAAGAATTCTATTATCTGTTGCTCATCGTTGAACACTAGCAGGTTGGTGATGATATCCAGTACTGAGGGCCTGAAAAGCAATTAGACAGAGCATTGATTATTAGTGGGTACGAGCCTAGCGGCTGATGTGGCCAACAAGTCAGCTGCTGCATTTTTAAGTCTTGGAATTGAAATAATATTGAATGCATTAAAACATTTAAGCAGGTCCCATACCTCATTTTGGTAAGCTTTCAAGTGAGGGGAAACACAATGTATTTGATTCCGGATTTGTTTCACAATAATTTCAGAATCCCCAAAAACTTTTAATTTACTTACCTTTAATTCGATTGCCTTCCTTAAGCCCTGCACCAACGCTTCATACTCAGCTGTATTACTCGTACATTCAAACTCTAATCTACATGAAATAAAATGTTTATTCTTCTGGGGGTCGATTAGGACACAACCGGCCCCTGACCCTTCTAGCGTCTTAGAGCCATCAAAAAACAAAGTCCAAAAATCACTAACTACTAAATGTGAATATGTTCCTACTGCTAAGTATAATATGTTACGGTCAATCTCATCAGCCTGTGAGAATCGAAGGAGATCAGGCTGAGTGTCAGATGTGCTGCTGGCTTCTTCTGCTTGGTAATTTCCTGGTTCCAATTCGATAAAATAATTTCCCAATACAAAATCCACTGGTTCATTCTTCTCCTCCAGTCGAGTGACATTGTATTTCATGTGAGGCTCTCTTAAGATCTTGATCTGGTTCAGACTTCCTTTGTACGGCAGCCACAGATGCGACCAATCTGAGGCAAAATATCCATTTAGTTTGGCCGACCAATCTCTGCTCAGGGCAAGACCGTACGCGTCTGGTATATCAGCCACCATGATATTAATGACCTGGCATACTTTATCATTTGATGCCAGACGGACTAGGAAATCTTCCATCTTGCCCATTACCTTTACATCTGTCCTTTCCAATTGAACAACTCTCCAAGTAGATGGCATGGGCTACCCATTTATCCTTTTACAGACTGATATTGGCATGACATTGACCGATGCCCCTGAGTCTATCAGGAAATTATGTACGTTGTGATTAAAAATTTCAAACGTGAGGAGGAAGGGTGGATGTTTTCTCTTAGACTTACCTCCAATGCTGGTTTCTCCGATTTCTTCTTCCTCTTCAGGCTGATTGTCAGTGGGCAGCCCCTCATCCAAAGCTTCAAGTGCTTTCAATAATCTTTCCTTTTGCTGTGGTACTTTACACATTTCAAACAATGAAACGTTTGCCTTTATTTTCTTTATGTCCTCCACGATATCATAATCCATCTGTGGCTCAATGAGGTGTGGTTTATCAGTAGTCACCTTTTCTTCATTGGGCTTGGCCATCGTATCTTTTTTCCTAGGATCTTGGCTGGTAATAGTGAATTCTGGAATCTTATCGGTTGAGGACTTAATTTGAAATTTCTTCTTAACATTTTTCTGCAGCCTTTTGATTTTTGGGAGTATGAGACTGTCTTCTTTACATGCCCCTTGGCTCCTTGTTGTAACGTTGGTTTCCATGATGTCCTTTCTATAATCCTTTTCCTCTTCAGCATCAAATAACGAAACAGAATTCCACAGAAACATGGTTTCCTCTTCTGGTTCCTTGGTTGAAGTAGTATTCTCTTTTCTCTCTTCCTCTCCATCTTCTGTTAATCTAGAATCCAACAGCTGATTCATGACCAATGTCATCGAGTTTATCCATTGAGGACAATTCGTTTCAGAATGTGGCTGTTGGTGGAAAGTGCAAAAATTGTCCATGCCTACCTCTGTTAAATTCATGGATGTAGTATTGTGAGGAGGAGGTTGGGACTGATTGTTATCCTCCCTTTTCTTATAATAAGGCTTATAGAACTTTTGTGCTTCCTTTTCCTTTTCCAAGTCTATGATTTTGTTGGAAAGCTTCTGCATCATTTTTGCCATATTTTCAAAATCTGGTGATTTCTCCTCCTTAGGCTTGGTAAACAATAAGGCTTTCCTTCCCGCACCTTTCTCTCCTGAATGTTCGGGATAATCTTCAATACTTTCTCTTTCAGCCTCCACTACTTCTGCCTCTTCATAGGTTTCCACCAAAGTAGGCTTGGCCCTTCCTTTGGCAAACATGGCCAAATAAGGGCCTAAAGCTGATGTATAATACTCAATCAGGACCTTGTTCGAAGGCTTGTCAGCGTCAGAAAAATTCTTGAGGTATGCTGCAAATCTTTGAGTAAAGCTGTGCACCTTCTCCTTTCTCTCTTTCTTTAAGGCGGATAGTCCTTTCATGAGGGCTACATGAGTCTTTTGAATTGCATACTTACTTCTAAAAATCCTTTCGAAAGTATCCCAATCAAGGATAGAGTTAGCAGGCAACCCAAAATACCATGATGCTGCAGCTCCTTTAAGGGTATGCAGAAACAGTCTGCAAACTACATCCTCATACTCTCCAGCCCTCAACCCTTCTGTCGCCAAGTAAAAACTTTGCAGGTGATCATCTACTAGTATCTTCTCATTTGGGTCAAATTTGGGCAGCGTCTTTTCAAAGGATTGAGGTAAATCATGCAGTGGAGGTGTTAGATTTAATGGTGATCTGGCTCTCCATGCATGTGGTGGATTAGGTGGGTTAGGTGGTTGATTTGCGTTTACGCCTGCCATCAGTCTGGGTGGAGAGTGAGAAGGTTAGCCAACTGGAGTATGAGCAGGAGAACTGTGAGGGGTATCTGGGCCTTCTTGATTCAAAGGTAGCACAACTTCCTGTAAGGTTGTTTCTACAAGTTCTTCCCAATCCCCAACCAGCATTGAGTCTTCCACTATAGGACGATCTTTCTTTTTATACTCTCTTCTGGGAAATTCAGGGATGATTGGCAATCCTACAATCTTCTTTACATATGCCCTGGTGTGTCTTCTCAGATCATTAACAACTTCGTTTCCAACAGCATATAAATGTTCTCTATTTCTTTCTTCTGGAATTGGATTATGAAGCCCACTGCTTTCAAAACTATTACCAGTGGAATAATCTCGGGAAAACGGGTTTCCTTGGCCATCCATACACTGGCGGCCCTCCTTCTAGCGCCAAAACTGTCGAGGCCCAGAAATTCGCAGGCAAAAACAGTAAGGGATTCTCCCCAATCAACGTTCCCAACTAGCCCGTGACTATTTGGTGTAGGGAATCCATCCGGTTTGCGGTTCGAATACCGTAGGTCAAGTAACAAAACACAGGGTTTTATCGGTTACGGCCCGGTCCACTGAGTTTTTTGTATTTTTTACTTAAGTATGAGATGCAAGTGCCTAATTAACAATGCAAGATGATAAAGATGCAGGGAGCAGTCACAACGTGATGCGCAGGTTCTTACCTCTCGTCTTAGCATTCACAAGCATCTAAATCACATAAACAGTAAGAAATTAAAACTAACTACCTAACCTATCGCTAGCGAGCAAGATATCATTCATTGGTGAGTAATCTATTTTGTACATGCATTATGAAAGCCTTACGGATAGCTGATACTTCTTTCAATACACATGAACAGTTAAAGATATTTCAACAACCAGATAGCCAATTGTCTATAAACAACCTCCATTACTCACAGTGAAAAAAAAAACATCACAAAATATACTGAAAAGCATTCAAACAAGAACATAGGTTCAGGCAAGTAGAACGCTCTCACGGTTAATGAAACACAGCTGAAAACGAAATATTTCAGATTCAACATTGCTCATTTAAATGCATTGATCCATTCCACATAGCACTTTCTCCAACAGGTAAAATTTTCACTTTCTGATTTGTAAAATGAAATAGTTCCTCTTACAAGCAAAAGGTTTAAAAGTTTTCCAGGGAAAAAGCCCCTATCACTTCTAACTTTCAAGTATTTAAACAAAACAGTAGATCGTTTTGGTTTCCCCCAAACGTGTGACTTTTCCCTTCCTTCAAAACACTTCATCTTCTCATCTTATTTTCTGTATGCGTTCATGATCTGATTAGTAACGGATAGATATTTTGGGTCTATGCCTTTGTCACCATCCATTTTGTCTTTTCCTTAGCTTGTCTTTCTCACGATCCTGATGGCTATAGTTCAACCTTTCCTAAAACTGCCTCGCTATGCCTTCGCACCGTGGTAGTCTGAAGACGTCCTTTGAGTCCACCTGCGATTCAATAGAGTGTATCATTCATCGAGACCCCTTTATAAAACAAAGCAGCACATTATACCAACTGAAACGGCCAACCCAAAATAAATGGCCAGGTGCACCACTTGTTCAACGTCGACACCACTACCTCGACCACCTCCAGGCTCGACAAACATCACCAACGACGGCAAATGGGAAACTCATTGGCGGCTCAAAATACCAACATCGGAAGGGTAGACCAATCCGCAAGCGGGAAGACTTTAAATCGGCAATCGAAGGATATTAACATCGGAGGCTAAACGGATTTCCCAGCCGCAACGACGGAAGAGACATAGGTTACGAACAAGTGATCGAAAGGCGGGAAAATTCCCAATCGGAAATCGGAAGGGTAACCACATCGGAAGCCAAATGACTTTCCCAGCCGCAACGGCGGAAGAGAAAAACTACGGGTCCGCGACAAAAAGGGTCAACATGCATCGGTAGTCAGAGCTCTTTATGCTTCGGACGCTAATCCGCTTTGGGATCCGCAATGGCGGAAGGGAAAAGGACAAAAGCAGCCGATTTAACATAGTGTGACACCCGATTTAACAGAAAAATTAAGTGTTTGGAAGCTTTTTTAAAACAGAAAATCAGCAAAGGTTTAAAACCAATTTTACTTCTGAAATCGCGGACTCAAAGAACAAAAGATCAGATTTATCACTGGCTAGTAAACCAAACTCACATCTGTGATCAATCACAAAATTCAAACACAGGCAACCCTTGAAACTGGCTAGAAATCAGTCTGCACAATCATTCGAAATTAAAACCCGACCAATAAGTTTCGGGATCCTACGATTTAAGAACAACGCTAAATCATGAGGAGGGGCCCAAAATTTTAAGAAATTTGGGGAGAACGGTTGCGGCTGCAACAGATGGATTCTTACACTAGGAAGCAACGTTGTCAAAACCCGACCGGAACAAGTTAAACCGGCCGGCCAACCCGATTTCCGGAGGTTTTTGGTCAGAACTAGGCCACTGAACCATTTTGGGCCGGTTCTATACCGAACCGGCCGGGTTGTTCCACTAACCGCCTAGTTTGGTAATGAACCGGTTTTCTCAAGAAACCGGTCGGTCCATACCGGTCCGTATGGAGGCTCAAAAATGTGTTTTTTATTTATTTATTTATATTTATATTTTTTGAATGTTGGTTGGGGGGGATGTATCTGGACACCCAAAAGACACCTCATTAACCTATAAAAAGACTCCCACCTACTCTCTTTCACTCACACTATTCATTCAAGTGTTTTCGAGTATGTGCTTGAGTGTCTTCGGATATTTGAAGTTTGATTGTGCTAATTGTTAAGGGTCTTAGATTTGGTTGCTAGGCTGATTGGAAGAGGAGATTGAAGGAGTATTTTGGAGAATTTGTAGGCTGAATCTCTTTGGAGACATTTGCATCAGATTTGGAGCATTTTGAAATTTGGAGGCACTCTTCAAGGTATGTAAAAAGGCTCTAAATGTGCATTGTAGTCTGTATTCATTTAATATTGTATGGAATAGTCTCTTTAAACTTTGATAGCGTTGTTTTTTTTCATAGAATTAAAAAAATATAGGGTTTTAATTTGCAGATTTATATTGCTTGACATGGCCCCGAAAGATAGAAAAGATGCTGCATGGGTACATTGTCAATTAGTTGAGGGAAAAATTGTGTGTAACTATTGCCAGAAAGAGGTTGTGGGGGGGGGAGGTATAAATAGGATGAAACAACACTTAGCTGGTACAAAGGGGAATGTAAGACCATGCCTCAAAGTCCCTGATGACTTGAGAGTTGAGATGCTTGGTCTTCTTGAATCTTACCAAGCTGAAAAATACAAAAACAAGAGGGTGCAAAGAGAGATAGGGAGAAGTTGTAGCTCTGATTTTCTTGAGAGGAACCCTAGTTTTGAAGAATCCTCTAGTTTTCCCAACCCTTCCCATGATACTTATACCATTCCTAGGGAAGAAAAGGTTGTAGTACATCCCAATTTAAAAAACCCCATGGTAGCCTTGAGTCTTTCTTTCAACCCCACACTACGTCCCTAGTGCTCAGCCCACCATTGATGCCAAATGGAAGAAGGTGGAAAAGGAGGCTGCTTGGGAATACATTGTTAGATGGTGGTATGATGCAGACATACCTTTCAATGCTTCAAGGTTGGTATATTATCAACCTATGTTGGATGTTATAGATTCATGTGGTCCAGGATTCAAGGGCCCTGGCTATGAGGATATTAGGGGGTCACTTTTGAAAAATGAATTTGAAAGGGTACAAGAGTACCTCATAGAGTTCAAAAACTCATGGAGTAAAAAAGGGTGCACAATCATGTCTGATGGATGGACTGATGCAAGAGGTCGCACCATTCTTAACTTCCTAGTTGCTTGCCCAAAAGGGACTGTGCTCCTTAGATCAGTGGATGCATTAGATCAAGTGAAGGATGCACAATTACTATTTCGTCTTTTGGATGACGTAGTTGAGGAGGTGCGGGTTGAAAATGTAGTGTAGGTTATCATAGATAATGCCTCAAACTATGTTGCAGCTGGAAAGTTGTTAGAGGACAAACATCTCACCATTGTGTGGACTCCATGTGCAGCCCATTGTTTGGACCTCATGCTTGAGGATATTGGGTAGATTGAGTGGGTGAGAAAGTGTGTGGAACAAGCAAAATCTATCACAAGATACATTTACAACCACTCATGGGTTTTGAACCTTATGAGAAAATGCACTGGTGGAAAAGAGCTTGTCATGCCAACTATCACAAGATTTACAACAAATTTCATTACATTGTATGCCTTGGTTGAGCAAAAGGCCAACTTGAGGAAGATGTTCTCTTGTGATGAGTGGAATGCATCTCAATGGAGCAAGAAGGATGATGGAAAAGACATTGTTGATAAAGTCTATGAGAAATCATTTTGGAAAAAGGCAGAGGAGATCATACTTTTTAGCCAACCTCTTGTGAAAGTCTTGAGAATGGTGGATGGTGATAAAGCATCAATGGGGTTTATTTATGAGGCCATGGATCAAGCCAAGGAGAAAATAAAGGAAGCATATGAGGGAAAAAGACAAAAATATATTTCTATGTGGAAAATCATTGATGAACGATGGAACAGACAACTTCATCGGCCTTTACATGCTGTAGGTTGTTACTTGAATCCAAGGTAACTAATTTCAAAGTTTTTAAGTTATATTACTAAATTTTAATTGCAAAAGTTTATCCTTTTTTTAATGTGATCATCTTTTTTGTCTTGAATCTTCTGAAGGTACCATTACACAAAATATTTTGAAACAGATGGGGAGTTAAAAGAAGGATTATATAAATGCATTGAGCGCATGGTCTCTGATCCCAATAAAAAAGATGAAATACATAAAAAGATGTTGCATTTCAATGAGAGTCTTGGCATCTTCGGCCTGGCTACAACCGTACGAGGTAGATCAAAAGATCCTCTAGGTAATTAATTACGAAGTAAATTTTAATTCATTGGATTTTTTTCGAGTTTGAGCTTAAATTCATTTGCTAATTTTTATTTGTCCTTACATGCAGCATATTGGTGGCAACAATTTGGCAGTCGGTGCGTTGATTTGCAAAAGTTTGCAGTTCGAATATTGAGCCAAACATGCACTGCTTCCGGTTGTGAACGCAATTGGATTTTTTTTAGTGTATGCACACCAAGAAGCGCAACCGTTTAGAGCAAAAATGGTTGAATGATATGGTGTTTGTCCAGTACAATCTTAGGTTGAAGTGCAACCAATTGCAGAACAAGACCCCTGGATCATGTTCTATTTTCTTAGATGATGGTGATGCTTCAGCAGATTGGGTTGTGAAAACTCAGCCAACAGCATTTGACAATGAAGACCTCTCATGGCTGGATTTGGACCCACTTCCATAACACCAGGATGTGGGAGTTGATGTTGGACATGTGCCTTATGGACCAGGGGAGTCAAGTCAGGTGGCCCAATCTCAGGCACCCCATATTGAGGATCGGGATGTAGATGATGGCTTTGATGATTTTGATCCCGAGGATTCAGATGATTCAGATGATTAGATTGTTTAGTATTTGACTCTAGTCTTTTGTATAGGCCATTTAGAGCCCTTTTGTTGATGTATTTTGATGCAGACATGGATTGCACTCGATGTTAAGTGTTATTTTGGTCCTATGTAGTATGAACTCTTATATGTATATACATGAGAAACTTTGCATATTTTTTGTATAATGGTTTGAATTCACATGGATGCACATGAATATTAAAAAACAAAATTGAATATTTTATGTATTTTTGGTGGACCGGTTTTATGATCTGGTTTTTTTCCTGGTTTTTTATCAGTTCTGGTTCTGAGGGTCGACCAGTTCGTCCACTGGTTTGGTTTTTGTAACTTTGCTTGGAAGAGCTAGTGTTTGTTGACTAGTGCTAGCTAGGACATCTTGGGTGGTTAGATTTTCTCATATCCTTGAGAGGAGGCTATGGTATGTGTGTACTTCATTCATTGAGTATATATACATGAGTTTTCCAGTTGTCCACATACTGTCTATATTGAAAATTTGATTTCATAATTTTATCTACTTGGGATGGTTATTTAAAACTCTTAATTGTCTTGTTGATTTGACACACATAAGAGAAAATTGTTAAGGGACTTAACAGTAATATTGAATATAATAGTAAAACCATCTGTTGTTGTTATGTTTGTTGTTATATATATTGTATAAGAAGAGTTTTTAGATTTTGTTTATGCATGTGAAGTTGTTCTAGAGGTTAGAAACTCATAGGGATGATTGGTATCTTTTCTCTTTGAATTGTTTTGAATTCTAGGACTACTACAAGTGAATTATTGTGATTATTTAGTTGATGTTTTGCTCAGTAATTTACAATAGTCTTAAAAATGAAATTTCTAGGGTTGAGATCCAAGGAACCTTCTTAGAAAAAGGTGGACATATTTGCATTAATTTCCTAGTGCAAATGAAATTTCAACAATGCTTACCAAATAACATTGAGGGTTGAAGATAAGTTGGTTGGGAAGCATTACATTGTAAGAGAGAAGAAATCAAGTGGTTGGAAAAGGACAACCAAGAGAGATAAGAGATAATGAAGCTAGTGGAAACACTATGAATCACTCTATTGAGAGAAGGTGTTACATTGGCATGTGGAAAACCTCAGTTATAGGTAGTGGTAGAGGTGGAATATTTGCATAATTTGTTTAGATGTGGATTGCAAGGACATCAAATTTGTGAATTCCAATTGAATTAGAGTGGGGGATGAAGACATAATGTAAGGGCCCACCTATTGTTGAAGAAAAAAATTAGGTTAGGAAGAAGTTATTTCATTTATAGTTAGAGTAAGAGGAGAACCTATTTTTACAACCAAATAAGGATATTGAGAAAGATACAATGCATTAGAAGAATAGTTTCAAGATCAAGTGTAAAGTTAAAGGTATGGGTAGTAGTTTAATTATAGATGGAGATAGTAAGAAGAAACTTGTTTCTACCAAATCCATCTATAAGTTAAAATTGAGGTGTACTCCTCACCCATATGAATATAAGGTGTTTAAGTTACAAAGGGGGCATATGGTCAATGTGTATGTGTAATGTATGATTGACTTCCATGTTGGAAGTTACAATGATAGTGTTTTTTGTGATGTTTCTCCCATGTATGTCGGCTATATTTTGATTAGGAAGACCTTGGCATTAAGACAATAGTCATGTATGTGATGGAAAGGATAATACTCACGAATCTAAGAAGGATGGAAAGAAGTTTAGGCTATATCCACTAGAACAGTATATCTCGAATAATGTAGATCCTATGAAGGCAGAGATAGTGTTATCAGCCAAATTGGCACTTCTTCATCCAAGTGCTGAAATTCATCATGTCGGTACACAAAAGGACAATTAGGATTGAAGTGGCCAAAACACTATAGATGTGCATGACCTTTGATGCATTATCCTCATACCAGCCTTATATATTTTTATTCTGAGTTTTGGGTTGCACACACGACTATGTGCATTGCAACTTGCATGTCATATGTGACTATGTGCATTGTAACCCACGTGTACCTTGCGTACATTTCCCTTTGAGCAACCCGCGTGTCATGCGCGCCTTGCCTATATCAATACTCGTGTGTACCTTAATTTGACCTTAAAAAATATAAATCATTATTAGATGAGATTAGTTGGGCCTTAATCCATAACTATCTCAACTGTCTCAACCATTCTAACCTTCGAAACCTCTGTATTTCCCAAAGTATAAATAGAGGCCTTGGGATGGGGCTAATAAAAAAAATTTGGAAGAGCAAAGTTATGCTGGTGGTATACCTTGAGAGTCTTGGAGCAGCAGAATTCAGAATCTTGGGTTGCAGAGGATTCCTTGTGTCAGAAGCTGGGTTGTATTCTTACCTATTCACTATTTGTTAATAAAGAGAATTCTTCTTCCAATCTTGTATTGTGTTTATCTCATGTATATTGCTTTAATGAATATTGTCAATTATATCATTAATATGTTTTTCATCTAACCTATGATGTATATATGTATGAGATATTGCTTGAAGAATTGTCTCTTTGCAGGTGAAGAGAAGCATCCCTTGAATCTTTTCAGAAGATTGGAGCGAGAGAAGGACAAGCTTCGATCAATCATCATAAACTGGGTAAGCCAAAATCTCTTCCTATTCTCATTCCATTTTCTGTAAAAGTTGATTGTCTGCAAGTCTAATAGTAAGTTGGTAACCCCAGACCCTAGGTTACAAGGGTGTATTTTCTTGTACAACAGAACTGGTGACTCCACTAGGGAGTCCAGCCTGCTGTGGGTTCATCCTGTAGGTGCTTTACCAGTCTTTGTTCTGATTTTGATTCTGAGTGTGGTCATTTTTATCTTTCTTTTGATTTACAGTGTAGTGTGCCAAGAATCCTTTACTAGTTCTTTTTACTTGAAATTTTTTTATTTATATAAGCGGGTTGTTGTTGTACATAGTCGTGTGTAAGACCTTGTATACATAGGTTTCTCTATAAGACAGTCGCGTGTCGTATGTGGGTTTCCTGCATACACAGACGCGTGTATCCTGTAGCAGCATAAAAATTGGGTAAGGTTTACTTGTCCCTGTCTTCTTTGGTCTTTTTCTTGCTTGGAAGTCTTCTGTTATTGGCATGGATTTGTGAGTCTAAAGTCTTGTGCGTCACATTGTTTGCTTGCTTTCAAGCCTTTGAGCCTTTTTGTTTGAATTTATTTCATCTTGTGATTTGAAGTTGGTCCTCCTACTTGGTTTATAAGTTCAATGCTTTGTGTCTAGGTCAGTGATCAGGGATTTAGATACTTTATACTTTGTACAGCATTTTGTGGTGTCAGTTTGTCACTTGTTCTTTTGTGAATCTAGTGGACTTTTTGGGTTCAATAGTTTCTCCAAGTCAGGTTTTTTCCGAGTCTTCTTCCTGATCGGTTGAAGTAGGTAATTTGGGTCTTTTATACTTCATTTCACTTATTATATGCTTTGATTATTCAAACTTGCTCAAAATCCGCATTTAGGTGCATTAGAGTTTTTGAAGAATTTGAAAAAGTGAAGAAAAAACATTTTCTACTTTTGCATTTAGTTGTTTTCTTTTCAGTATTTTTCAAATAAAATTTCAAAAATTATAAAAAGAAGTCTTAGTTTTCTTGCATTTAGTTTTAATTTCATTAGCTTATATTTGCAAAAAGAAAAGAAATTTGGTTTAAGTAGTTGTAATTTACTTTGGAATTTTCTTTATACATCATTTTGCTTTTTCTTATCGAGTCTATAACACCACAGTATTTCACGCCATTTACTTTCTGACTAAAAATAGCCTTTTAAAATGAATGATATAATTTAAAAATTATTAGTAAGTTTTATTTTATAGGCTCATACACCAACTAGCTTAGGCTATACTTATGGAATAGGGAGTTTCAACTCTCCACAAGTGTTTAAATTCAGATGTAGTTGGCCAATCAATAGGTAAACCCTCTTCTATGTTGATTGTATTTGGGAAGCCCCTCTCAAACGCGAGTTAAGCATGAGGCCATGTGGAGGCTTGGACTAAGGAGATAACCCTCTGATTCCTTGTCAAAGTGTAGACCAAGGTTTTTGTGCATCTGGGGACTTCTATCAATACCACCCTTTAGGCCCCATGTGGTGCCGGTGTTGACAGGGTTTCGGGCTTTGTACACTGCCCATGCGTATGAACCAGCCTTGCGACTATCCCCCCAGACTCTCAGTATAGTTACGGTAGCCTTTAGTCTCTTTGACATCTATGGTTCATACACAGGTACACCAGAAGGCTATTTCTGGTTAACCTTGGATGGGCTTGGAAGGTAACCCTGGTAGAAGGTGTGGGAGGGTTGTGGGTGATTCCTTCACTTGTGCCTAAGAACATCTATAGGGATACCAAGTAACTGTCTCTTAGCTTTCTTCTGGAAATCATATCTTATACCCTGTGTGCCTGTTGTGGCTTTAGGAAATTTTGTAGTGATTGTTGTTTGGTTTGTTTGTGTTTAGCCGACCTTAGGGTGTGTGAAGAGTCAATTTTAAATCATGGAGGACCAACCTCTTATAAGGTCAAGAAGGTTGCAAAACCTTCCTTCATTTACTACAGTGGATCCTCTACCGCCCCCTCAAAGGAGGAGATTAGACACAGACGGTTATTTTGAACAAGTAGGAATTAGTGAAGTTCCAAGTGAACCGAAACTTAGGACAAACCATGTTGATACAACCACAGTAGAGATAGCAGACTTGCATCCTGAAGAGTTTGCAAGAAACTTTAATTCACCTCTTACTGACTTAAATGATCGTGTGATCGTCCAAGTTCGTCCATTCAATTCACCTGTGATTGGTGTTCCTGTAAGAAGAATTATGGCTAGTGCAGGAGAGATTCCATCTACCCCCATCTCAGTTACTCCGGTTCAAGGAGTGCCACCTCCCTCTGTTGGTACTCCTAGAAAAAATATGCTTGCTACTCCCTTAACTCCAGTAAGTTGGGTGGTTCAACCATCGGATTCCACAAATGTAGTAGGCACTTCTGGTGGGGTGGTCACTGGGATTCCCAGTGTGCCTTCTGCTTCACCCTCTTTTGCATACACTGCTCAGAGTGGTATTTTTGGATCCTCTTCATTTGTCCAGGGTTTTCCATGGAATGGGGGACATATTCCCCCATCCACTCCATATGTAGTCCCCACGCCTACATATGTAGGGGTTCAGTTTGGAAATACCAACTCTTATGGTCAAGGTTCCAAACACTGGTTTCAGCTCCTTTCACAGGCTCTCCTTTCTCAATTTTTAGCAAAGGTATACCTACTCATGTTTTCCAAACTCCAGTTTCAACTGGAGTGGCTCAAACCACATACACTACACCACATATGAATAATCCACTTGCTTATGGGTGGAATCCTTTTCAAAGTAGTCCGACTACTTCACAACTGGTAGTTGGGGACAACCCCACGTTTACATTTAAGAACCAGGGGGGAAATCCTTCTACTTCCCAAGCTCCCGCTTTTCAAGCTTCGGTTAGGCCCAAAATTCCTTTCCTAGCAACTTTTAATTTTCCAGATTTGTCCAAGTTAATGAATGACCTAGTGAAACATGATGCCACCTAGCCACCTGTCCCTACCAAGTTACCCTCAGATATTCCAAAATTCGAAGGAAAAGTTGGTGAAGGGATCATATTACCACCTTTCACTTGTGGTTCTCTTCCAACTCACTGAATGATGACACCGTTCTATTGAGATTGTTCCAAAGAACTCTGACTAGTGTCGCAGCAAAGTGGTACATTGAACTACACTCTGTTGCGTTTGATAGTTTTTGGGACTTAGCTAATGTGTTCCTTATCCATTTCCAACTTCCTGTCCAGTATGATACTAGCACAGACTTATTGTCCACATTTTGGTAGGACAAATCCACTCACATTTCAGATCATATCCAAGAGTGGAGAAGGCGGAAGAGGCTCATTAAGGCCACTATCCCTCCTGAGTTTTTGTTAGAATGGTTCCTTAAGTCCTTATTACATTATATATATATATATAAGGATGTATCCACTTCTGGAGTAACTAATGAGGAAGAGGCTATCCTCAGGGCCCAACAGTTAGATTTGATATACTCTCAGTCTAGGATTCTATATGAAATCATCCCTGATGCACCGTGGCCAACACATACTGTTGAGAAACCTAAGCCTGGACCCCATGCTAATGGCACGGTTGGTTTAGTAAAATATCCCACTGTAGAGTCTATGAAAAAACAAATCAATGAGTTTTCCATTAAACAGTCTACAACGGAGGCAGCAAAGGCTGCCCCCTCATCCCAAAACGCAAACTTTTTTGCTTAATCCTCCCAAAAGGGAAATCAACAGCCCAGTGGGAAAAAGAAAAAGGGGAAGAAAGGTGAGGGAAACCAAAACAATCCAAAACCCACGAATAATGCTGATGGGGGGGGAAGAGAAGAAGAAGGTAAAATTTCCCTGTAATTTGTGCCAGGAAGATCACCTGACCCATCAATTCCCTCTTATGTATCAAGCTTAGAAGCTGCGTAAAAATCAATAACCAACTGTCCTAAAGGATCCATTTCCCTGAGGACAGAATGCAGCTTCAGTTTCTAACGTAGTAGGGGGAACTGCTAATGCCTCTGAAAAAATTTATATCAACATGGTTCGATCTGAGACATTAATTCAGACTAGAAACAAGAACCATGAGATAGAGGCTCCTGAGAAGGGTAATTCTATAGGTGAAACTTCTAACCCTCTCACAATTGAAAAAAATGTCGAAGTTATGCCTAAGATACGAAAAGGTGTCTTCAAGAAAGAATTTCACAATCCTAATGCTAGGTTTGCAGCCAATTACTTTGTAGTTGAAGATTTATCCCAAACCCCTTGTGCGATGTCAGCTTTGGAGGTGCTACAGAGTTGTCCCACCCAGCAAGATGCACTCTTAGAAGCCTTAGGTAGTATG
The DNA here is from genome assembly GCA_001517045.1 of Pseudotsuga menziesii. NCBI lineage: Eukaryota > Viridiplantae > Streptophyta > Pinopsida > Pinales > Pinaceae > Pseudotsuga > Pseudotsuga menziesii. The sequence continues at coordinate 287,162 of LPNX010225203.1, forward strand.
GATTCATCGAGCCTTATGGTGAAGTTTAATTTGTTTGATGTCAAAATTCACCTGCCATATCATGTGGCTTTGTCAATAGATGCCATCCATGGTGAAAAAACCATTGGAAGTTCAATTTTCGACGAAGGTGCTTCCACATGTGTCATGTCCTTGTCTTGCTGGAAGGCTCTTGGATCTCTAGAGCTAGTTCCATCGAACACACTACTTACTGCCTTCGATGGAAGGTCATTTCGTCCACATGGTATCCTACCATCTTTTGAGGTTAAGTTGGCAGGGAAGGCAGTTTCTGTTGAAGTAGAGGTAATTGATGCACCGTTGGATTATAACTTGCTTCTGGGGAGAAGTTGGACTTATGTTATGTGTGCAATTGCATCAGGCATTCTTCGAGTGGTAGTGTTTCCGCACGAATGGAATTTGGTCACTATAGACCAACTCAATTTCACTCGAAAGGGCCATATGGAAACTAATGAGTCCACTGTACCATTGGTTGATTAGGTTAAACCTGCTTCAAAGAGCTTAGGGGCTGGAATGTATTCATTGTTAATGGAGACAATCGATATCCCAACCCCAATTAATTACTTAGGGTCTACTAGTGTAGGGAAGTTTATCGCAACGGTTGTCGATCGATAGAATGGATCCTTGGGTTCTTCTTTCCCGTTACAAACCTGAAGTGCCCTTATTGGAAGTGGAAGTATCTTATCAAGCTATCGTTAATACCACTGTTGATCCCATTTCTGTTCCTCCTACAGTCTCAGAGGAGACAGAAGAAGCCTATCTTCCTTCTTGGGTAGATAACTCTTTGTATACTAACGATTTCTTAGACATGGTTTTTCCTTCAGACGAAGCCATTTTGGAAGCTATGAGTGGGAAAGATAAGATCTGTGTAGATCTTCATCATAGATCATACTTTCTTCCATAGTTAAGAAGGATTGAAAATCAAGAGTTCCATGTGAGAATGGCAGGCGATGTTGATATAAAAATCAATCCCTTACCAAGGGAAGGAATCTTTGCCAAGGGAAATATGGCAAACATTTCGGTTACTATCCCTATCACTATCTCTACTGTTAGTTTTTCAGCATTAAGCTAGCATATCATTAGGATCTTTAAACTGAGAGAACAACAAGCACATCAATCAAACACAAGAGACAATGAACACAGTGTTTTTCCTCAGGGAAACCATAAATGGAGAAAACCCCGCAACTTCCTCTGATATAGAATCAGCACCAAAGTGAAACCCAAAAACAGTAAGACAATCTCCCGACAGCAGCAAGCTCTTTCCTCTTGCCCCAGTGTCTTTCTCTTCCTCAACTATGTGCTACACTTGAGTGTGTATGAGATGTGTGCTAAATAAAGAGTCCAACTCTCTATTTATACTAATCTCTACATGACTAAAACCCTACTAGGGCCGACCTCACTAGGAGAGTATAATAACCCTAGTGCCCCAGAACTACGGGGACTTTAACCCTTAGGCAATAGGAGGGTTACCCACAATGACTTGACATGACTTGTTTACATTATTGATTCTCCCGATCGGAACATCGAGGCATGACATGACACAAGAACATCCCAGAATAAACATCGGGTTACAATAGATGAGAAATACAAGTGAATACATTTCAAAGTTACAATTACATTAACACTCCCTCTTAACTAGGAAGGTATTCTCTCGACACGATTTTCATCATTGGTCTTCTTCTCTTGGTCTTCTCATCATTTGCATCTTCAAGTCTTCTTTTTCTTCAATTCATCTTCGTCTCTGGATCTGGATCATCACTCGATCTGGATCATCATCATTGGATATGGATCATCACTCGATCTGGATCATCATCATTGGATCTGGATCATCACTTGATCTGGATCATCTGTAGCATCATTCCTGGATCTGGATCATCCCTCGATCTAGATCATCTCTGGAGCATCATCTCTGGATCTAGATCTTCCCTTCATCTGGATCATCTCTACTGGATCATCAATACTGAATCTTCATGGATGCTATCTCATGATTCTTCTCGTCATAGGAAGTTCTGTAGAGCCAGCCCTTTTTCATGTTGGATGTAGGCCTAGCCACCATGTAGGTCTTCACCTAGCACTTACATCTGATCATGTAGGAACTAACCTACAATCATATCAGAAAGGCACACCCAACACTCACATCTGACCATGTGGGAACCAATCCCACAACCCTGTCAAAAAGGCCCAGCACTCACATTTGACACATGCGAGGAACCAATCCAACATGCATGTTCAAAAAGGCTCAGCACTTATATTTGACACATGCGAGGAACAAATTCAACATACATGATCAAAAAGGCTTTGCACTTACATTTGACACATGCGAGGAACCAATCCAACATGCATGTTCGAAAAGGATCTACACTTACATCTGACACATGCGAGGAACCAAACCAGCATGCATGTTCAAAAGGGCATGCACTCACATATGATCAAGTAGGAGCCAATCCTACAATCATATCAGAATGTCCCCCAGTCCCAGACTGAGCTACCTAGTAACTGACCAGGTGCCTCCATTCCCAGAATGGCAGTTGCCTTTACACCTTTCCTACTCAACAGAATGGCTAGCACTCACATCTGACATGGGAGGAACCTAATCCTTTAACCATGACAGAATAGATAAGCCCTTACATCTGACCTACTTGTCAGAATGGATCTCTCAGTCTCAGACTGAGTGGTCTTGGTAACTGACCAGGTACCTCCATTCCAAGAATGGCATTAAGCACTCATATCTGACATGGAAGGAACCAATCCTCTCACCATGACAGAATGGCTCAGCCCTTACATCTAACCATGGAAGGAACCAATCCTCTGACCATGTCAGAGTGGCTATGGGACTCATCACTTTCCCTTGGAGGAAACCTCGATCTGGAGAACACCAAGATTCTCCTTGAAGTACTCAAACTTCACCCTAGCTAATGGCTTCATCAATACATCAGCTATTTGTTCATCTGTCGCAACATACTAGAGCTTCACTGCTCCCCTCTACACCATATCCCTGATATAGTGATACTTGATCTCAATATGCTTCGACTTGTCATGGAACACTGGATTCTTTGACAACTTCACGCAAATCTGGTTGTCACAATGTATACAACTAGATGCATCCATCTGGAGATCAAATAAATTAGACAGTAGCTTCCACGGTCATACTGCCTCACAACTATCTGAACAAGCTACGACATACTCTGCTTCAGCTGTACTCAGTGCCACATAGGATTGCTTCCTGCTAAACCAAGAGATCACACCTGATCCCATATTGAAGCAACACCCTGAAGTGCTCTTCCTACCGATGGCACTGCTTTCCCAGTCTGAATCAACATATCCCTCTAGGTTAATGTTTTGATTCACCTCGTACTTGATCCCATAATCAATTGTACCCCTCAGGTACCTCAAAATATGCTTTGCAGAAATCAAGTGAACATTTCTCGGATCTGTCAAGAATGGGCTCAAGGTGTTCACAACAAAGCAAATGTCTGGTCTCGTGTTCGTCAGATACATCAAGGACCCAATCATCTGATGATACATTGTAGCATCAACCATCTCTGATGAAGCATCACTCAATAGCTTCAGGTTCGATGCCATAGGTGTGGCCATAGCCTTGCATTCCATCATCCCAAACCTATTCAGGATATCTACTACATACTTCCCTTGTTCGAGGGAGATTCCATCCGCATTATGCCACACCTCCATACCTAGAAAATAATGCATCATACCCAAGTCCTTCATTTCAAACTCAGCAGCAAGCTTTCTCTTCGTATCAGCAATCAACCCATCCATACATGTTACAATTAGATCATCTACATACAGTAGAAGCATCACTGGGTTTCCATATTCAACCTTGTAGTAAAGGTTGGAATCTGCTTTACTCTTGGTAAAGCCCAAATTGGATAGAAAGCTGTCAATTCTACCGTACCATGTCTTGGGTGCCTGTTTCAAACCGTACAGGGATTTCTTCAGTTTGCACACATGAGACTCCTTGTCATGTGTCTCAAAATTGAGTGGTTGTTCTACATACACTTCCTCTTCCACTACACCATTCAAGAAAGCAGTCTTGACATCCATTTGGTGTATCTTCCATTTCATTACTGCATCCAAAGCAAGTACTGATCTAATGGAAGTGTATCTGGCTACAGGAGCAAAGGTTTCTTCATAGTCTATTCCTTCCTTCTGTGAGAAGCCACGAGCCACAAATATTTCCTTATATTTCTCTATGCTATTGTCTGCAGCATGCTTGATCTTGTAGATCCATTTGGAAGTTACAACTTACTTCCCTTCTGGTCTTGGGACAACATCCCAAACATCGTTCTTCATGTTTGATTGATATTCTTCGATCATCTAATCCTTCCATTCTTTCTGTTCTACCGCTTCTTCATAACTGGAAGGTTCTTCTTTGATAAAGTCACATAGTAAAGCTACATATCCGAAGCAAGATCTGGTTCTCTTTCTTTCTCTGTGATTTTCTTCTGGAGCCCCATATCTTTCCACACCTTGGATAATTTCTCGTACCCAAGCATGTTTCCTCTTGTGAGGATTCTTCTCTTGAGGTGGATCTATAGGTTTTTGTGGTTCTTCAAATTCTCGATCTTCTTCTTGAATTTCTTCATTCATGGTTGTATCATGAATTCTGGGAGCTTCGGATTCTTCAGGTTCTTCAACAGGTCTCTTTCTGGATTTGTTGTAAGTTGTGTCTTCATCAAATGTTACATCCCTGCTGATGTTGATCTTCTTGTATCCTGGGAAGTATATTCTGTAAGCCTTTGAGCTTTCAGAGCCTATCCCACAAATATACCCTTATTTCCTGAAGGATCTAGTTTTGTTCTCTTCTCTTTTGGTATGTGTATGTACACTAGACAGCCGAATATTTTGAGATGGCTGACTTCTGGTTTCTTGCCGGAGAAGACTTCTTCAGGAGTCTTATTCTCGAGTACTTTGTGTGGAGTACGGTTCTGTACATACACAGCTGTTATGGCTGCTTCTGCCCATAGATGCATAGGAAGATCCTGATCATGAAGCATTGCTCTTGCAGCTTCCATGATATTTCTATTCTTCCTTTTTGCAACCCCATTCTGTTGTGGATTGTAAGGAGTGGACAACTCCCTATTAATCCCTGATTCTTTGCATAAGTCTTTGAATTCATTTGATGTGAATTCTCCGCCATTATCTGATTGAAAGGTCTTGATCTTCTTTTTTGTTTGGTTCTCAATCAAAGCTTTAAATTCCTTGAACTTGCTGAACACTTCATCTTTGTTCTTCATGAAGTAAATCCATGTCTTCCTAGAAAAGTCATCAATGAAAGAAACATAGTATTCATACCCGCTTAGTGAACATGATGACATTTGACCACATACATCGGAGTGGATGATTTCCAAGATTCCTTTTGCCTTTCTCTCACTACTTGGAAATGTCTTCTTTGTATTCTTCCCTTTTGCACATCCTTTGCATACCCCTTCATGTTTTGCTTGAATTTCTGGAAGACCTTCAACAGCTTTGCTTGCACATGGTAGTCCTCTATAATGCACATGTGCAAGCCTTCTATGCCATAGTTCATTTGTCTCTATTGTGTCATGGACCATAGCTTGTTCTAAATGGCCCTTCAACTTGTATAAACCTCCTTCTTTTTATCCAATCACTATTGCATCGTCAATAGTATTTCCTCTTGGCCACATGATAACTTGGCCATCTATAAATGCAACCCTCATGCCTTTTGCATCCAGTGCAGATATGGAGAGAAGGTTCTTCTTGAGTCCTGGTACAAATAGAACATCCTTCACTTTTATAGACTTTCTAGAGTCTAGCTTGTAGGAGGATTCACCACTAACTTTTATTGGATATTGGTAGTCATCTCCTAGCTTCACCTTATGGGGTGAATTATGTTCGGATAGTTTCTCAAAGGATTCTTTGAAACCTGTCATGTGTTTGGAAGTCTCGCTGTCAATAAGCCAATATTTGCTTCCATGAGTGACAGTTCCCATGAGAGCGGAAATCAGAACATATTCATCCTCGCTTGAAGAGTCTTCACTTTCTTTCTTTACTCTCTTCCTTGGAGGATCATCATCCTTAGTAGTGTGAGCATGATGTTTTATTTTGGAGTTCTTCTTCTTCTTGGATCCATTCTTATTCATGGGACAATTTATAGAAAAATGTCCTATTTCATCACATGTATAACATCTGAGTTTAGATGAACCTTTCTGATGAGAATGCTTACCTTGGTGATGATGCTTTTCCCTTCTTCCTTTCCTTGAGTGTACTGTGAGAGCTTGATCTTCATTTCCCATATTTTCTTCTCGAGCTGCTATCCAAGCCTCTTCTTGAGAGCATTCTTCCCACGTTCTGTTGAACTTGACCAACTTCTTCCTAGCACAGATTCCTTAGATGAAAGAATCCCATGACCTAGGGAGGCCATTCAATGTTGTCGTCACAATTTCTGCATTCCCCACTTCTTCATCTACAGCTTCTAGTTGTTCTTTGATCTGGGAGACCCTTGTGAAGTATGATTGGATGGTCTCCTCATTTTGTATCTTGACATTCTTCAACTGGTTCCTTAGAGTCATCTTCCAATTGATGTTCTTCCCTTCAAACAGTTTGGTTAGGGCATCAAACATGGATTTAGGTGTCTTGAGGGAGGACACCTGTGGAATGAGGAGATCCTTGATAGAATCTGCAATGATCCTCTTTGCCATAACCAACTTCTTCTTATGTAAGGCCTTGGCCTCATCTCCCTCTGGAACTGGAACCTCCTCCTAGATATAAGAGTCCAACTCATTTTCTTCCAGGACCAAGGAGATCCTATACTTCCAAGCTCAAAAGTTATCGGCTACCTCAAGATTTTCATCAAGCTTGGTATGATGAGACATCTTAACTAAGAACCTCAAATGGAAATACAAAATATTTAGATCTTACCAGTTCAAGATGTCGGATCTATATTTGAAGTTGAAATCCTGAAGTACTGGTTTAGGAGCAGATTAGGGTTTTGCTTTTCCCGGAGTTCTGTCCAACCAAATTATTTGAAATTGATCCCTAACTTCAATTTTTGGGAGGAGATCAATCCAGGCTTGGGCTCACTGAAAAAATCCTCTTCTATAAAAAGCCCTAATTTCTGGCAATAGTGTCGGGTCCAAAACTGAAAAACCTCATAATTAGATTCTGCTTCGACATAAAGATGAGCCCTAGGGAGGAGAGTTATTCCACCCTTCTTTTGCTGAAAATTTGTGGAGAGAGATCCACAAAATAGGAATCCCTAGTTCACGTAGTTGCACAGTGTCTTCTTCTCAGGTTAGCTCTAATACCATGTTAGTTTTTCAACATTAAGCTAGCATATCATTAGGATATTTAAACTGAGAGAACAACAAGCACAACAATAAAACACAAGAGACAATGAACACAGTGTTTTTCCTCAGGGAAACCATAAATGAAGAAAACCCTGCAACTTCCTCTAAGATAGAATCAGCACCAAAGTGAAACCCAAAAGCAATAAGACAATCTTCTGACAGTAGTAAGCTCTTTCCTCTTGCCCCAGTGTCTTTCTCTTCCTAAACTATGCACTACACTTGAGTGTGTATGAGATGTGTGCTAAATATAGAGTCCATCTCTCTATTTATACTAATCTCGACATGACTAAAACCCTACTAGGGCCGAACTCACTAGGAGAGTCTAATAGCCCTAGTGCCCCAGAACTGCGAGGACTTTAACCCTTAGACAATAGGAGGGTTACCCAAAATGACTTGACATGACTTGTTTACATTATTGATTCTCCCGATCGGAACATCAGGGCATGACATGACACAAGAACATCCCGGATTAACATCAGGTTATAATAGATGAGAAATACAAGTGAATACATTCTGAAGTTACAATTACATTAACATCTGTGAACCCAACGTTGTGGAAAATGTATATATTGGTGCACACTACTCTCCGGAGGAGGTTGCTATCTATACGACATTATTTAAGGAGTTTGGCGACGTGTTTTCCTGGTCATATGAGGAGATTCCAGGCATAGACCCATCGATAGTCGAACATGAAATACGAACCTATCCTGATGCCAAACCTATTCGACAAAAACTTAGACCTGTCAATCCGAATAAAGTGGCAGCCATTAAGGATGAAGTTGAAAAGCTACTGAAAGATGGTTTTATTTACCCAATAGCTTTGACATAATGGGTATCCAATCCTATTCCTGTTGATAAAAAGCAAGGAATGATACATATATGTACTGAATTTCATGATTTAAACAAATCTTGTCCTAAGGATAACTACCCCACACCATTCATAGATCAAATCATTGATGCTTGTGCAGGGAGTGAAGTTTTTTCATTTATGGATGGTTTCTCTGGGTATAATTAGATTCAAATCAAGCTGGAAGACCAACATAAAATGGATTTCATCTGTCCTTGGGGTAAATTTGCATACAAGAAAATTCCTTTTGGATTAAACAATGCAAGGGCTCCCTTTCAGCGGGTAATGAATTTTTCCTTTCATGACATTGAGTCTATTGTTGAACCCTACCTAGATGATCTATCGATGCATTCTCGTAAGAGGATCGATCATCCAGATCACTTGCGTTTAAGTTTTGAACGATGCAGGCATTACAAAATATGCTTGAATCCCCAAGAGTGTGTTTTCTATGTTAAGTCAAGTAGGCTGCTTGGGTTCATAGTTTATAACAAATGTATTTAGGTGGATCCTTTGAAAGTTGAGGCCATTGTAAATCTGCCTCCTCCTCATTCCATCAGGAAACTTCAAATCCTGGAAGGAAAGTCTAACTTTCATCGACGTTTTATTGTGAATTATGCCAAGATCGCCAAAGGTTTCATGTGCTTGTTTAAGAAGGACACCCCATTTGTATGGGATGAAACCGCACAACTTGCTATCGAGGCATTAAAGAAAGCTTTGTTGTCGACACCTTTATTGCGTCTGTCAGATTACTCTCGTGATTTTATATTGTATCTGTCCGCATTTGAGTCAACCATTGGGGTAGTGCTATTCTAGGAGGATGATAAGCTCCAAGAGCATGTCATCTATTATCTTACTTGTGCTTTAGTTAGCCTTGAACTTAGGTACTCCCACGTTAAAAAGTTGGCTTTAGTAGTTGTGTATGATGTTCAAAGGTTACATCACTACATCTTACTGAGGACTACGACAACAGTGGCACATGTCAATCCTTTCCAATATGTATTGTCCCGACGCATAGTTGGAGGCAAATTCAACAAATGGATAGTCATTCTCTAGGAGTTTGACTTGGATTTTCAATCCGACAAATCGAAAAAATCCTTAGTTTTTGCAGAGCTTATTGCAAAATTTCCAATTGAAAATGTAGCAATTAAACAAGACTCATTCCCAGATGAGCACATTTTCTTGATTTCCACCTCTGACCCTTGGTATGGAGATATACTCATCTATCTCCAGACTCTAAAGTGTCCTGCAACCTTTTCACAGGAAGCACGATGCAAATTATAGTTACATGTGAAAAACCACCTCATCATCGGGGATACTTTATACCATAGAGGGGTAGATTTTGTTTTTTGTCGGTGCCTCACCCACGAAGAGGTTGATATTGTCCTAAATGATGCCCATAGCGGAGCGTGTGGGGGTCATTTATCTAGGTTAGCAATGGCCTAGAATATTTTACATGCCCGTTATTTTTGGCCCACAATATTTAAAGATTGTGTGGAAGTCGTGAAGCGTTGTCATCCTTGTCAGCTTTACACCAGAAAGATGCGGTCACATCGTGATCCATTATTTCCCGTCATCGCAGTGGGCCCCTTCATCAAGTGGGGGATATATTACGTCATGGATGATTTTAATAACCCCCCCTAAATTTATATGTATAAAAAATGGGCGAATCTCTTCGATATATAGGAAAATTTGAAGGCGGTTTTATCAATAATATAATATGTATATATAAAAAAATTGGAGAATCTTTGATTTTATTATATAATGTTGTAAAATCTTGGCGAATCTTTTACTAAGTTATAAGATATTGTAAAAACTTGGTGAATCTTTCACTAAGTCATAAGATATTGTAAAATCTTGGCGAATATTTAACTTCATTATAAAAAATTGTAAAACCGGTGAATCTTTCACTGATTTATAAAATATTGTAAAAATAGGAGAACAACAACATTAGTCAAATAACATGAATCACATCATTAACAACATAACATGTAGACTCATGATTCACAACTGGAAGGTGCTAGTGAAACACAACTACACTGACTAGATTCAAGGCAAGTGGGCACTCCACTTGTTATGTCGTCCCTTAATGGTACAGTGGACATGTGGGGACTTGAATCTTGAAAAATCGATAAACTAATAGAAACAGACATTATGCTCGATCTTGGCCTCCATTAGCCAATTTTGGTCATTCAGGCTAATACAATTATGCATTGTATTTATGCCAATTGATTATTGCATTAGATGAATGTTTGTTTTGTGCCAATAGGTGTCCTACGGTCAATGCATAGGAACCTAGTGCATAGACCATTTTTCTCTTCACTTAGCTATGTAGAGATCATTTATTTATTTTGAATAATGATAAGTATTTACAAATAAAATATGCAATCAACATAAAAGAATTCATATTCGAAAAAGTGAAGACAATTAATTCATGCAACTAAAAGGTAATAAAAATATATTTTCTCAAACCCCGAATCAATGGAAATCGACTAAAATCAATCTTGATTCAAGCTACAACAAATGGTTAAATCAAGCATCAAATGAGAACTAGAAGCATTCAAGGGACTAACACAATAATTAACCAAAATACACACAAACTTCAAAAATTGACGAAATGCTTCAAACAAAAGCAATAAACAAACCATAAATATTTGTCAAGATATTCCTGTTAAACACCAACATGGTTTCATGTACTTGAATGAGCTCATTCTTTCTTAGCGAAAGTGTTTTCAAATTAGTTATTTATCCTTTAATGTTAGGCCACTATCTATGTGAAGAGATAGCTCCTAGACCTAGCTTTCTCAAATTCCAACGTCATTTCCTATCACATACAAGAAAGAGACAATGTAAGAGATAAATATCAAAACATCAATATTAAAATAAGCTACATGAAGGTAATGTAGCTCAAATCATCAATGTTTCAACAAAAAAAGTATCCCATTGATTATCCCATGTTAATCCTCTTACAACAATGTTAATCCCTTCAGCATCTGCGCACACAATTCTCATGTTTATAGATTCCCATTGATTATCTGGATTGTGATTGCTAAACTCAAATTCAATTCCATATAAAATAAATATTTGCATAGATGACTTACTCTTCCATCATATTAAAACAAGATAATAGATTATATTTCCACTGTTATTCAACTCAAAGACTTCATATAGAAAATTACTATGTTTCTTATTTAATTTTCTAAACCTGTCATACAATGTAGAGATCGATTTTACCGAGAGAAATTGTCTCTGTTTTTCTCCAAGGAATTGATCATTTCGAGCCCTCTTCCACTTGAATCTCTATCTTCAACTTCTGTGAGCTAACCCTGGCTCTATTGAGCTACCAAAAAGATAACTGACTTAAATGTCATCAGCTAAACTAAATACAACTTGAATTCTGCTTCTTTGATCCTATAAAGAAGGAACATAATCCATGATTAACTCAACTAACTTGTGACTCACTTGACAAATCACTAACTAAATGCTACAATTCTGGAAATGCTCAACTAACCCTATTGATTACATTGGGAAAATGATGTAGTATCCTTATCCTCTTTATTCAACCTCTCAACAAAATAAAGTAAATTAGAAACATGTGAGACCCTAGGTATTCTTAAGTTCCCTTGACCTAGAAAAGTCATAAATGACTTTACTCAAACAGTATATGCCCCTGCATCAAACTGACTTGGCACTTGGAGATGGTTTTTGTGTTTTCTTCCCTTTTTCTTGTGAGCTCTGTGCTTGGGTTTGATATTGCCATTTTTTTGGCACAAACAAACCTTTTCAATCATATAAGGGAATTTGTTATCAAATACCCATGCCACCTTCCCCTCCACTTTCTTACTCTACTTGAGAAATTTTGCCTCCTAAACATAGGATTTCATCCTATTACCCCCCTATGTGCATAGGGTGTTCACCTTATGTTTTCAGAGGAATGCCATCTTGATAATTGATTGTTAGATTTTCTGGAAATGGAAAAGGGGCAGATCTTGACTTCTGGCAACATTGGGTCAACTTCAAACCTTAGAAAGCAATTTTGGTTTAGTTTTGGAATCCATGACAGTGACAAAAGTCATCAAACAGTATAAAAAGAGGCGAAAAGTGAAAAATTGGGTAGTTCCTCTGGGTTGAATCGGCCTCATGGGTAGTTATGGGTATGACCCAGCCTCCTAACAGCCTTAAACAGTGGTCCTAGGAAATTTTTAGGGTCGTTTTGCGGCTACTGTTGCAAGGACAACCACTCAGGAATATTATTTGCTATTGGTATCCATCAAGAGATTTCCCAAAATCACCTAAATCACATTCAAAATTGGTTTATAGGGTCTGAAATTAACCCAGGTTTGTTTTTTTAGGTTTGTTTGCACCGCTTTTGTGGAGAAAAAGAGCCTAGAATTCATAATAATGTTGTAAATTATTGATTGGGAGGTTAGAATAACCATTATTTGCACCCAAAATGAATTTTTGAGCCTTTGAGGATGTTGGAGTGCCCAATTCTGCTCTTTATGTCCATATCCATGCCCATAATTGTTTCTTAATGCCGTTTTAACCCTGAAATTCAACCTGTCATTCCTCCAAGCATGTTTTTTGCCATTGTTCACTTTTCATAAGGTTGTTCATGCCCAAAATTGTCTTTTAACCCTTCGAATCAATATATATTTGATAAACAACGGCAAAAAAACAAGCATACTCCACCCTCCACGAAGTCAAGATGTCAAAACCCCAAATTTTCACAAAAATTTAAAATTTTGAGATAACAACAAATGCTAAAACCTGCGGTCTACTAACAGCTAAGGTTAGCAATAAAAGAAACAATCAAGTGATTAGTTTTAAAAAATCTTAATTATGTTAACTCAACATTTCAATTTGTAACAAGAATCAGATTTACTTGCGTATTGTTTTATTTCAGTTTACTGATGAGTCTCTTCATGTCAAGTAGGTGGAATCTAACTTTTGAATCTAGGGCTTACTTAGCAATTGTGCTAATGCAGAAGATTACTGATTCTTACAGGTTTACAGGTATGATCGAACGAGTACGTTTTAAAAATTCTTAAAGTATCCAGTAGTGTTTTATTTGCAATTATAAAGCTTAGTAATTAAGATGCTAAATTCTAAATAGCTTCCGTGAGGTAAAACTATTTGGCTTCCTTCAGTTTTTCTTGTAATAAAGTTCAGAAGTACGTAGCGACAGTAAGATAAGTTGTGACTCTAAAATTATAATCTCAGTTAAAAATTACTTCTACTTTAGTGTGTATAACTTGCAATGTTACAATGGTTGTTTGTCAGTATGTAAACAATAATATATTATCTTATCTGTGTAACAACCATTCCACATTTATTTTCTGTGAGATAACTTACAGCCTGTTAACCTTTTGACAGTATAAGTTCGATTGTGCAAACTAAAAACCATAAAGCCTTCTCACATGAAATCATTGTTTTCCTATACTTTAACTTCATGTCAAACCATGTGGTTCTAATAGTTCTGGACTCAAGTAGGATCATTCCTATTCAATTTCTTAATTTTCTATGATACTTCTCTTGTATTAAATTTCTGTTTACAATCAGTCTTTCTGAGATTGATGCCTTTGAAATAGGTCGAATTTCTAGCTATTTTGTTTAATTCTATAACAACTTCACTAACCAATAGATATGGTGAATCATTAGTAAATATCAAGTTGAGTGACAACAAAAATCTTTCAAATTTTTCGTCGCTCTGAACTATGTAAAAGAAATTTATAAAAGTGTCTTTACGAAACACATTGTCAACTTCTTAGTTTTGTTACCATTTGGTTTATTAGTTCTTATAATTCTTATAAACATGCATAATCTATTTTGTTTAATAGACATTCAGTCTGTAATTAGTTCAAGTTCATAACCATGTTTTAAAAAGAGTTTATGATTATACATAAACTACGTTATGCCACTTATAAAAGTTATAACTTGATTTGTTGTTCTACAAGAAATTAACCATGTATAAATATAATATTTCTACATAGGAAAACTATAGATGTTTGGTGGTTAGCTTGAGCTCTCCCATAAAATATATGATCTCTATCCATATCAAGGTCAGTGTTTAGAGGAGAGAAATACTATCATCCAAATCATATTTGTGATGTTACAATATAGTAGGCATAAGGTTAATGATGAAAGGAGTTCTATGCATGAACGATGTTGGAATTTACCAAGGTTTAAAGGTGTCACTACTTTCTAGTTCAACGTAATCATATCGTTGATATTATAATATTAAACTAGCATATGATATGGTGCGCGGTGTAATCGATTTGCAAGGCAAGTATTTGGTTGATGATATAGTTTATGCATCGTGATTCAAACGATTGAATAATTAATTAATATGTATGCAGGCGACTATAGAAAAAATGATCCATTCCATGGTTTTCATTTACGTGACCACGTGGTCTTCTCCTAACCAAGTGTGGAAGGTATAAGAACCAACGTAACCCCAACCCTTTTCATTTCTCCTCCGCAGTTCGCGCTAGCCCTTGAGGCTGCTCTTCTTGGCTTTCATGGCGATCGTCGGCCCTCTTCTGCTCCAGTTGTCTCGAGTCTAGGGTTAGCATTTCCTTTACCTTCGAGTTTGGTTTTTAAGCCATTCTCAGTGGCTGTGAGTTCTCACTCTGTAAGCTTTGGCCCTTGGCTTGCTGTCTGCTCCAGCTTCCTTTCATTGTCCTCGTGGCTCACTGTCTACTCCAATTTTCTTTCACTGTCCTTGTGGCTCACTGTCTACTCCAGTTTTCTTTCTTTCTCCTCGTGGCTCGCTGTTTGCATGAGGTTTAGTCTTACAGGATATTTTAGCAAAGTCTATTGGTGACAGTGCTTCCACAAAACTGTTCGGTGTTTCAACTGATAGGTAAAAATGGTTTTTAATGTTCATTTAACTCGTAACAGGTGTTTTACTGATACAGTAGCATAAAATATTCGTAAGGGGTTTATTTTCTGACCTCTATCTTTGAAAAATCCTTGCAGGTGCTCACCACTATATGCATTCATGGTGGAGGAAGTATGCAGTCCTTCTTCAAATGTCGTGGCTCATGGCTTAGTTCGGGTAAGCCCTGTGGTCCAATATGTTCACTCTACTTGTATCAGGTGGTCATTTGGAATAACCCAAGGTTTGGGGAAGCCTTCCTTGACTTTCCTTAAGTTATTTGGTTCCTTTTACCAATCATTTGTTGATTTTACACAGTTTCATACCCTCGCTAGTCGATGGGTAAACTCGGTTTTTAAACTGGGCAATGTAATTAGTTTGATGTTTAACTTACGGCTTGTTTAAATTAATAGTTCTCTTATAAATATAGTTTTGTCTTCAAGCTTGTTTTGGTTTATCAGATGTTTAACATTAATCTCTGTGTAATCAGGGGTTTTACCCTTCTCCATTGTAGATGAAGTTTTGTACTTTGTTTAAAGTTTATTATTAATGTTTTTGCGACTGATACATACAGTCATAGTTTAGTTATAATTCTTGCTCATTTTTGTTCAGAGTTAAGAGCTAGGGTTTATCCTGTGGAAACCCTCATTTTGAAATAAATTATTCTACTTAATGTTTTACAAATTTTAATACTTATTTAGTTGACTATTAACTAGTATTTCAAGGCATTGTGGAAATTATAGTTTATAATAATTACACTCACTATTTGTTTGTCCTTAAAGGACTGTAAGTAATTTATAATAACATGGTTACTTAATGGTTACATAATTCAATAAATTTGGTTTATTACTTCAATGTATTGACATTTGTAATTGTAATAATTATAAGGGTTTTTAACCCTGTCTTTCACTTTCACAGGTACACCCTGTTAGTAAAATAAAAGAGAACAGTTCCTTTTTTTTTATAAGTATACATTTTATGTATGTTGTTCATTATTGTATTTTATCTCTGTGTAATTAATTTAATTGGTTCTTTTAATGGTTAAAAGAACAAATCTTATTGTTTATCCTAGGTTACTACTGTATATAAAGAATACTGGTAGATTTCTGCTCAAAAATATGAGCTAGGGTTTTTTACCCTATTTTACTTTTATAATAATGATTTATGTACTGTTATTTCGTTAAGTTCGATTAATGTCACAAGAGTTTAAAATTATTTTAATGGCTTGAGGAAATCCAAGTTAGGGTTTAAGGAAATAATCTTTGTTCTTTCTTTAAAGATTCATCCAGTTTGTAAAAGAATTTCTTTTGATTTACAAACAGTATTGTTTATGTTAATAATAATATTATTTGTGTTAATCATAATATTATCTGTGAATACTATATTCTCTTAATTTTATATTTGCATATATATATTATTAATAAAGGCTAAGAACAGTCTTTAATAATTTATTTTATTTAATAAGATTATTTTTGTAAGCTTGAGAAAAAGATATAAGGATTATCAAACCTATCATTACTTCTTTACATATAATTTGTCTGTAAGAGTGTAAGAACAGTTCCTTGTTAATAATACTTAAGCATAGGTTACTAATGTCTTTTAGTTTATTTTAATTCTAAGGAAAAGAATACTGTGAGAGTTATTAAGTTCTTGTTTATTATATTCCTTATCTCGAATTAGTTTATCTTCAGAATTTAATTAGGTTACCAATCCTTACTTAGAGTTCAAATAGTTGCAGGTAAAAATTGCTATTATTATTAGGAAAATATATAAACTAACAGAACCATATTTACATCCTTACTTAACATAAATAAATAAGCATTTAACTGACATTTCTATTTCTTCTATTTCAATGTGGATGTATAGTTTGTAAAAGAAAGTATTGTGTAAAAGAATAACTTACATACTTGAACACACTGCTATTAGTAAAATAATATGACCCTGTTCTTTTTCTAGTATTCTTAATACACAGTCTGGTTTTAACAACAACCCTACTAAACAGATTAATATTCTTTATGGAAGCAACTATCTACTAAAAGAAAAGATTCCAACATTCTGAAAATATAAGTAACTCTATTCATTTCAGATTCATATCATATCTTTATCCATTTTAAACACACTACTTGTGCTAGAGTACGATCTGGTTTATTCCAGATGGGGAAAAACACAGGTAGAATTATTTTTCATCAAAGTATAGATTCATCATTCAAACAACTAAGAGATTTCAAGCTTAACAGTTCACTACATAACATATAAATCATTCATTATTTGTTCATACTCAGATATAAAATTTAACATGGCAATTAAAAGATTGTAGAACCTGTTTTAAAGCTGGATGACAACAGCGTTGGGAGGCCGTTCCTCCCTACCAACTCTTGGAGAGCGCTCAAACAGTGTCTTCTCAGGAACCCCGAGCCTGTTCCTGGTCTCCTTGGCTGAGAAATGGTGGAGCAAGCAACAAAATACTAGTCCAATGACTCAGTACTAACTCTGCACTCAGCAGCAAGATCTTTCAGCTGAAAAGCTGTACTAGATCACTTCCTGCAGTTTACCCCTCAAACACCTTCCACAAATTCCCTTCCCCATGAAATCCTTTGAAGTACATTCAATCTGAATGATTCCCTTCTTGGAATGAGTAGCCGCAACTCTCTTCAATGGGATTTTTTATTAAGATTTCCTAGGTCTTTTTGGGTTAGTTGTCATTAATTGAGCCACCTGCTATGATCTCACTTTCTTGGGGGATCATGACCCCAAATGTAGGGAGGTTTCCACCTGCAACATTGGAATTGTTTGAGGATGCTACCACTTGTCTATTTGCTCTCCACCTAGTCTCCTCCACCAACTTGACCCGCAACACTCTTTTTAACAGCTCTCCCAAGCTGTTGTCTCCACTTTTATTTATTTAAAATTAAAATATTTAGAATTACATTCAATATCCTTGACTCAGCTGAGTCATCATTTACAAATTAGTATTAAATTTAACATAATTTCTTGGAATAAAATCAAAATAAGATAATATTATTTTGCAAAATTGGGGCATGTGACACAAGATCTCCTTTAAAAAATGGGGAAAAATACGCAAAAAAACGGGTGAAAAGATCGACTTTTTTTTTCACAAAACAATCGTCGATTTGAAAATCGTGAGATTTCTCGGAACATCAATAATTTATCAACGATGTTTGTAACATTGATCTCAACTGTGCATATCCATCACAGGCCATATCTCATGCTTACAATATATCTTGGACTATCCAAGGGTCATTCTTACACTATGTACCCCAAATCTCATGGAGCACCCCCAAACATGGTGTAAACACTTTCAAAGTAACCCAAAAGTTTAACACATAACGTTATAGACCATCTTAGAGCTTACAAGTTAAAGTTTAACACATGAGGTTATAGACCATCTTAGAGCTTACAAGTTAGAAGAAGGGATATTTTAGAGCTTACAAGTTAGAAGAAGGGATATTTGGAAGTGATTTAGTCAAAGAAGACACGACCAATACTACTGCATATAACTGGTAGGATTTTTGTTGTGTAGAACACCCCAAATTGAAACATTTTTCCATTCAAATCTTGAGTCAAGGATCAAGTGCTTCCGCATGTGAAAGGAATTGGGGAAGTTTTAACCATTTTATATTCCAATAAAAGAAACATGTTATTCTTTGGATATTTGAGAGATATTGTTTATGCTCGTAGTAATTTTCACTTGGCTTTAAGCAGCATGGCCAAAGATTCAACGAATTCATCTTCTCCATGGTTCAAACCTGTTCCAATCATAGCAAAAAATTATGATGATCTTGGCAATGGTCACAACAGTGAATCTAATATTACCAGTGATGAATTTGATCATGATGATTATAGTGCCTTTACTACCCCATGTACTCTTGATAATTTCAAGCTTTAGATGTGACAATTAGGCCACATGAACACCAAGAGTAAAACTCTATTCCTAATTTGATCTTTTTGAAAACTAACACTAAAAGAAGGGGATGGCTAATAAAATAAACCAGCATAGATTCATCTTAACTTCGTATCTACCAAGCCTTCAAAGTGATCAAATCCCTTGAGGTACAAGAATTTTTTAGAGTACAAAGGATTTGATCCCTCTTAGCGCTTGATAGATCTGGAGTTAAGATGGATCTATGTTGTTTGTCCTTGAAATTGATTTAACAAAATGATCAAACTTGTATAATTTAGAAAGAAAATAAAGATACCAAACTTTCAAATGAAGGCTAACACTGGGATGTCACAATGACCTATTTGGATAAAACATTAAACAAACTTCAGATGCACAATGTTCTGTTTCAGATCAAAAATTCAAGCAAGCTCTAGATGTCATTCCTAAAGTCTTGGTGGTACTTGTACAATCAAATTAATTCTCTACTAATTATTAGGAAATGGAGTCAGCACATTTAGTGTAAGCACTGAAGTAACAAGAAGAGAATCATCAGGAGATTGTCTCTACCCGCTACTAATCGAGACACTAACCTACACTCGAAATCCCCAGATAGAATCAGTTTCATGTACACATCAACAGCAATAACAGGTGTCAAATCAGAACCCACCTGTTGTTGGTTATATAAAAATCAGAGCATGACAAAACCATGAAGTTGATTCAAAATTTTAGGATCACAATATTAGGATTCTAAGCAGAGGATGTTTTATGAAGATCGACTCTTGAATGCATTCTACGCCTATCTCTAAATCTGATTTTCACCATCTGAAATGACTTTACAAAATTCTTGCCAACTACATTGAAGAAAACTGGTCACTCTAAATCAATGATGATGAGACCCCTATAAGCAAATTGAATTTACAAAATAAAGAAATAAACGCACCATTCTACTTCTCCATTTAATGAAAGGACCTGAAAAACAAGAAGTTAGCCAAACCTACAGAACAACAAAATCTAGGCATAATGTGAAACTCTCCAAAGGTCTGTAGTATAGTAAATAATAATGTTCCCCAAGAAATCAGAACTACATTAACAAAAGCTCACTTAATGGGAGCAGCATTGGAGCTGACCATTATCTTGCAGGTGTACATGCATGGGATAATGATGCCAAACAAATTAAAGTTTCTGGTTGGCTACAAACAACTAATGGTCCTCTAGGTGTTATAGAAATCCTAAGCTAAGTCTAACTATATATTCATTTTTTTTTTTAAAAGCACTGAACATAGAGGATATAAATGTTTATATTAGAAGGAATGCCATGTCATATCATAAGTTTAGACCATGTTGAAGGATTATGCTCTGGGAATGTTAATTGCCCCAGTGAAACTCTGCAATACCGCAACAACTTTCCACACTGATAGAATTTGTTTCCATACATCTTACATCAAAACCTAGTGTAAATAGCTAAATATGGAGATTGGGAAGTCAACTATAAAGAAATATTTAAACTTTCAAAGACAACTAAAATTGATTCATTCACTTAGAATTGACTCAAATCTTGGATCTCTTACACAAGTTTCTTTATAAGTTTCCCAAAACAATAGCAAATTTGTCACCTTCCCTTCTTTCTTAAACACAAGTAAATAAACTAACCAATATGATGGAAACCTCTACTAGTATAAAGTTGGATGCATTCAACACATTGAATCTCACAAAATCCCAGCATCATATGCAAATATTGTACATGTCTTTTTCTTCTCAGAAATACCAGCTACTAAATTTTGAGGTTTTTCCTGCTTGTAAGTTCGACTGACTGAACTTGAGGAAATCTGATTACCTAATTGCATAATGCCACAAAAGAACAACCAAACTTGATCCTTTAACTACCTGCAAATGTTTTCTTTTGTTTGGATGATGTTTGATACCAATTCAAATCCGCACAAAAGAAATACATCTCAGTGCAAAGACACCAAGTTTGTTTTTAGCTATAAAAGAACTTTTACTTCCAACTGCAAGACCACTTGACATGGTAGCTTCTTTTGTAATCAAGTTAATTCCATGAACCCAGACTTCTGCATTGGCATCATTTCTTGCTTCAAAGTGAAATTCTCTTTTCTTCATAGTGACAATTCTAAATGTCCCTGGTATATTTGCATCACGTTTCCCACGATTTCTCTGGAATGTAGGACTCGGTCCCAACATGGATTCATTAATGTAAACATCTCTTCTCTGTGACTTCCCCCATGTTAGCACACCATATTTAAGCATCCGGACCATCTTCATATGTGGAGAATCTGTACCCTGCGTTGTATGTTTGAATATTTGATCACCAGCAAGAACCAACTTCCTTGCAATATGGTCCAATATAACACCCGCTGGAATTTTTGATAAACTATTTCTCCTGGCAGGCAATAATGTTGTTTCGCCTTTCCGATTTACAAGACTACAATCAGCTACGCCTAGAAGCAAAGATTTTCAAGAATATGCTAAACATGGGGATGGTTAAGTAGAACGGTTAACATGGAAAACTTCATAAAGGATCAGAATGCACTGACATGTTCAAGAAAAGCAAAAGCTAGTCCTTGTTTCCCAAAGCATCCTGCATTTCAAAATATGTTTTCATAAATTAGGTACAAGGAGAGAAAGAACCTGTTTGAAAGCGAGACCAACAGTTAGATATTGAGAATGGTGATAGGATTCAAGAACTTTTATACACTACACCATCCTAAGCAATTTGGAAGGAATATTCCCTAAAGTTTTACTTCAGAATGTTCCAATAATCGTGAACCCTTATGAGAAATCCGCATATGGTGAACACCAATTTTTTGGTGAATAAATACTAAATAGTAAGAACAATAAGCTAGGGAACTCGGATATCATGGCATATGACCCTAATAGACTTTTAAGATTGGAAATTTTAGAAAAGGAAATCCAAGACAAAACAATAAGTTACATTCTTCTTCACATGGTTGGTTTTAAAACTTTAGTCTTCAATGTTTGCAAATATAATGGAAGCGAGCCTGTAAAAAAAGAAGAAATGAAAAACTTTACTAAATGTCTTCAAGATATCAGAATGGATTCATAAAATGAAGGAAATACATAACAATTTAATATAGAGGTACAAAAGTAAAGAAGAAACCCGGTGGTATCAGAAGAATTGGAAGTTACATCATATTTGAAATGGCCACAGAATTCATGGGTTTTTAGGATCTGCACAGCTTAAGCAACTCAAACAAGTTTCCGACATGGTGTATATTTCAAATTTCAGCTAATAATTTGCAGAGCTCAGGCATCACACCACATGACTAGCATGAATCTTTTAAGTTTCAATTTTCAAAAACTAGGAAGGAACATGGGGTGAGGCAGAAGTCAAGCGAAACAAAGAAGCTTCCAATAGACAAATTCCCCAAGAAAAAATGTTGTGCTAGGATTGGATGAAGGTCTTGCAAGATAGATTTTCTGACATGTATGAATGTACTTGAGAGTTCTAAGAAGCTGATATAGAAAGAAATGATATTGTTCAGCATCGAGATCATCATTTGCTTTAATAACTTGGTGAAGGTCATACTCCATCAACTCAAATACAACATATATATCTTTGAATTCCCCTCGAGATGGAGGAAGCATAATGTGCTTAATCTCAATAATGTCTGGATGGCGAAGCAACCTAAGTAGATTGATTTCTCTTAGAATGCGACTGGCATTAGATACATGTTCAAATACATCATTAATCTTCTTAATTCCCACTTTCTCACTGGTATGAGTGTCAATTGCAGAACTTACTATGCCATAGCTTCCCTTGCCAACAAACTCTTGTATTTGGTATCGGTTTGCCTCACCATATTCAGTGCAGAATTTTGTATCTAGTGAGCTCTGGATTATCACAAGAATTCCATTAGTATCAGGATTAAGAGCAATTGTATTGTGTAGTAGACCAAGATAATTGCCCAATGAAAAATATGAACAATTTTCAACATGATATGATCAGTATCAGCAGATAATATTTGATTCAGTTTTACAAGCCAACATTTATCTGTGATGAAAGGGGCCATTCATGCTCTTTCTTGCAAACAATTTACATGTTTAATATGAGGCCCATAATTGTGTATCATAAGAGGGCATATAGCCTAAATGTTTGAAAACCTAGATTTAACAGCAAGTTTGCTGCATTAGGACTAGGGATACACACGGATGCCATATTTCTTGCACAAAATTTAGAGCTAATCTGATATTAGTCATGTTTGTAGATGCATTGGAGATGTTATTGGAATGTGAATATTTCAGGCTCAAAATTGAATGGGTGTAAACTTGTAAACACAAAAATTATTGAGCAACAACTACAGATGGATGACAAAATTTTAGGTCAAAAAGATCATAATGGGAAATGAAAAGAAGCATGCCTAAATAAATGTAAAATCTGATTATCGTGCCTTGCTGCAGAAATAAACAAGCATATGGTGATATAGCACCCCTTTGACAGAAACATGCAATTCATTTTGGAAATAAAGATCTGAAATTTCAACTGGGAAAAGTTTCCATATTGAATAAATAGTTTTTCCTAATGCCCTAACAATACTGAAGAGCTACAGGTAAAACATATAATGTTTACACTCTCTTCTAGTTGTTGTTTGACTAGAGTATCATCTTTGTCCTTTGGTACCTTGTTAATATAACCATAGTCACTGCCATACCTTGGGTACAAGTGCAATAACATTTGAATAAGTATATTCTAAAAGGGGGTCATACCGCTTTGATTATTGCACTCTTGCAACATTTCTCCATTGTTTTATCTTGCAAGGTTGTTGGCAAAGTACCAATCTGAGATATTGCAAGTATACTGTGACCCTATTGATGAAAATATAATCATTGTGATATATATACTTCCTGAGACAAATCTAGGTATGTCCATCTTATTACTTGCCACTTGGTCACTGATCAATTTAGCGTAATTAGATTACTTGTTCATCACTGTTGTCATCACCATATATATACTGTCATCTCAGGAAACCAAATATATCAGAACACAACTTCATATTGCAATCAAACCTTGAAGTAATATAAAGGATCATACTGTAGATCAATATCACATTTCAATCTACAGTACCAAATCAAAGTTTAGTACATTTATTATGAGTTTGGTTGGTTGCTACTTGCCTCTTCATAACTGCAGATAAGATACTCAAGATCTGATAACTTTGAGGAGCACTTTATGGTTGGTAGTGGTTTCCATATCTCTGTCATAATGTTACTAATAATTTGCTATCATTGATAATTTATCATGATCTATAGAGGATAGTCAATTAACCTATAAAAGTGATTCCATAAACAATCTAACTCTAAACAACTCACTCTTTCAGTGACAAGTTTGGTTTTATGCAAGTGTTGAAATCTCAACTCAAGACACCGCTAGCAATTAGTACTTGCAAATTTAGTTTTGATTAGCATTTGATGTTGTTTCTTTACAAGTTTTGAATCCTTAATGGTCTAAAAATCTAGGAACTTAGCATAATCACTTAATGGTATACGCATCCTAGCCTAACAATGAATGTGACATTAAAATCTAAGATTTGGTTATTATTTCATGACTAGAAAGTGAATTGCAAGTGAAAGTCTTAATCATAATTTTATATTAATGCCATAACGGTTTGGTCATAATTAACCTATGACTAATTCATGATATTGGATCTAGCCTTCACATGAATTTGGTAACTTAACACTTGTTCTACATTAGTGAAACATTTTCTATAATAATGATATGAATACCTTGTTAACTTGATGGCTATGAACTTGAGAAATTGACATATCTTGGTTTGCTAAGGACATCTTAAGTGGTTTACTTATTGTTCAAGTTGATTTACTGGATTACCATTTTAAGTAATTATTACTTTCAGATCTTTTTAATGCTGATTTGATTAATGCTACGAGTTATAGTTGAATGCAAATGATACATTGTTATGCGTATATACTATATGCAACATAATGACATCTAGGATTTCTTGGGTGGAAGACATGTGCCAGCATCTTTAGAGATTTTCAGAATCTACCATTCAGTGCATAGAACAGCGGTTTAGGGGAACCATACTAGATAGTTATCATCTTTCGGACACGTCTCCTTGCATCCTCGTTAAGTGCAATATGGTGGACATCCCCTTTGACTCCATTCTAGTAACCCTCTTCAAGTAGTACCATATTAGATAGATCATAGCACTGAGCATGCACTTGGACACCACATACCTTGTGTATATTGGGGAACCCATAGGCATCCCAAAACCAACCTATTGGCCATCATGTTACTATAGTGCACCAAACACAACATTTAGGAATATTACTCTTCATGCATCTGAAAGATCGGGTGGTGTGACAAAGGGCGCGATCGAGCCTCCTTGGTTAGTTCTTTGAAAGATTGGGTCCAGCATCATCATTGGATCTCATGGGTGAATTGAAAGGCTATAGTAGCTTGACAATCTCTATGATTTTCTTGCCTTTTTTGGGGGGTCATTTACTTCAAGAAGCTCAAATTGTCTATTTTTTAAATGTGAATGTTGTTATTTCATTGTATCATATATTTTATTTGCTCATAGTATAACTATATTTTACTAAAAATTGAATTGTGTCTTATTTATTTGATTGAATATCCTAATTTGAGACATCATCATAAAAATATAGAGCTAGGCCTATATTTGGGGTTAGTTAGGTCATCATCCTAGTTAGACTTAGAAAAATTTTGGCTAGGGTCTCTCCCTTGGTTAGTCTAGGTTCACTGACTATTGAACCTAGGAAACCTAAAAGAGGATTTCCTTCTCCTTGTGACACGTTGGGAAGGGAATCCATAGTTGTGCTATTTTAGATATTGATTACCTTGCCAATACTTAGACTGCCAGGTTGTGCATAAACTTTTTTTTTAATTCAGAGCTGCAGTGATTGCCTCACTTAGCTCTCAATAATCCCTGCTAACATATCTGGAAATGTTTCACTACCCTGTCATTTGTTGACTAGCCCTCAAATTCAGATCTATATCACCATTTGAAGAATCTAACTACCTTTCTTTTGACAAAATTTGATGGTGCTAGAAATAGTCTTTTACAGGACCATATGTGCAGTCTACAATTTGTCCTTAGTCGACTCATCATGAAAAGCATTTTCCTTATATCCTGTGCAAACATTCAAACTTGTTGTCACTGTATAGGTATGCACTGGATGAATTATGAGCCTCAAAATAATGACAGACCGAGATAAAAGAAGTCCCAAACCAATCTTGTCCATTGATATAGGCTTATTTGTTTGAAGTTTTGAACAATCCTGAAGAAAACAACACTTCCTTTCAAATGTGGCTACTCATGTGCTTTAAGATGCCCAAGAATGGAGAATCGACCTTTTGAATGACCTCATACAATCCAGACAGCTCTTCTGATAAACCTCATAGGGAAGCCATCTTCACCAAGGGCATGGGACAATAACTCAGAACAATAGGACCATCAGCCCATTACCTCTTATATGGTCCCTCCTTTTATATAGTGGAGCTGAGATAAAGAAGATGAAAATGAATTCTATCAGTTATGATGTACTTGGGTCACTATTTATGAAAACTCATTAATCTCAGAATCTATGTCTACACTGCCCATTTTACTTTGCACAGGTCTCACAAAGTTGCATCAGATGAGGAACTTTCATAATTCCAAGAAAAAAGCTTCAATGTGCCACATTCCTTTCATGTATAACACTTTATCTCTGCTAATTGTAAACTCAAGAAGCCTTGTGTGTATTGAAGATTCAACAATTTTATGCCCCCATGCTACTGAAGCCTGTCTTATTTACTCTAGAATACATTTTTGGTGTATCCCCATCACTGGTTTATGGCTAAACATGCCCAGAACTGAATGTTGATGCTTCCAGTAGGTGAAAAAGGCCCATAAATGCTGACAAACCCCTCAGAGCAGACCAGAAAACCTCCAAGTGAACACCCATGCAAACGAGGGAAGTAACACCCTGCAAATATTTTAAAATGACATGATGCCTTTCTACCTCCAAATGTCCTCCAAGCTTGGAAAAAGCAATTTTCATGCACCAAAAATAGGGCAATGATGCTAAAATGCATACTCAACCCTCTTGGAAGCTAACCAAAGAGCCAAGCTTGACCTACGAGATATTCTTAGCATGATAAATCATGTGGTAAGTAATATTTTCACAAAAATATGAAAAAGACTTCTTGTGAATCTTTTACTCCAAAGCCAAATTTTGCCAAACTTTTCTTTAAGACCTTAAGAAATTGACCCATGCAATGCAATTTTATGGGCTAACCAAACTAACAAAAACTAATTCAAAAATCTTATATATTCAGCAAGCAAACCATAGAGGCCAAAATGGATTCTACAATTCACTTGCATGCAAAATAAAATTAAGTAGAACATGGCAATATAGAAAGCAATGCATGCATTCTACCTAAATGCTAATTTAATGGTAAAGTCAGGAACTTCACTCACGGATACTTTGTCAATAATGGATCTCCATTGATAGATTTCTAGAACAAGGAGAAGTTAAGATTTAAATTATTTCCAAAATTTATTAGTGAATTGAGGATGGAAATGGGGAAAGATGAAACTAGAGTCCGAGACCAACCTTAGCCCAAGGAAGTGAGTCATCAGAACAACCTCTAGGAAACCCATTATATCCAATTCCTACAAAAGTAACAGCTTGTGAATCATTAATTATGGACATCACCTAAAACTGTGGGCAACTAACAAGAAAATTAAAATATTGCACCCTACTTCAGAGTAGAAGGTCGTGCATAGATGTACTGCAAAAGAAAACAAGACCTTTATATGAATTACAAACAAGATACTAATAAAAAGGAAGGTAACTTTTGAATTTATCATTTGTAAGTATTTTTCCTATAGCATGAGAGTCCTAAGAATTAGTATACATAATAAATCATAGGTGATGCTCAAAGCCGATATTCCTTTTTCACCGCATTTGAGTAAAAGAAGCAATGAATGGCTAAACCTTTGCACATTTCGATAAATCTCAATTACTTATAATTCAACTTTCACAATCACATAATACATTACTTGTTGGTTTAGATTTCCCAAATTATTGTGAAACATATAATTATTAGCAATCCATTGTTTTCGAAACCATTTATATATTGATTACTACTACAACTCTAGTCTCCACTGCACAAGGAATTTTAAAAAGGCATTTTCACATTCTATATTTCCAAGACACAGTGAAATTTCTTGAAATTTGTTAATAGAACAAATGCATGTAGTGTTGGTACATCTGACCAGGACATTTATAAGAGGAGTGAATCTCAATTTCAAATACTTCAATGCCCTTCCAAAGACAACAGTTCATCACAGAGTTTCAGGTGGGATAAGCATACTTTCTGGGCAATATGGAAACATTAAACTGTGCAGAGCCTAGGATGGTAAGAAGTTGAGTTGTAGTGTCACAAAACTTGACATCAAAGAAAAAAATAGTGGGGACATCGACTTGGGAAAAATTGGATAAAACTTGGCATGTATAAACTTGGACCTGAAACAAAACACTGAAAGACCTGAAAAACTCTAAAAATTTTGGAGAGATCAGGAGAGATCAAGAGAAATCAGGAAAAATCAAAGATTTTTACAATAGGAAGAGTTACCCATAAAATCCCAAGCATGTGCATAGGGTTAATTGAGACACAATTTTTGGCATTAAAAACTTATATTTCCCAAGTACAGAAACATGTTTCCAACACACAAGCATGGTTTCCACATTTTTTTTGCTAATGATCTTATTTTCATGATGGAAACCGTAATAACTAAAGAGACTGGCTCCCATGCATTCGTAGGGTCCAATTTTTCACCAAATGATATTTTCTTTACTCATACAACTCTACAAAGTCAGGAATTCATATGAAGACCCCATCAGCTAACAAGTCAACCACAACCACAACTAGAGCAAACCCATTTAATGCATTCCTACATGGGGATGGTTAAGCAGAACAGTTAACATGGAAAACTTCATAAAGGATCAGAATGCACTGACATGTTCAAGAAAAACAGAAGCTAGTCCTTGTTTCTTAGAGTATCCTGCATTTCAAAATATGTTTTCATAAATTAGGTACAAGGAGAGAAAGACCCTATTTGAAAGCGAGACCAATAGTTAGATATTGAGAATGGTGACAGGATTCAAGACCTTTTAGACACTACACCAGCCTAACAAGTTTGGAAGGAAGATTCCCTAAAGTTTTACTTCAGAAAGTTCCAAGAATCGTGAACCCTTATGAGAAATCCACATATGGTGAACACCATTTTTTTGGTGAATAAATACTAAATAGTAAGAATAATAAGCCAGGGAACTCGTATATCATGGCATATAACCCTAATAGAATTTTAAGATTGGAAATTTTAGAAAAGGCAAGCCAAGACAGAACAATAAGTTACTTGCATCTTCACATGGTTGATTTTAAAACTTTAGTCTTCAGTGTTCACAAATATAATGGAAGTGATCCTATAAGACAAGAAGAAATGAAAACTTTACTAAATGTCTTCAAGATATCAAAATGGTTTCATAAAACGAAGGAAATACCTAATAATTTAATATAGAGGTACAAAAGTAAAGAAGAAACCCGATGGTATCAGAAGAATTTGAAGTTACATCATATTTGGAATGGCCACAGAATTCATGGGTTTTTAGGATCTGCGTAGCTTAAGCAACTCAAACAAGTTTTCGACATGGTGTATATTTCAAATTTCAGCTAATAATCTGCAGAGCTCAGGCATCACACCACATGACTAGCATGAATATTTTAAGTTTCAATTTTCAAAACCTAGGAAGGAACAAGGGGTGAGGCAGAAGTCAACTACTAGATCATTCAGCCATTTAATTTGATATCTAGATTATAGATTCCCTACTTGATTTAACTAAATTTTTAGCCAAATCAATGGTTAAAAGGTATAGAGAAAAGACACAAACACAGACACTAAGCCATATGATCCATGCAACATTTGAGTTCAAAACTTTGAAGAGTACACCTGAGTTGGACTCATCTCACCAAGCTCAAACTCTTCTACTAAATTTCAGCTCATAAATGATTATCCTTGGTCTGACATGGAAGATCCAATAGTATATGCTAAGTTTGCAAGATATTTGCGAGACCCAAGGTCAAAACTTAGGAGGAGTGCTCTGGGCAATTCGTAATCCAAGATCCAAAGATGGTTTTGGTCAATTTTACATTTTTCTACTGCATTTTACTCTCTGATGGAAATTTTACTTCTGCTGAAGGGTTTTGACTGTCATTGGACAAAATATTTGGAGAGTTCTTGAGGATATTTGGACATTTGGACTCCAAATTACTTAGCCATACACAGTTCAAATCTTGAAACTAGAAAATGTCAAAAATCAGACCATAGTGAACAAATTCTGTACTCTAAAAACTAACCTAAAAAGCATAGATATTTAAAGCTTAAAACACCAATCAAAATTTTTGGTAGGATTACTTTAACGGCAGGAAACCAAACCCAACAAAATAATGAAGTATAACCATACCTGTAGATTGGAGTTTGGACGTGATTTCAAGAGTCGAAATTCTAGAGACTGGCAACCTGTGAAGAACCTTAGCAAGAGCTTTGCAACTCCATAATAACCTTTGAAACCCAATTCTCCGAAAGTGAAACCCTATTAAGCTTTGAGAATGTGCTTTTCATCGAGTAAAAATAATTATATTAGCTATGGAATTACCTGACCCTTAGCCCATTCGTGAGGAAAAAGAAATACATTTATAAAAACCCTAACAAAGATGGTGGGAATAGATGAGGATAATAAGAATAAGGTAAGGAACTAGGTAATATGCAGGCTGAGATGACAGAGACAAACACACACAAGGATATAACAGTATGCTTATTTGTATGCTTCAATACACGAAGAGAAAACTTGAAACCCCAACACTGAGAGTAGATAGGAAGTAAGTCGATATGCTAGAGTTGACACTTATAACAAGTAACGCACCGAAGGAAATGAATACAGGGACAAAATTGGTCCCATTCTACCCCTATGCCTGGATTTATGGACGAACTTCTATAAAAAAAAATCTCCATAAGGAAAATCCAGGGGCGATTTACACTGGAATTTAGATTAACAAGCAAAAAATTGGGTGAAATTTCTATCAATGACCTCCATGGCCAGAAATTGAGGGCGATTAAAGAATTTTAGGGGAATTTCTACAGGCAAACAATGCTTCTCCGACGCTCTCCTCGTATAAATTGAAAGGCTATTTTTATATTAAATATTATTTTTTAAATAAATAGTGGGATAATATTTTAAAATTTAGAGAAATTTAACCATATAAAAATTCACCCATTGAATTTTCCAAACCCCTCTAAATTCGCCCCTAAAATCATCCCTGGATTACGTGACGTGCAACCTAGTTTCAGCTGGGGGGCACAAATACATCATTGTCATTGTGGATTACCTTACAAAGTGGGAAGAGGCAATGCTCACCTATAAGGCTGACAGGGAAACTACAGATTTTTTCATTTTCAACCAGAATATCACACGGTTCGGTATTCCTAAAGAGATTGTCACTGACCATGGCAGTCATTTCCAAAACAACATGATGACTGAATTGGATACTATGCTAGGGTTTAAACAAGAAAATTCATCTTCTTTCTACCCACAAGTGAATGGTCAAGTCGAGGAAATCAATAATACCTTGAAGAATATTCTCAAGCGTACTATCAATGTAGCTTGGTCAAATTGGCACATCATGCTATATCCTGTACTTTGGGCTTATCAAACCAATGTGAAAACTACCACGGGGTTCTCACCTTTCCAACTCGTTCACGGGGTGGAAGCAGTAACCCCAGTTGAATGTGAAATCCCATCTTTAAAAATTCCCATTCATGTGTTACCTGACACGATTGAACTGGAAGAACATTTGCTACCTTTAGAACATCTAGATGAATGACGTAGAAATGTGCTAACTGCAAACGAGGCTCATAAAAATAGGGTAAAAACCCAATATGATAAATCGATTAAACCTAGGATTTTTTCTGAAGGGGAACTTGTATTGCTTTGGGACCAGGACAAAGAACCCCTAGGGGCAGGGAAATTATGTTCTATGTCGTTAGGACCCTATATCGTGTCAAATGTTATGAATAAAGGGGCATATTAATTAACTGATTTCGAAGGGAATAAGCTGCCTGAGCCTAGAAATGGGCTCTACCTGAAGAAGCACTATGCTTAGGATTAGGAATTTTTATTTTATTTTATTGTATGTAACTTTATGTACAATAGCTATCCATTATGTGTTCTTATATCATCTGTTGATTGTTACAGATGTATTTCGAGTGGTTCGTAGGTTTTGCAGATGGCGCTAGTCATCACACTTGTAACCTGGCTTCAGCCGCATGGGTTATTTACTCACCCTCAGAACTGCTAGTTGCCTCTGAAGGTTCTTGCCTAGGTCCTTCTACCAATAATGTGGCTAAATAGAGGGATTTCATTGAGCTTTGATGGGATGCCTTGTCACATGGCATCACCTAGTTGGAAGTTAGACTTGACTCTCAATTGGTGGTTTCCCAGCTCAATCGAGCTTATCAGGTGCGAAACCCTATTTTATTACATCAGTTTTTGCAAGTTAGGTTATTGGAAATAAATTTTGATTTTATTACATTTAATCATATTCCAAGAAATCAAAATTCATTAACTAATGCATATGCAAATTATATCTTAGATTGACACTGAACACATATTCCATAAAAATGCACAACAGATACATTGTAAAACACATGTAAATAAACTGGCAATGTGTGTGTGTGTGTGTGTGTGTGTGTGTGTGTGTGTGTGTGTGTGTGTGTGTGACTATATGTCTATATAGATAGGTCAAGTTCTTGATCCTCAGATCCAGTCATAACTGTATAAATATACAAAATTGGATCGTAATCCATAAAATGCCCCTAGGTCTAATCTTAAACACCTTGGTCATCTTGACCACCTGTTGATGCCTGGAAATTCGTAGGTAACAACAGCTCAGGATTCTCCCCAAAACATTCCCAACTAGCCCGTTACTGTTTGGTATGGGGAATCCGTCCGGTTTACGGTCCGGCTACCATAGTTCAAGTAACAAAATAAAAGGTTTTACCGGTTACGGCCCGATCCACCGTGTATATTTTAGTTTTTTGAAATTAAGTATGATATGCAAGTGCCTATCTAAGAATGCATATTGATAGAGAATACGAGGATCAGTCACAATGTGATGTGTAGGTTCTTACCTCTTGTCTTAACTCACTCGCATCTAAATCACACACAGCAAAAACTAACTATCTAACCTATCCCTAGGGAGCAATATTATCATTTATCAATGAGTAATGTATTTCTGCACATGCATTAAGAAAAATCACAGATAGTTGTTACTTATTTCAAAACACATGAACATTAATAGATATATGAACAACAAGATAGCTCATTGTTTATGAAAAGCCTTCATTACTCACAGTGGAAATTTCATGGAATAAACTAGAGCGCATTCATAACAAGAACATAGGTTCAAAGAGTTAGAACGATCTCACAGTTAATGGACACAAGCTGAAAACGAAATAGTTCACATTCAACAAATCCATAGCACAACATTTGAAATATTCCACCAAGCTTTCTCCAATAGGAAACTTGTAATTCTTATTGCAAAAGGAAATAGTTCTTCTTACAACATAATCTCACAAATCTATCTGGGAAAAAGTCCCTCCCACTATCTAACTCTCCTATACTTATACCACAAGCAAAACTCTTGGGCTACCCCTCGGTGACCTTTGGGCTCCCCCCAACCATTCAAACCCACCCTTTTGTCTCTTTGTGAGTGCTCATGATTTATACAATACGCTACATTTCAGATTAAGTTTTAAGAGCACTTTATAAAAAGGGACCATCTTGGTAACTGACGAACTTTTCCCAAGCCTATTATCGATTCTGCTTAGTAATCCGTTGGTCTTTTTGAGATCCTGTTGATCTCATACCTTCACTCTCTTCTTTTTCTTGAGCAACATCTCTGCTTCTTTATGCTTCAGCTTCTTCTTAACTTGATGCCTCCCTTCTGCCTTGTCCTTTAGCCATATCTTCTTTGCAGCAATCATCCTGTCATGAACATATCATATTTTAGACCATTTAGCGTTTAACAAAGTAACATAAACTATATCAATACATGAATTTTGTAAAATGAACTATAAACAATATTAATGCATGTGAAGATAAGGCAAAGGAAATCTTGCAAACTGGGTCTGAAATCCGCTAAATCCACTGTCCAAACTAAAAGCACAAGCCCAATAAAACAGGATCTCTCAATCCAAGCCGCATCTGGACCAACTTGAAATCCTCCGATGAAAGCATGAATCGTAACAAAGTAACCGCCAATCCGAAACCCCAAACTGCGCTCTTCATCTCGAAGAAAATCGCCATGGAAAAATAGAGTAGAAACACACAAAAAGGGTGGAAAAAACCCTCATCGAAGGGAAAAACACTCAGCATCGGGCGGAAATTTCCTCATCGGCGAATGGAACAACTCTATGTCGGATGGGTAGTTCACTAATCCGCCACAACGTCAAAAACCATATAGACTAAGGGTTACGGGGTGAAATAAAACGTCGGCAAAATAAAGCGCTAAAAGATGTCGTCCATGCATCGGAGATCGCAACCACTACCCAATAAAACAACGGCATCAGCGAGCGGAAGGACTAACCATAAAGTGTCGGCTGAACCATTCATTACTCAGCTGCAATGGCAGAAAAAAATCAGACTATGGCTTTCGATCAAAGTCATAAACCGTTCTGATAGTGAAGAAACAGAAAATAATGAAAAACAATAAACCACGGAATCGACAAGGACAAGAACTAATCCGTCGGAACATTTTCCATTTACCCTCCGAAACGGTGGCGACTTAGAAGATTAATGCTCCGACAGTGATAACATAAAATCGTCGACAGTCCAAAAAACAACAGATAAAGGCGCATCGGCGAAAATAAGAAACGTCCATTGGGACGTTCATTACTTACCCTCCGCAACGACGGCTACGTAGAGAACTACCGCCCCGATTCAAACTTTAATAAACTTTCGACAACAAAAAATCATTGAAAACAAATCAAAGTTAAGCATTTAAATAAAACCAAGACTCCACGGAATCGGTGAAAGTAAAACTATCCATCAGCGGCATAGAAAACTAATTCCCTGATTCCTTGTTCACTGACTTTCGACAGCGATCATTGGAAAAATCAAAACAAACGTTAAGTACTCAAATAAACT
This sequence comes from Pseudotsuga menziesii, assembly GCA_001517045.1. Taxonomy (NCBI): domain Eukaryota; kingdom Viridiplantae; phylum Streptophyta; class Pinopsida; order Pinales; family Pinaceae; genus Pseudotsuga; species Pseudotsuga menziesii. Next base: position 322,396 of record LPNX010225203.1, read on the forward strand.
GAAATGTTTTTCAGCTAGGCGATGGAAATATTAGTTCACTTCACCTCCGAAATAGCAGTGGAAAAGAGAACTAAAGCTACGACTCAACATAAATAGACTTCCGATAGCAATGAAGGAAATCATTCAGATCAAAAGGGCATCATTTTCAAATCAAACTGTAAACTCCACAGTCAAAAGCATTGGTAGACAAAAAGCAGTTTCTGAAAAGAAGAAAAACAGTTTGACCTCAATTCAACTTCAAACAATCCAAAATGTAGTAGAGGTAAAAACAAAGTTCAGCAATCCAAACACTCCCAGGAAAGATAAAATCAAAAGGACGGTCCAAAAATTTTCAAAAATTTGGGAAAAAAGTTGCAGCTGCAACAATTGGCGACTACCTGGTGAACCCAAATCTCTAGACAATTTCTTCCTTAAGCAATTGATTGTTTAACAATAAAACCAACATGTTGAATTCTTCTAGATGTCTAGATTTATCAAATGGCAAAGGTATGTACTTTTAATCATTGATGATAGTTGTAGAAGGAGCAAGTCGATAAGTCAACTTGAATGGTAGCCGACTTACTCGATCAGCCAACTAAGTCGATGAGCCGACTTAGTCGATCAGCCGAATGGATGCAGCTTGGGTGGTTGGGAGGAATGAATGTGACCCTCCCCACCCAGGTTCTACTCTTGTAAGTGACATGATGCTCTTATGGAACCCTTTGTAATAAATGTTGTGAATGATGAGCTGACCATACCGTGATTCAGTTTGAATATCAGGTATTGGAATTTTCCATGGAGTAGACCTGTAGGGGTAGAGTAAGTGGTAAAGTTGAAATGGTTGTAAATGGAAGGTATCGTGTTCAAAACCCCCCAAATTTTCACAATAGTCCAATTTAGGAAAATGGAAACCAAGATTTCAAAGTCAAGATAACTCTTTTGAGGCCAGGAATATGAATTTCATTTTTACCTCGGTCTTCGGGTAGCTGCCAGCTTGGACACCACAAGATTGTAACATATGGTAAACATAAATATTCATTTGTTCCTCATTCCCATGCCATTTTGCACTTTTGTGCTTCTGGACTTTTTTGTCCTTTTTGAGTCCTCCTGCATGCCTTTCTTTCTGAATTTTTATTCAGGATCCTCTATCCATAGTGTCCTTTTGTGTGAGAGATGTATTAAATTTTCAGCTCACAGATGGAGAGGAACATTGGCAATTTTGTACTCATATGGTTCAGTACTTCATTTTGATACATATTGCTTTCTTAGGAGATTTTTTACTCGTATTTTCCTTTTGGATTTCAATTCTTGGCATGGGATCATTTATATATAATATATTGTTTACCCTGATTCCTTTCCATGGATCTTTTGCCATCACCCCCTAAGACATTTTTAAATGTGAAATGGACGGAGCCTCGAAATAGTATTCCAGACCTTTTGATCCTGAGTTATTTTATAAGGATTAAGTAGGACTTCAATGTGTTCATAGCCATTTAGGAAAACTACTAAACTAGAAGAATTATTTCAGATAAATCAATAGTACACAGTCTTATAATCGAGGATTTTTGTTAACCAGAATTCTGATGCTCTCCATGCAACCAAAAGTTTGCTTCTTTTATTGAAATCAATCAAAATTTAACTAAAACAAACAGAAATAAAATAAATAAAAAATAAACAACCAAATCAGTTTATTTATGTACAAGATAATCAAGAAATAAAACCAAGAAAAATAAAGTTTGAGAACTAAACCACTAACTGGTTCGTTCTCTGCCCACCCCTGTAAATCTGGAAACTTGTAAGATGAGGGTCTAGGCTTGACTGCAAATTGAAAAATGCCTACCCATTATAAAAAACTACATCTACTAGTCTTGATTTAAAAACAATATCTAAAACTAAATATACTATTTTACAATCAATCTCATCAGCCTGTGAAAATCGAAGGAGATCAGGCTGGGCGTATGGTGTACTGCTAGATTCTTTCACTTGGTAGTTTCCCAGTTCTAGCTCAATTAGATAATTTCCCAATATAGAGTTCACTGGTTCATTTTTTTCTTCCAATTGAGTAACATTGTGCTTCATGTGGGGCTCTCTTAATATTTTTATCTGATTTGGACTTCCCTTATGAGGAAACCACAGATGTGACCAGTCTGATGTGAAGTATCCATTTAGCTTTGCTGACCAATCCTAACTCAAAACAAGTCCATAAGCCTCAGGTATGTCTGCTACTACAATATCAATGAACGGACATACCTTTTCATTTGAAGATAATCGAATCAGAACATCCTCCATTTCCCCAATTACCTTCACAATTGTTCTATCTAACTAAATAACCTGCCAGGTAGATGGTTTGGGTAGTCCATTTATCTTCTTGCAGACTGAAAGTGGCATAACATTGACTGATGCCCCTGAGTCTACTAAACAATTGTGCATGTTATGGTTGAAAATTTCAAAAGTTAGGAGAAAAGGTGGGGTTTTGTATTTAGACTTACCTCCCACACTTGCTTAACCAATTTCTTCTTCTTTAGGTTGGTTGTTCGTGGGAATCTTTTCCTCTGGTACTTCAAGTGCTTTTAACAATTTTTCTTTCTGCTGAGGCACATTACACATTTCCAATAGTGAGATATTTGCCTTAGCCCTTTTAATATCTTCCACAATATTATACTCCATCTTATGTTCTTCGAGATTCTTTTTTACATTATCAATCTTCTCTTCAACAGGCTTAACAGGCATGTTGATTTTCTTTGGATTTTGACTCGTAATGGTGAATTCGGGTATTTTATCAGTTGTGGTGCTCTTATGAATATTCTTTACATTCTCTTGAAGTCTCTTAATTTTCGGAAGTATCGAATTGTCTTTATTTATCAAACCCTGACTTCTTGTTGTCACATTTGTTTCTGATGTTTCTTCATGTTTCCATGAACCTTCCTCTTCTATATCAAAAAGTGAGACATAGTCCCATAAAAATAAAGCATCCTCTTCTTTTTTTTCTATGGGTTTATTATTTTTTTCTTCCTTCTCATCATCTTCTGTTATTTTAGAGTCCAATAGATGATTCATTACTAATGTCATTGAATTGATCCATTGAGGGCAATTTTTTTCAGAATGAGGCTGCTGATGAAAGGTGCAAAAATTATCCATCCCTACCTCAATTAAATTCATTGATGGAGGACTGTGTGGAGGAGGCTTAGATTGATTGTTATCTTCTCTCCTTTTATAGTAATGCTTGTATGCTTTATGAGCCTCCTTTTCTTTCTCCAAATCGATCACTCTGTTGCATAGCTTCTGTATCATCTTCACCATCCCTTCAAAGTCATGTGATTGCTCATCCTTAGGCTTAGTCAGTAACAACGCTTTCTTACCAAAAGTTTTTTCTCCCGACTACTCAAGATAATCTTCTATGCTCTCTTTTTCATCTTCTACCCTCTCAGCTTCTTCATAAGTTTCTGACAATGTAGGTTTGACTGACATCTTGGAAAGCATGGCCAATTCAAGCCCTAGAGCTGAAGTATAATATTCACTCAGAACTTTATCAGATGGTTTATCAATTGCAGAAAAATTCTTTAGATAAGCAGGAAACCTTTGAGTGAAACTATGCACTTTTTCCTTTCTTTCTTTCTTTAAAGTGCATAACCCTTTCATCAGAGCTGCATGAGTTTTTTGGACTGCATATTTACTTCTAAATATTCTTTCAAATGTATCCCAGTCTGTGATTGAGTTTGCAGGCAGATCAAAATACCATGAGGTTGCTGCTCCTTTCAGGGTATGAGGGAACAATCTACAGACTACATCTTCATGTTCTCCAGCCCGTAGTCCTTCTATAGCCAAGTAAAAGCTTTGAAAATGATCATCTACCAAAATCTTTTTACTTGGGTCAAACTTAGGCAACATTTTCTCAAAAGCCTGAGGTAATTCATGCAAAGGAGGTGCTAGGTTTAATGGTGATCTAGCCCTCCAAGCAGGTGGTGGATTTGGTGGGTTAGGTGGCTGATTTGCGTTTAAATTTTCCATGATTATGGGTGGAGAATGAGATGGTGAATGAACAAGGGTATGAATAGGTGAACAATAAGGTGTATCTAGGCCCAATTGATTCAGAGGTTGAACAACTTACTGTAAGGTTGTTTCTACCAGTTCTTCAAAATCTCCAACCAACACTGCGTCTTCCAATATAGGGCGGTCTTTCTTCTGATAATTTCTTATGGGTAAGGCAGGGATAATCGATAATCCTCCGATATTCTTCGTATAAGCCCTAGTAATTCTTCTCAAATCATCAACTACTTCGTTATTGACAGGATACAAAAACTCTTTACCCTTTTCTTCCAGAGTTGGATTGGGAAACACACTCCTTTCATAACTGTCACCAGTGGAATAATCTCGAGAAAATGGGTTTCCTCAGCTAGCCATGCACTGGCAGCCCTCCTTGTAGCGCTAAAACCTGTTGATGCCTGGAAATTCATAGGTAACAACAGCTAGGGATTCTCCCGAGTAAGTGTTCCCAACTAACCCGTTACTGTTTGGTATGGGGAATCCGTCCGGTTTACGGTCTGGCTACCGTAGGTCAAGTAACAAAATAAAAGGTTTTACCGGTTACGGCCCGATCCACCGTGTATATTTTAGTTTTTTGAATTTAAGTATGATATTCAAGTGCATATCTAAGAATGTAGATTGATAGAGAATACGAGGAGTGGTCACAATGTGATGCGTAGGTTCTTACCTCTCGTCTTAACTCACTCGCATCTAAATCACACACAGCAAAAACTGACTATCTAACCTATCCCTAGGGAGCAAGATTATCATTTATCAATGAGTAATGTATTTTTGCACATGCATTAAGAAAAATCATAGATAGTTGTTACTTATTTCAAAACACATGAACATTAATAGATATATGAACAACAAGATAGCTCATTGTTTATGAAAAGCCTTCATTACTCATAGTGGAAATTTCATGGAATAAACTAGAGCACATTCATAACAAGAACATAAGTTCAAAGAGTTAGAACGATCTCACAGTTAATGGACACAAGCTGAAAATGAAATAGTTTACATTCAACAAATCCATAGCACAGCATTTGAAATCTTCCACCAAGCTTTCTCCAACAGGAAACTTGTAATTCTTATTGCAAAAGGAAATAGTTCTTCTTACAACATAATCTCACAAATCTATCTGCGAAAAAGTCCCTCCCACTATCTAACTCTCCTATACTTATACTACAAGCAAAACTCTTGGGCTGCCCCTCGGTGACCTTTGGGCTCCCCCCAACCGTTTAAACCCACCCTTTTGTCTCTTTGTGAGTGCTCATGATTTATACAATACTTTACATTTTATATTAAGTTTTAAGAGCACTTTATAAAAAGGGACCAGCTTGGTAACTGACGAACTTTTCCCAAGCCTGGGCCTCTACTGCTATCGATTCTGCTTAGTAATCCATTGGTCTTTTTGAGATCCTGTTGATCTCAAACCTTCACTCTCTTCTTTTTCTTGAACAACATCTCTACTTCTTTATGCTTCAGCTTCTTCTTTCCTTGTTGCCTCCCTTCTGCCTTGTCCTTTATCCATATCTTCTTTGCAGCAATCATCCTGTCATGAACATATCATATTTTAGACCATTTAGCATTTAACAAAGTAACACAAACTATATCAATACATGCATTTTGTAAAATGAACTATAAACAATATTCATGCATGAAAATATAAGGCAAAGGAAATCCTGCAAACTGGGTCTGAAATCCGCTAAATCCATTGTCCAAACTAAAAGCACAAGCCCAATAAAATAGGCTCCCTATCTCAATCCAGGCCGCATCTGGACCAATTCGAAATCCTCCAATGAAAGCATGAATCGTAACAAAGTAACCACCAATCCGAAACCCCAAACTGCGCTCTTCATCTCGGAGAAAACGGCCATGGAAAAATAGAGTAGAAACACACAAAAAAGGCAGAAAAAACCCTCATCGGCGGGAAAAACACTCAGCATCAGGCGGAAACCTCCTCATCAGTGAACATAACAACTATATGTCAGATGGTTAGTTCACTAATCCACCGCAATGGCGGAAACCATATAGACTAAGGGTTCCGGGGTGAAATAAAATGTCGACAAAATAAAGCGCTAAAAGTTGTCGTCCATGCATCGAAGATCGGAACCACTACCCACTAAAACAACGGCATCAGCGAGCAGAAGGAATAACCATAAAGAGTCAGTGAACCATTCATTACACAGCCACAATGGCGGAAAACAATCAGACTACGGCTTCCGATCAAAGTCATAAACCGTTCCGATAGCGAAGAAACATAAAATAATGAAAAGCAATAAACCACGGAATCGGTAAGGACAAGAACTAATCCGTCGGAATGTTTTCCATTTTCCCTCCGAAACGGTGATGACTTAGAAGACTAATGCTCTGACAATGATAACATAAAATCGTCGATACTCCAAAAAACAACATATAAAGGCGCATCGGCGAAAATAAGAAATGTCCATCGGGAAGTTCATTACTTACCCTCTGCAACGGCGGTTGCGTAGAGAACTACCGCCCCGATTCAAACTTTAATAAACCTCTGACATTGAAAAATCATTGAAAACAAATCAAAGTTAAGCATTTAAATAAAACCAAGACTCCACGAAATCGACAAAAGTAAAACTATCCATCAGCGGCATAGAGAACTAATGCCCTAATTCGTTGCTCACTGACTTCCGACGGTGATCATTGGAAAAATCAAAACAAACGTTAAGTACTCAAATAAACCGAAAGTTTTTTGAGCTAGGCGATGGAAATATTAGTTCACTTCACCTCCGAAATAGCGGCGACAAAGAGAACTAAAGCTCCGACTCAACATAAATAGACTTCCGATAGCGATGAAGGAAATCATTCAGATCAAAAGGGCATCATTTTCAAATCAAACTGTAAACTCCACAGTCAAAAGCATTGGCAGACAAAAAACTGTTTCTGAAAAGAAGAAAAACAGTTTGACCTCAATTCAACTAATTCAAACAATCCAAAATGTATCAAAGGGAAAAACAAAGTTCAGCAATCCAAACACTCCCAGGCAAGATAAAATCAAAAGGAGGGTCCAAAAATTTTCAAAAATTTGGGAAAAAAGTTGTAGCTGCAACACCACCCTAGTCACCCTGGTCATCTTAGTCACCTTGTTCCCGGGCCTCCTCAGCTTCTTCAACTACAATAGCCTTAACGGCCTCTATGTAGACAAGTGTAACCCCGGCTACCCTTCTCATAAGGCGTATCCAAGTGGGTGGAATACCAACAACTAGTTCCTGCATAATGGTAGGGATCTGCTCAATAGGAAGAGTTGGGACTCTTTGGGTAATCATGGCCAGCTTCCCCTCAAGTACCCTTATCAAACCCTGATCCTCCCCTACCACCATTCGTACATACATCCAAGGATGCCCATCAAGGCGGACTGGTCCAATATCTACATTTTAAACATTAAATGGATTAAAAACTCTTATACATATGTATATATCTTTATAATAAAAAATTCATAAAAAATTAAAAACTTGAAAAAACAAAATACCTAATGCTCCCCATACTCCTCCAAGAGGGAGGACAAGGTCATTTTCACCTCGAAAGTCCAATCCAGCATTTGGAAACTGCTACAGTGTTGGTAGTTGTCGTCCCCACCATAGGTAGAAGTCATCATCATAGACACTCTGAACCGAGCCACCACTGCCCTGGTGAAGGAAAAATTCTCCCCACCTACTCAGTCTAGGCTGACGGGGAGAGAAGGATGGAAGAGGTACCACAGGGCTAATGGAGGGAAATCTCTCAAAGAATAAAGCCACCAATACACTAGAATATACAAAGTTCTTTCGTCGGCCTCTCTTGCAGTCAGAGAGTTGTTTCTTCATTATAGGGATTACTCTCGAGCACCAGTCAAACACAGCTCCCTATAGGAATTCTACAACAATTCTCATCTGGTTCTGAGTAGCAAGATGGAAGGATGATGATCCTGCAACTCTCACTATTTTTCTTACCAGCACCTGCAATGAAAATTTATTAATATGTGCAATAGGGATGCAAGACCCCCTTTTTTATACCGACGGGCGTGCAGTAAGTGTTGACGTAATCATGAACACTCATAGGGTCACCACCTCTTCCGGTACCCTTGAGGTTGACAGGTGATCCCTGTCGAGACAAACCCGTAATGAAGTATATGTCTTCCAATATCACCTCCAAAATTTCACCTTGTAGGTCAAAGGCACCAAGGTCATGATCCCAGCAGCCAATCAAGAATTCTAGTAAATAGACATTGGCCTGCATAGGTGAGGTGCAAAAGAACTTCAATAACCCACTTTGCCGCAAAGCTCGCATAGTGGGGGCACTTCGGAGTGCATCTTGGTCCATATCTTCATGTTCTCGTTCCCTCCACTCCAACACCATGTTTTATCCTGCCCATAAAGCCACCATCAAACATTAAAATTCATCAATTTTTTATTATTTTGGCCCTATTTGCACTTTTCCTATGTCGCGCAGTACACGCGAGTGTCATTTAGACAGGTCACGTATGGCACGTGGGTTTCCTTTGGGTAAGTCATGTGTAAAACGTGTGTATGCGACTGTGTATGTGACCTACCCATGTGTACAATGTGACCCCCTTAATACAGGCTTAAAACATCAAATTTTGCATGAAATTGAAAATGTAAATGGTTAAAATGGAAGAGAAGGAAGATCTAGCTTACCTGGCACTTGCAGATTTGAAAATCGTCCACTGGTTTATCCACACCGAACGATTGAAGTCAGAGGTAAAAATTTCCTATATTGGGAAAAAATATGAAATGGTGTTTTTGATTTCTATTTTTGGACTATTTATAGAAATAATTTCAAAATGTAGGTTTTTTAACCTATAGTTTTTAATTTCTATAAAAATCAAACTAATGCCATGTCATGTTTTCCTAATGCAGCAGGTCCAAGGTTACTTAAAGTTGTTATTCACTCATATAGGATAGGATTTTGATCATTTATATGCCTTTTTGCATCTATACCTAATCTGCTTTAACACTAGGATCACTACTTTGACCGTGAACTATGGTGTTTAACCATTATTACCTTGTCTATACCATTGTTCTTCCGTGGATAGGGCTTTCCTTCCATGAGTACCCTAGTTTAGAACACATTGTTGTCTTTTGGTACTCATGTCGCATTTTTTGTAGGTTTAGGGGAGCCTTCTTAGCTATTTTTCATGCCAAATTGAGCCTCATTTTGGTCTCTTTTTACAAGCTATCCCCTTTATAAGGCTCCCCTCCCTTATGGAGTTTCTTTAGGCCCAGGTCTAACTCCTCAAAATAGACTTGACTTTCGAGTAAACTTATCCATTCAGGCTCATTAAGAATATGTGAATGGAAATCCACATTGGTGGTAGGTTATCACTTTCTCGGACCATTTGGAACAGTACAAGAAAGGATCGCTATCTTTTCTACGAAATTGAGAAGAGTATTCTTAGGCATAGTTTTATCACTTTTCCGGACCTAAGGGACTAAACTTATGGAAAAGGAGCGCCCGGTATGAGCTTAGTTTTCTCTTTTTCGTGCTCTAGACCTAAACATGAAAAAGATTATGAGTGTACTTTATGCCTTTGTCAGGCTCGTTAAACACTAAAGAACAAAGGATCGAGCCTTACTGTTGTAAGCCCCATTCCTTGTAATCAAATGGATCTTTCCGAGTGATCTTGCTTTCCTTCAAACTTGTAAAACTCAGGATATAATATGCTCTTGAAGGAGAGTTGGGTAGGTGGTAATTTAACCTTTTTCGGACCTCCCTGACTAAGTACAAAAAAGGTGCGCCTTACTTCTTCGAAAGATAAGAGAGTTCTTCTGTGGTATGTTTTATACTTTTCCGGCCTCAGAAGACTAAATTAGACGAAAAAGGACCCCCTTGGACTCTTCTTCGGAGTTTTCAAATTCTCTAAACATGAAAACACCAATGAGCATGTATTAGTTCGAGACCATAAAATTCACAAATCAGTGCCATTATCAAGCATTATTCTCTCCCCTCTTCAAGCTTGTCAAAAATGAAGAGAAACCTGAGTTGACTTTCCTGGACTCATTAAAATTTAACAATAAAGATAAGGAAGAAGTATTATTTTTGGGTTACAAATAGTGGTAGCATGTCCTCCTTGAACATAGCACTCTCTGAACTTTCTGATACTCATGTCTCCATGTACACTTTTAGCTCAGTTATTACTTCATGTTTCTTACTCCTCCACTTGTCATTTATACATGGGGAATCTGATCATGTCTCTTGCATGACAAATAAGTTTAGTTGTTCTATTTGCAAAGTTAAAAGTTGCCTTGGGCCATCTCTATGTCGTGCTCACTATTCAAGGATCTATCCCTACATCTGATTATTACCCTGATTCCATCATTATCGTATCTGAGTATTACTTGTGTCTACCTTCCCTTATCCAGTTCCTAGTCACTCTTGTGATCCGTTGGAGGATCTATTGCCTTCCTCATCACAGCATGGTTTCTCATCAATACTTCCTAAAGACGACGACCCAGATTTTTTACGATGGTACCTTAGGATTCACTATCATCATTGGTGAACTCATTTGCTTCAGTTGTCAATTTCACCTATTGATTGAGAATTTGTTGAATCCTTTCCATGTTTGACTTCAGCACATATATTCACATGGCTTGGATTGTACTAGTTCCTTTGGATTTTGATGAAGACCCTAGGTTCACATCTATAACCTACATTGCACAAGATTGTGTTGTGTTCACCTACACAGTTTCCAGATTTTGAAGACTCATAATTCTATATTGTGGCTTCGACCCACCTTTGTAATATACGTGGTCTTGTACCCGTATCATATGATGTAATCAAATGTTGTAAAGGAACTAGTGTTCCAGTATATTGAACATGGCATCCTCAGATATGATTTTGTATATGACATTGATATGTATTTGTTTTAGGTACTTCCTCTGCTGCCTTGGACTTCTGAGTTCTCCAAGATAAATATTATAATGTATTTCAGCCATCGCTTCCCTATAACCTCACACATTAAGGGGCATCTATTATCATCCAAATTGACACTTCTTCGTCCGAGTGCTGACATTCATCATGTCAGTACACAAAAGGACAATTAGGATTGAAGTGGCCAAAACACTATAGATGTGCATGACCTTTGATGCATTATCCTTAGACCAGCCTTATATATTTTTATTTTGAGTTTTAGGTTGCACACACGACTATGTGCATCACAACCCGTGTGTACCTTGCATACGCGATTTCCCTTTTAGCAACCCAGGTGTCATACACGCCTTCCCTATATCAATACTCGTGTGTAACTTAATTCAACCTTGAAAAATATAAATCATGATTAGATGAGATTAGTTGGGCCTTAATCCATAACTATGTCAACTGTCTCAACCATCCTAACCTTCGAAACATCTCTATTTCCCAAAGTATAAATAGAGGCCTTGGGATGGGGCTAATCAAAAAAATTTGGAAGAGAAAATTTATGCTGGTGGTATACCTTCAGAGTCTTGGAGCAGCAGAACTCAGAATCCTCAATTGTAGAGGAGTCCTTGTGTTAAAAGCTAGGTTGTATTCTTACCTGTTCACTGCTTGTTAATAAAGAGAATTCTTCTTCCAATCTTGTATTATGTTTATCTCATGTATATTGGTTTAATGAATATGGTCAATTATATCATTAATATGCTTTTCATCTAACCTCTAATGTATATATGTATGAGATATTGCTTGAAGAATTGGCTCTTTGCAAGTGAAGAGAAGCATCCCTAGAATCTTTTCAAAATATTGGAGCGAGAGAAGACCAAGCTTGGATCAACCATCATAAACCGGGTAAGCCAAGATCTCTTCCTATTCTCATTCCATTTTCTATAAAAGTTGATTGTCTGCAAGTCTAATAGTAAGTTGGTAACCCCAGACCCTAGGTTACAAGGGTGTATCCTTATATATTTTTATTCTGAGTTTTGGATTGTACACACGACTATGTGCATTGCAACTCATGTGTCATACGCGACTATGTGCATTGCAACCCACGTGTACCTTGCGTATGCAAGTTCCCTTTGAGAAACCTGCGTGTCATACGTGCCTTGCCTATATCAATACTCGTGTGTACCTTAATTCGACCTTAAAAAATATAAATCATGATTAGATGAGATTAGTTGGGTCTTAATCCATAACTATCTCAACTATCTCAACCATCCTAACCTTCAAAACCTCTCTATTTCCCAAAGTATAAATAGAGGCCTTGGGAAGGGGCTATTTAACAAATTTTGGAAGAGCAAAGTTATGCTGGTGGTATACCTTCAGAGTCTTGGAGCAGCAAAACTCAGAATCCTTGGTTGGTCTGAGGATAATGCATCAAAGGTCATGCACATATATAGTGTTTTGGCCACTTCAATCTTAATTGTCCTTTTGTTTACCGACATGATGAATGTCAACACTTAGATGGAGAGTGCCAATTTGGCTAATAACAGATAGGAAGCAATGAAGTGATGTTGTGTTTGACGACAAAGTTGGTTAAGGACACATAGAATCTTGAGAGTGGTTGCACTATTTAGATGTAGAATAAAAATGCAACTACAAAGGATATAGTGTGATCACTAGGAAGAAAAATACTAAGTAACATTGGACAACAATTTGTGATGAAGTGCATGAGCGAACCAGGGGTAATTTGCACCAACCGATTTTAAGTGAAAAAGAAAGAGAGATGAGAAGAAGGGTAATGTTGTTATATAAAAATATATATGACATAATAAGATATATAAATATATATAAACATAAATATCAATATTAATTATTGATATTAATATAATTAATATTAATAATTAATAAACAGAAATGATTAATTAATTAATTAGGAAAAAGTAAAGAGATGTACCCTTTTGTTTGAAAAGGCACAATAAGGCTTATATAAAGACCTACTAATGCAATTGTAAATCATCATCATTCATCTTCAATATTTATTTGATCTTTTAAATATGGAGTTATTTTCCATTGGTTGATTATTCACTTGAGTAATCCTTAGAATATCCTGAAATGGATATTACATTGTATCAGAGCAAATATGATTCTGGCTTGTGGCCGAAATTGTCAAGTTTTCCTTTAATTTTAGGTCTTTGACCTCACAATGGATTGTATCCATCCATATTTAGAGTTTCTCTGGTAAAAATTGGTTTTTGACCAAACATTGACCTTGGCCATTAGAATTTCATTGAAGAAGTACTAATTCCACTCCAAGTATGAAGCAAAGACCAAGAGGGGAAAGGGAAGAAGTAAAAAAAAAAACAAGCAAAAAAAGAAAAAGAATTATCCCAATGGAAAGAAGAAAAAAAGGAAAAATGTAATGGATATAATTCATAAAGCGACACATGATTTTATGAAATAACCCGTGGTTTTAGTTACGATATTTAAATTATAAATGAGTTTTATAAAGTATGCTTTGAGGACAAAGCATCATGAACCAGAAAGAAATGTTATATAAGAATATATATAACATAATAAGATATATAAATATATATAAACATTAAATATCAATATTAATTATTAATATTAATATATATTAATATTAATAATTAATTAATAGAAATGATTAATTAATTAATTAAAAAAAAGTAAAGAGATATACCCTTTTGTTTGAAAATGAACGATAAAGCTTATATAAATCCCTACCAATGTAATTGTAAATCATCATCATTCATCTTCAATATTTATTTTATCTTTTCAATATGGAGTTATTTTCCATTGGTTGTTGCGCCGAGAGGCGCATTCTACAGCCCGGTATGAGGTAGAAGTGTGATTCCGTGCTCAACGTGGAAGTGACACGTGGCACAATGTCGGCACAATGTCGGCTCATGATAAATATATATTTAAATCTCCCACAATGTCGGCTCATAATAAATATATATTTGAAGCTACCACAATGTCGGATTAGAGATTAAACTAGGCTTAATATCTATACGAACACACCACAGGAATGGATTGAAGATTTCAAAGACATATTAGTTACTGCTACGCTATCTCATGCCAGATCTCCTACCAAGCCCACTAGCGCGACTGTTCCAATTTCTCCAGATACAAATGTTCGAATAGAAAAGGGATTTATGGATTGTTATACCTCTCTGAATGAAGTATCTGAGAAATGCAGTAGAAGCGCCAGAGATATTGTAGTGGGCGAGATCGAACGGCTCCTCAAACAATACGAGGGGGAGAGGCTAAGCATAACAGTGACAGGACACAGCTTGGGAGCAGCCCTTGCTACGTTAAGTGCATATGATATCAAAGAGATGATGAACACGAGTACGCAGTCAGCTATTCCGGTCACAGTATTTGCCTTCGCATCTCCGCGCGTAGGAAACCCAGCATTCGCCAGACGTATGGAGGAGATTGGCGTCAAAGTTATGAGATTGGTAAACAAGGACGACGTGGTTCCCAAGCTCCCTGGAATTTTTATGAACGAAAACATGGGATCATGGCTCACTAAAATTCTCAATTGGCTTCCCTGGACATACTCTCATGTGGGCATCACGGTTTCTCTGGATATCGAAAACTCCCCGTTCTTGAAGCAAACCATCAGTCTCTCTGACTTTCATAGTTTAGAGGTTTATCTCCATTTACTTGACGGATTTGTCGGGGAAAGCAAACCTTTCTAATCTTATATACCACCCTATTGGTGGCAAGAAAGAAATAAAGGCCTCGTCAAAGGTGCAGATGACAAATGGACATGCCCGGCCAGATCCCCGAGAACTCCACATGCAGACTGCGACCCTCACGAGCTATGATCATCTCTCCTGCAATACATTATTATCCAAGGACATTGTTTTCTCTCACTGAACTAATTGAGATTCAAATTTAGTTTGGTTTCTGAACATACCAAACATCTTTTTTTTTTTTATATTCATAATTTCTGCTACATTCCGCAAGAATCTCAACACACGTTTGAACCATTTTGCTATTTATATGTATATATATAGTTTCGCAGGTTTGATATGGGACCTTTTTTGTTGCTTTTATAATGTTTAATCTATGACTATTAAGAATTTAGATTCTAAGAATATATGTGTGTTGTAACAGCCGTATATGAATAGGTAGCTCGGTAGACGATCGCAAGGAAGGAGCGATAAAATCTTTAGCAACGGCGGTAAGGGAAATGTAGTGTATGCATATAGTGTATTGGGTAACGACTATAGCATCTGTGACTGGAGCGTGCTGCGGTTGGAGACAGCCTGTTGGGTAGGTATTTGATGCAAATAAATAAAAATAAAATATTGAGTGTAGAGCTGAGCTAGGTTTAGGAGCACTGTAGTAAGAGAGCCATGAGAAAGCGTGTTGGGTAGGTATTGATGCAAAGAAATAGAAATAAAAACTATTGCGTGCATGATTAATCTTAATACCACTTGCTGTGGAGGTGTCTAACCAGCTTAGATTCAGCTTTACCCAGCTCTATCATGCGCCGAGAGGAATCAAATATTTCGAGGTGCAAACCCTTTTTTGGAGTGCAATTGTCGAAGCAAGGTTTGCACCTCCAAATATTTGATCCCTCTCGGCGCATAATAGAGCCGGGTAAAGCTGGATCTAAGCTGGTTGATTATTCACTTGAGTAATCCTTGAGAATATACGGATACAAATATTACAGATGCATTGACACAACACTCACTGCAATTCATAGTAACACAACAACATAACAAAGTCACTCCAACTTCATAATTCACACATAATAACAACAATAAAAACACAACTCAATTATGCAAAATTTAACTTAAACACAACACTACAAATTTTATTAATTAGATTGGCCAAGATCTAAGGGCTCCATTACATTCAACAAAGCTATAATATGATGTTCTTCACCCTCTCATTCATTCACAAACTTCTCCTAGGAGAGTTGGAAGCTTCTCCCCAACTACCACTAAAAAATTAAGACATGCACCATTACAACATGAATGACTAAGACCTATATCCAACACTACAACCAATTAATGGAGCTATATTGGAAGGCCAAAAGTGTCTTGTGTAATTGTGGGAAAGTAAGTTTATACATATCAATTGGAAGTTGAATGGTTCCAACCATTAGTTGCTAACGAGTTGGGTTGGTTAATGAATCAGTTCCTCTCCTTAACATGCCTTTAAGCTCTTTGTCTTTTGAAATGGTTCTTGGTTTTCCCATGAATAAATAGTGTGCTTTTTTATTTTATTTCCTTTGTTGACCTTCCAACTTAGTAAACCCTCCAAACATATTTTTTTATTCATTATGACAATTATTATGTCCCCGACAAGGGGTATATATAAATCATGAAGGTGAGTTACTTCCAATTCTGATTTTTTATATTCATATTTCCCCAATGTTAAACTATAGTATAAATATTATTTATTTATTTGAAATTTTTTAATTTGTATTTTACTATCATTCTATTGATCCAATACCGGTGACGTTGTCCCAGGTTTTTATGTCCCAAGACCCGGTGGTGCCATTACATCAACATCGGTAGTGGTGTATGGTATAGTGTATTGTCTGTGTTATAACTAGACCTTGTTCTTACTTTATCTGTTCTTTTTGTCCTAATTTTCAACCGTTGGTTTAAAATGATTTTACATTTTATGTTGATTTTAAGAATTTTGACAATCAGTAATTTTTGTTGGATTTAATGCTTTTAATGGTTGAATTATTTCATTATTTTAGTTTTAAGGTCTGTATTTTGGGCTTATTAGTTAATATGTATATCTTTAAGCTTTCAAAAAATTATAATAAAAGTTTATTCCAAGTTTTTCTTTATAATCTAACCCTCATTTTTTAGTTCTTTATCAAATATTTTCATGAGGAGATTCCTGTAGCAGCTTTGTTTTTCCTATTTTTGTCATTATCATTGGGAGCAGATTATGAGGTGATGAAAACAAATTCTGGAAAACCAAGAGAGATTTTTTTCCACAAAAAAATCATTCACAAAAACCTCTCTCAGTTTTGAAACAACTGTTATCATTTGAGAGATTCGAATTCATCTTTGTAGCCTATTTTTCAGGGTTTGAATTATTTAATAATTTCATGTTTTAGTCACAAATTTACAGCACTTATTCTGATCAACTGAAGGGGAATTTTTAAAAACCAAGAGACGCTTTTTTTCATAACAAACTCATTTAAAAACATCTCTCTCAGTTTTTGTACAGGTGTCCCGTATCGAGAGATATGAAGGCGTATTTGAGAGCCAAATTTTCAGAAATTCACCAAATATCCCAAAATCCGATTTGCTATTTTTGGGTTAATTGCCTTTAAAGATTTTGAGTTATCATGTAACTAATTGATGTAACTATTTCAAATTTCGACCTAGAAGGTATTTATGGAACTACTTTACCTTTGTAATGATAAAAGGAAGACAAACATATAGTTTTGGGGTTGGAATTTTCACTCAAGGAGAGGGTTTTGGAGCTTTGATATCTCAAGCTAGCACTTATAACTCTTATGTAAATGGATGATTGTTATTGATTATATATAAAATTATAAGCCTTTTTACCTGCCATGCTGTTTCATTTCTGATCTGGTTGATTGCTTAGTCTACAATTTCATTTCTTGTTTAAAGGTTTTATTCATGTAAATGCTTGTAGCTTGTGGGTGGAATTAGTATTTCATGTGTAATGTTTATGGTTTATTGGGATATGTTTAATCCCCAGTTTATCTAACTTGTGCATGATTCAGTTCTGTATTAGCTTGTGAATGTTTACTACCTCCTTGCTGATGAAGCTTTAGACCAAAACCCTAAAACCTATTTTATTTAATTTTACTTTTGAGATTGTGTTGGCTTGTTCTTCTAGTAGTCTGAGAACAATTTCTGGCACTAACATCTTTGCCTCCGTTGTCGGGGATGGAAATCAAGATTATTTTCCCCAGGAAGAACCACAATGACACAGATCTGACTCTTGAAGGAAGACAAAAGAAGCACATAAAGATAGACTGCAATCATATGCCTGACAACTCCACGATTAAAGATTCCACTGCAAGGATAATTTTGTTGACAGAAAAAATGAAGAAGCCAAATGGAAAGACTGGGTATCAGCTTGTTACTTTCCTCCATGAGGTTTTGTTCTTATTCATCAGTTCTTTCCTTTCTTTTCCATTGCATGTCAAAATAATTATTTTTTGTTTTTTCTATTCAAATGATCATAAACCTTCAGGTAAATATCCCTCTTTGGAAGAACAAAGTCTTCATTCTTTTGTTTTATTGATGTTGATCATATTCCTTCATTTGAAATACATGTGCAACATGATATACATATACCCATATCTCTTGAACCTTATTATTTTGGTCATCTTGTAGAGAATAAAGTTGATCCATTACCTTCTACCATCACTACCGAAACTTGCAAACAGTTTGTTGAGCCTCATTTTCAACTCACGGATTTTCAGTCTAGACTCAAACAGAAGATGTTTAAACCTCTTAGGCTGCCATCTCTCTTACATCCTTACCCTTCCTACTTTGTTGAATATCTTCCCCATTTTACTGGAAAATACCATATTACAACAGAGAAGCATTTAGGAGATTTTCATAATTTCATTGATAATTTTCAAATAATGCATGAGGATGTTGTCATGAGGTTATTTTTGAAATCCTTTGCTAGAGATGCTGGGTTTTGGTTCCGAAATTTAAAAGCTGATTCAATTGGATCGTGGGAAGAGTTACATGATGTCTTTTTGAAGTATTGGGGTAAGAATAAATCTTATGATCAATTTCTTTCCGAATTTTATAGTTTGAAAAGGGAGAATGATGAGTCAATTACTAAATTTAATTGGAGGTTTCAATTTTTTTATATCAGTATGCCTACGGAGATCAAACCTTCGAAAAAACTTGTTATGGTATATTATGTTATGGCTCAACATTTGGATCTTGTCTTTTTCATGTTAGAAAGGAAATCATCATCTTTAAGACAATTGTTTGAGGATGCAAAAGGAGTGGAGGAGAACACCCGAGCTTGCAAAATGCTTCAAGATCAGGCTCATGTTGAAGACATACAAGCTTATGAACATGAAGATAAGCATAGGTATCATTCAGATTTAAGACAGTTTTCTTCATCATTTTCAGATTTTCATATGAACAAGGATATAAATGACGCTTGTGTTGATTCTTCATATGAGTTTGCTGACATTTTAGATGATAATATACTTTTAGTGGATTATAGTAGAAATTTCCTAGCTCCTGCTATGAGATTATCATGTTATGAAGAAGAGGTTTTTGCTCTTCAACCTCTTACTATTAATATAAGAAATAAGCTGCCATTCTTGACTTATGGTCACTTTCAGAATTTTATTTGTTCAATTTTTGGTAAAAGGTTTTATTTAAAGGTCGAGAAGAATTTTGAAGAGCCATTGATTTCCATTCTTGAGCCAAAGTTTAAAAAGAACAACAATTGAGAGGAAGAGAATGCTTCACTTTATGGTGAATATAATGAAGACATTGAATTTTTAAATCAAAATTTTCATGATCAATAGAAACCGATTGTAGGTGAATTATATTCCAAACTTTTTACTGAACAAGAAAAAATTCTGAATTGCTTTGACTCAAAAATTGATAGCAGCCAGACTGCAAATACTTTGAATGTAATATTAGATGCGTCTAATATCCATGGCCGTGATAACTTTGCTGCTCAAAACCATTATGAAAAAATGCCAATTTTTTATGGATATAAAGAAATACTATAGCCATTATTTCAGTCCTCATTAGTTAACCATCACTCTTCAGAAATCAATCAGCTTGGGTTAGTGGAAGATATAAAACAGGATGAGCTCAATAGAGTCGAAGATTTTATATATTTTTTTCTTATTGCATTATCTCATGGAGTATTGAGAATTGAGGACACCCATTTGCAGTCCATTCGTTTTGAACAACATGAAGGAATAATTTTGCATGAGTTTCATGATCTCGTGGCTTCTTGGATGGAGTTGAATTTTTCAAAGGTTTCTAATGCTCCATCTTTTGGCATACTTCCTATTTCCAGTCATAAGTATCAGCTACCTACAGACTCTTTATTGAATTTATCATATCTTTTGTGCATCTTCTCAAACAGTAGCATGCATGGAATTATGATTCTCAATCAAATGGTTTCTTGGCTTCACTGGAAGTATGATTACACTTGATTGGGTTGTTTCCTTCGATTAGAAGGAGTAAATAGAAGAATAAGCTCGCAATATGAACATGTAGATTCTTTTCAGTATGCTGGTTTGTAGCAGTATTTTGTCATTTCATAGGTATGTGTTCAGAGTTTGAGAAAGTTGCAGAGATTTGGTAAATGACTCCATCACCTAATGAATAAGGCACAAGGTCTATAGGTTCTTGAAGCCTCACAAGTAGGACTTCATCCCACATCAAGAGCCAGATGTTATAACTAGATCTTGTTCTTAGTTTATCTGTTCTTTTTGTCCTAATTTTCAACCGTTGGTTTAAAATGATTTTACATTTTATGTTGATTATAAGAATTTTTGACAATCAATCATTTTTGTTGGATTTAATGCTTTTAATGGTTGAATTATTTCATTATTTTAGTTTTAAGGTTTGTCTTTTGGGCTTATTAGTTAATATGTATATCTTTAAGCTTTCAAAAACTTATAATAAAAGTTTATTCTAAGTTTTTCTTTATACTCTAACCCTCATTTTTGAGTTCTTTGTCAAATATTTTCATGAGTAGATTCCTGTAGCAGCTCTGTTTTTCCTGTTTTTGTCATTACAATTGAGAGCAGATTACAAGGTGATGGAAATGAATTATGGAAAACCAAAAGAGTTTTATTTCCAAACTAGACTCATTCACAAAAACATCTCTCAGTTTTGCAACATCTATTATCGTTTGAGAGATCAGAATTCATCTTTGTGGCTTATTTTCAGGGTTTGAATTATTTAATAATTTCCTATTTTAGTCACAAATTTCCAGCACGTATTCCGATCAATTGAAGGCGAATTTGTAAAAAACAAGAGAGGTTTTTGTTCATAACAGAATCATTTAAAAACACCTCTCTCATTGTTTGCACAAGTGTCCCGTATCGAGATATATGAAGGCATCTTTGAGACCCAAATTTTTAGAAATTCATCAAATTTCCTCAAATCCGATTTGCTATTTTTGGGTTAATTGTCTTTAAAGATTTTGAATTATCATGTAACTAATTGATGTAACTGTTTCAAATTTCGACCTAAAAGGTAGTTATGGAACTACTTTACCTTTGTAATGATAAAAAGAAGACAAACATATAGTTTTGGGGTTTGAATTTTCACTAAAGGAGAGACTTTTGGAGCTTTGATATCTCAAGTTAGCACTTATAACTCTTATGTAAGTGGATAACTATTATTGATTATATATAAACTGATAAGCCTTTTTACCTGTCATGTTGTTTAATTTCTAATCTGGTTGATTGCTCAGTCTACAATTTCATTTCTTGTTTAAAGGTTGTATTCATGTAAATGCTTGTAGCCTGTGGGTGGAATTAGTATTTCATGTGTAATGTTTACGGTTTATTGGAATGTGTTTAATCCCCAGTTTATGTAACTTGTGCATGATTCAGTTCTATATTAGCTTGTGAATGTTTATTACCTCCTTGCTAATGAAGCTTTAGACCAAAACCCTAAAACCTATTTTATTTAATTTTACTTTTGAGATTGTGTTGGTTTGTTCTTCTAGTAGTTTGAGAACAATTTTTGGCACTAACAGTCTGCAGGTGGTATTAATGGAGGAAAAGGTCATCATTCCTTCATCTTAATTATTATGTGTCACTTAAACTCCGTCTCTAACTCTACTCAACGCTCTTAACTCTTGGACTCTACTACACAAAACATGTTTTCCTTTCCCACCTGGTTCATTTCTACGTCATTTTTTCCTATCGTTTGGCTTGAGGTTCAATGTTTAGGGTTTCTAACGTATCTTCTAGAGCTGCTCCATTCGAGGTTTCGTAATACCTAGTTACTATTAATCGGATACGACTTATCCAATAGGAAATGGATATGTTTATTGATTTTATGATCTCTACAGCTTTACTGGGGTTTATTCTCAAATAATTTATGAGATCATATGTGGATAAATTTTGTGAGGTGCATTGCAATCTCTATATCTAGGATCGATTCCTTCGTAGCCTCAGTATTCCACCGTTGTGGAGAGTCTAACTATCACTGTTACTTTTCATAATATTTGCATCACTATTTTTCATAATAGGAGAGAGAACCAAACCCGTAAATGAAGATGTAACACCCCAGTTTTGACCTCGTTTGCATTAAAAATGAATATGATGTATATATTGTAATTAATCATGGTGTGGAGCTAAAGGAAAAATCCCTACCATCGATTTAGCATTTTATGTTTCGAATATTAAAATCGTTGCCGATGGTATTTTGTGCTAGTTGACACATTATAATTTTGAATCATCATGTAAATATGCAAATTAATTAAATACCCACAACTAGCTATGTCATTGCAACATTAAAGAGATGGGGGCATGATTTTCCTAAGGAATAGGGAGGGAAATTATTTAAACCTTTGGGTCAATGGGGAAAAGCCAAATGTCAAAGGGAGAACCCATCAAACCCTCAACTACCCATTTTGTCCTTTTCCCCAATCATTAAATTCTGCCAGAATGTGGTTGAGTTAGTTATTGCATAGAGTGGGAAGAGTGTGGGCACAAATTCGAATTGGGCAGAGGACCCATTTTTGGAAAAACGTGTTCTGAATTCCTTGGTAAGAAAAATTCCCAAAAATGTATGCCATTCAGCCATACACCCACGTTTTCCATTTTTACCTCACCATTATCCTTCATGTTGTTTTCCCTCATGTAGCCGAAGCTTCCTGTGTGTTCATCCTTCACGGTTTTGCTCATTTTCCTTATCTTGCATGCCCAGAAAATCCATTTTGGTGTTGTTCAGCAAGTGGGAAAGGAGTATTTTCATTTTGGGAGTTTATGGTAGTAGTTTTGGCTCCCATAATGCCATAAACGTCCTTAGAATTCGTGGGCAAGGAAGATTCACGTTTTTGGGTTTGGTAGAGGTCCTTTTTGCCCCGAAATCCCCATAGTCGTTTTCTAAAATCAATTTTCTGAGTTGGGTTTTTGTAGAGGTCAATTTTGTCTCTGTGGAGTAATAGAATGGGTATAAAATCATTTTTCTCACCCTGGTATTTTTCCCCATCTTAAATTCGTTTTTGGTTGCCCACGTGTTGTAAATTGCTAGCAAATGCATTTTTGTTGTTATGGGCATTTTGTTTTGGTCTAAACTGTTATGCACCCTATTTTGGGTATGAACCAGTTAGGAGTGGAAAAGGTAAATTGCTTGATAAACCTAGTGCATGAGGAACCTCACTGAAGGATCTTGAGGGTTGCTTATTCCTTACTGCACATCTTGAATAGCACTTGAAGGGATTGCATAGCTAGAGGGACTGTACAACAGAGAAGGGGTTGATTCCTTATGTTGGGTGTGTATGTGTTGGGAAAGACAAGTCAAATATTGTGTAGGTGTCCATAGCTCTATGGTTGAGCTCACTAGCTTGGAAAACAATCCTTTCCATCCTCTTGGCAGTCTGATAAACCCAAACATAGCTTTGGTTTGACTGAGTTTTGACATATCTTTGGCTATGTGTGAGCCTGCTTAGTTTTCTTTTCCTTTGGAAATCATGCCCAGCTTGGGGGTGGCAATGATGCTGAGAGATCGATGAGCACACTAGCCTATGGTTGGGTGGAATGTTGCAACGACATAGCTGGTTGTGGGGAGCTTCATCCGAAGATAAGTATTCTTGTGTAATTACCAATGCAACTGTATTGTTTATGTGAATTATGATGAACATGTTAAAATGTGTTGAATGCTTGAATTAAACGTAATTTGCTTTCGTTGAATGTTAATTCTTTATGCATCTGTGTATCTTGAGTTCAAAGCATTTTATTTTACGTTTATGGGGCTAGTTCCTGGGTAGATAGTATTGTGGTAGCATCCTCTTCGTCAGTCGGAGGGTTGGGGACGTTACAGAAGACATGGTGAGTGTTTAAATTCTGAGTATCGTTCATGTAGATTGCAAATGTTTTTGTTTCTTTTAGAGCATATCAATTTTGATATGGATGCTCATGATTACTGATTTGTGTGTTGTTGCTGTGAATCTTGGATACTCATTCAAATCTTCTCCATTCTATTTGGGTGAGTAAATATTTTTTGTTATTGTATTGCTAGTTTTTCTTATAAGACTAGGGATATATCTACTATGTCTTGAAAGATAAATATATTATTTACATATATGCCGTATACATTGGCACACATTGATCGACTAGGTCCTATCAATAAGAATTTCATGGGATTAATATCGTATTTTATATACTGCAAAATTGTTCAAATATAGTGATTTCTCTATATGTTCAAGCACAAAAGTACATTCTCTTTCAAAATTAAAAAAACTTGAACGCTTAAAGGATGTTGTTCAAGCTCACATTTTTTATTTTTGTAACAGGTGGTGGTGAACTGCGGGATAGAAATATTACGTCTTTGAGTTTCAATTGTTTTATTGGGTAATAATTTGTCTTTTCACAATTTATATTTCAAGAAACAAAATGGCGAGCCTACCTGGTACGTGAGGCTTGTTACAAGATAATCATGGAAGCTAATTATAGTGGCACTTGTTACAAGATCATCATGGGTAGAAGGATTTCCAAACGCTAAAGCTTAGTGGCATAAAATATTTGGGTGAATTTTGTGTCCCTTCACACTAAAGTAAAATATGAACTAGCCACTTTTATGGAAACAATACTCTATGGAACCATGTCCATTTCAAACACTAAAGCTTGGATTTAAATTTTCAGATTGTGATTGTTCTTCCGGGCAATATCAATATTACAGCAACAACTCTAGAGTTAGTTTTCACTTCTTCAAATGGGAGACAACAAATCCCATGTACTTCTTATTCCATCATTGGTGCAAGGCCATCGCATTCCATTCACAGAACTGGCCAAGCTGCTCGTCTCGCAGGGCCTCACTATTTCATTTATAATTATAACGACTCCAGAAAACCTCCAACGACTCCAACTCCAGTTCCATTGTTTGCATCCAAAAATATATTTAAATATATGAATAGTCCTATCTTTTACTCTGAATGAGATTGATGCATTCTACAACGTGCTCCATGAGATTCTGATTCAAACTATATATGCAGGTTCCATACATATAACAACAATTACTAACTAGCCTTAATCCTTAATGCAATCTTATAAACTCAAACGATTTCTAGGAAATTTCATCCTTGGAATTCTTAATTTTAGTCGTTAATTTATGGTCCACTGAAGCAATTTATACAATCCCTTTAATGATCTTAATACAAAAATAATTTATCTTGCAAATATTTGACCAACTTATTTTTAACGTCAACGCTCCATTTCTTAAGATAACCAAGAACTCCTGTATATAGGTTTTAGAGCATGTAATACATACTGGCATGGGTTCACAACCTACAAACTTAAACCTAATCACCAAATGGTAAATTAATTAATACTAGCAAATGTTAAATTAATTAATACGATTAAATATTTTTCAAATGAGATCACTTTGAAATACTCAAATATTAGTTCTTGTTTAGACTTATCAGTTTGAGACTAATGTTTTGAAATGATTTCATGGAAGATTATGATGAGCTCAAACGACTTGACCAAAATTCTGTTGGTTGTGGAGCCTAATATTCCAGATCTAGAGATATTATCCAGTCGTGTTTGTAACCTAGATGTACTGTACACTCATTCCCCCTGCCTTGGGGTTCGGGAGTTCAGGGGCAGCGCCCTCAAGAAAATGGGGGTTCAGGGGCGGAGCCCCCTAGAAATTTTTTTGGGATGTGTGTTAGCCAACAGTATTGCGGACCCATGGTATTGGGTTAACCCTAGAATTTTTCCATTGTATTTCCCCTATAAAACAAAGCATTGTAAAACGACTAAGTATGGTATTGTATTGTATTGGAAGAGAGACTGTGAGAGCGTGAAGAGGAAGTGCAACGGTTTTGTTGCAGGGTGTATCCCTTCATCTTTTTGGACTGTAATAAAAGGACTGGCAATTTCTTTGTGGACGTATCCCATCGTTTGGGTGAACCACGTTATATCTGTGTCTCTCTGTAATGTTTTAATGTGTTTTGCATCTTGTTTATTGCTTTAACTGTATATCTGTTATTGCTCTGCGGTCCTGTTTTCTAACAATTGGTATCAGAGCCAAAAGGTCTATTTGGTTGGTAAACTCGCAGGAAAGAAGGGTTCTTGGTTCGAGTGGGAGCAATGGCGGAAGAAGGAAAGTTTAGGGTCGAGAAATTTAATGGCCAAAACTATCAGTTATGGAAGATGCAAATGGAGGATTATCTGTACTAAAAGGATCTGTACCTGCCCTTGGGAAGAAAAGAAAAACAACCGGTGGCTATGAAGGATGAAGAATGGGAGGTTCTTGACAGAAAGGCACTAGGAACAATACGACTGTGCCTAGATTTTTCGGTGGCCTTCAATATTTCGAAAGAAAAAACAACAGAGGGTGTGATGAGCGCATTGAGTAAGCTCTACGAAAAACCCTCAGCTTCTAACAAGGTATTTTTAATGAAGCATTTATTTAATATGAAGATGCGGAAGGTGGATCTGTTGCTGACCATTTAAATGAGTTTAATACACTTACCAGTCAGTTAAGCTCTGTAAAAGTGAACTTTGATGATGAGGTTAGGGCTCTTCTAATCTTGTGCTCATTTCCAGAAAGATGGAATAGATTGGTCATGGATGTAAGTAACTCTGTCCCTAGTTCAAACACTCTTAAGTTTGATGATGTTGTTGGTGTTATTCTTAGCGAGGAAATGCGAAGAAAGAGCACAGGTGAGACATTCGGTAATGCGTTGACCATGGAGAGCAGAGGGAGACAAAACGAGAGAGGAAGGAGCCCAGGAAATCGCGACAAGTCTAAAAAGGGCAGATCCAAGTCCAGATTTGGAAAAATCGAGTGCTGGAATTGTGGTAAGAAAGGACATCCGAAGAAAGACTACAGAGCACCAAAGAAGAAAGGTGAGAGGTAGCAAGAGACTACCCAGGAAGCTAATGTATCAGGTGATGTGTTACAAGATGCTTTGATTCTTGCATTAGATAATACTAGTGATTGCTGGGTAGTAGATTTAGGGGCTTCATGTCATGCTACACCCCATAGGAAATTCTTTCATGATTATGTTCAAGGTGATTTTGGGCATGTGCTATTGGGGGGTGATGAACCATGTAAAATTGTTGGAAAGGGTAAGGTACGGATTAAGTTAAATAATGGAAATTACTGGCTACTAAAGGATGTAAGGCACATTCCTGAAATCTGATCTCAACAGGGCAGTTGGGAGATAGCGGTTGTTTGTCTACGTTTGGAGAAATGTGGTGGAAGATCAATAAATGATCACTGGTAATAGAAAAAGGAGATAGGGTAGGTACGTTATATTTATGTCCTCATAATACTGATTATTCTATCTCTGTAGCTTCCACAAAAACAGGTGCAGCATTGTGGCATCATAGGCTTGGCCACATGAGTGAGAAGGGGATGCAGATTCTCCACTCAAGGAAACTGCTTCCATATTTGAAGCAGGTAAGTTTGGAATTATGTGAGAACTGAAGTTTATGGAAAATAGAAGAGAGTTAGATTTATCGGGGTTGGGAAACAAAAGAAGAGTGAAAAGTTAGAGCTTGTCTATAAAAATATATGGGGACCATCTCAGGTACAATCTCTTGGTGTCTCTTGTTATTATGTTACTTTTATTGATGATGCAACTAGAAAAACTTGAGTTTATTTCATTAGACAAAAATTTGATGTTTTTGATACTTTTAATAAGCGGAAAGCTTTGGCTGAGAATGAGACAGGAAAAAGGTTGAAATTGTGAGGACCCTGCAGCAAATAATTAATCAAAATACAAGATATAGCAGCAGAACTCAAAATCACTTTTATATTAATCGCAGGCCACTTCGAGGGGGCAACCTCCTTTGAGCAAGCTCAATACAAAATAACTTCACGGTGCCTTCCTTGGCCTCAACACACACTTATATACTAAAAATAGGCGCCAATACTATGGGTCAAAACCATAGGCCAATATACTATGGGTCAAAACCATGGGCCAATATAAACTATGGATCAAATACTACAGGAGGCTTACAAAGCATATGCGCCCAACAACAATAACACAAACTATGGATCAACAATTACTATGGGATGACTTACAAAGCATATGCGTCCAACAACAATATACTAACACGGTAAAGAGAAGGATTGACATGGGTTCCTAACATCCCCTCCCCTTTATAAAAAGCTTTGTCCTCAAAGCTTTAGATGTGGAAATTGTCGTTGAATCTGAAGGAGTGGTTCCCACGTAGCATCCTCGGGCTGCATTCTGTGCCATTGAATTAAGACCTCTGTGATAGAGCGAGCGCGAAGCTGACGAGTGCGCTTATTGAGGACAGCCTCCGGCTCCAAAAAGATGGATCCTTCATTATCCAGTTCTGGTAAAATAGTTTGGCCTTTGATGTTGGTGCCAAGAACTTTCTTCAGACAAAAGACATGAAATACTGGATGAATGCGGGAAGAAGGCGGAAGTGCCAATTTATAAGCAACAGACCCAATCTTCTGAAGAATCCTATATGGCCCATAGAACTTTGGAGCGAGCTTATGACGCCCTTTGAGTTTTAGTGAGGATTGCTTGTAAGGCTGGAGACAAAGAAAAACCATATCTCCGGCTTCAAAAGTGCACTCAGAATGGTGCTGATCAGCTTGTTGCTTCATGCGATTTCTTGCCATGTGAATATTTTCGTGCAAAATGCGAAGAACCTCATCGCGGTTTCGAAGGACCGCGTCAACTACCTGAACTGGAGAACTGCTAGGGGTGTAAGGAAGAAGAACTGGCAGTGCCTGACCATAAACTACTTCATATGGAGTCATTTTAGAGGCAGTGTGGTAAGAGGTATTGTACCACCATTCAGCGAGAGGGAGCCACTTTTCCCACTGATG